>ML685851.1:2895656-3070404 GCA_007922175.1 Pelusios castaneus | reverse complement strand
TGGTCTGACCCAGTACGGCCTTTCTTATGTTCTTATGTTCTTAATAAATGATAAACTGTTACATTTGCATATACACACAGACAAAGATGCAAGGAAAAACAACTAAATAAAACATATATCTTGCAAAAAGCCTTATTTGCATTATCAAATACCATATTCAGAGGCCCCTCATAATGTGAGGCCGTAGGCCATGGCTTACTGCATATCCTACCCATATTTTAATCTCTTCCATCTTCTCCTCTTTACTAGAATACAGAGAATCTCCTTTAATAGATCCATCCCAAAGGGATGTCTATGTGAACCACCTGTTCCTCCGCACCTGTCAACTTTTCCCCAGCCTTGAGTTTAAAAACTGCTCAACAATCTTTTTAATTTTACATGCCAGGAATCCAGTTTCATTTTGGTTTAGGTGGAGCCCATCCTTCTTATATATGCTCCCCCTTTGTCCTAAGGTTCCCCACTTCCTAATAAATCTAAACCGCTCCTCCCTACACCACCATCTCATCCACGCATTGAGCCCCTATAATTCTGCTTATCTAACTGGCACTGTGCATAGAAGTGGAAACATTTCAGATTATGCTACCATAGAGGTCCTGGACTTCAATCTCTTACCTGGCAGCCTAAATTTGGCCTCCAGGACCTTTTTCCTATACTTCCCTGTTTCACTGGTACCTACATGTATCACAACCACCAGCTTCTCTCCAGGATTACTCATAAATCTGTCTAGATATTTTGAGAGATTTCTTCATAAACCCACCTATCTATGTTTCTAATGAGTGAGTCCCCCATTACTATTACCCATCTTTTCCTAATAACTGGAGTTCCCTTCCCTGGAGAGGTGTCCTCAGTGTGAGAAGATACCATGACATTATCTGGAAGAGAGCCCAAACTGGGATCATTTCCATCTGGTCCAGTTTGACGTTCTCCTTTCCTGAGACTTCATCCTCCTCAACTATATAAAGGCTGTCATAGTGGGGGTAGGACCATTCATACATTCTCCCCAGAAAGTCTCATCTATGTATCTCTTTGCCTCCCTTATCTCCTCCATTTCAGCTGCACTCCAAAGCCCATAGGTGGTGTCTGAGAGCCAGGAGCTTCTTGTACTGAATGCACACATACGCCACCTGCTCATAGGGCAGGTAATCATTCATGTCGAATAATGCAATAAACTGGATAGCCGCCACTCTGTTGCACTCTCTTTTTACTCCTAGATATTTCTTTTACTGCTCTTTGTTTTTATCAGGATGACTGAGTGAGGAGGGAGAGGAAGGTTATTATCTTTAGTTTGTAGAATGTTAATGAAGTGTCTCTCCCCACCTCCATACATATTCCCTTTCCCCCTCTAAACTCCCTGGCAAAACTGCCCTGTTAGCTTTCTGTTAGCTGACTTTTTAAACCCACTTTCTCACTGAGCAACCCCACCCCCTTTGGTGGGTTCTCAAGAGCTTGGGGATCAACACCTCATTAAGAAACTCTTAGGATTGCCTGGCAGGCTGCTAGAATCAGCACATGGTCCCCCAAATAAACAGACCACATGATATACCTCAGTCAAGTAGCAAGCATACCACAAACACAAACATACACACAACAGACAACAAACTCATTCCAAAGATCATGTAGGTACTCCTCCTTCATCTGAACGAACTCCCTCTCAAAACTCCACTGTTAGTTGCCCCTGGTTGTTAGCTCTTATCACCTGCATTGTCTAACCTTGAGGAAGGTGCAAGTTTACACACATGAAGCTTCCTTCTCAGTAAGATAATAATAGTAGATTTCACCCCCCACAAACCAACAGAATTTGAAGGATCCACAGAAGCTAGGCCCTTCTGTGAGGAGATCCTGTGGTTCTGAGTTCCCTGCTTCCTTCTGACCTCTTTGCATCATGCTTCTGCAGACCTTGTGCCTCACTGGGACAAGGACATTCTCCATCATAGAATTAGACAGCCTATAAGTTAATGTCGGTAGGGTCAGAACTATCTGAAAATATCACACAGTTGGTTGAAAGGGATGACATCACATAGGGTACTCATGATGGCCACATTCCTCTGACACTCTGACCTAAGTAATGTAGCCGTGTGTATTTTCTGTTACTTCTGCCCTTGTTGGAAAGCTATATTATTAAAAATCTGCTCTCCATGAAGGGATATGTGCATATTTTTGAGGCAAGTAAATAAGAAATAAGAAGTGATCCAGGCTAGGTGCCTAGAAAACTAGACTCTCTGCCATGCTCTGATACTGTGTAATGGTGTGGCCTTGGACAAGTCACTAAGGCTGAGACTTTCAATGAAATGTAAATATGTATTACCCATAATGTCTTTAGAAAATTCCTGTGCTAATCTTTGTGCCTTAATTTTCCCATTTGTAAAAGTAATTTTAGATAAACTGATGAAAAACTCTATGTAAGTACTACATACAGAGTTAGAAAAATAAAAAGGAAGGCAAATAATTGCATGATTTGAAACATCCAGCATTCATGGTCTGGTTTTAGATCAGTTATTATGTGATACAGACTGGCAGTGGCCATAACCACAAATGCTGAATGCCCTCTAACCACTAATTTATTAATACCTACAGTATTAGTTATCATGACATAGGTCTAAATAAACAAGTGAGAGTCAAGAAATTCACTTGCATAGTGTGATCCTGGAAACATTCCATAACTAGCACCGAGTTTCTAAATTAGATGTCTATTCTAAAAGGGATATAACTAGTAAATTAGGAATTTGCATTTAAAATTAAGGATAAGTTCGATATAAGTTGACTACTTTCTCCACCATGATTGCTGTTCATTCATTTGCATCATTTGTTTATTGTTCGGGGAGTGTGTTTCTTTTGTAGAACAGCTATACATGCCAAACCCTTGGAGCATAAACAATAATTTGTCTAATCTCTCCAAGGACATAATTTATACTCTCAAGATCTCATACTGAATAACAGTAGTAAAAACTTACCAAGTTAGACGTGTTGACGTTTACATGACTGATGCAGGCTTAACTGAACACAAATAACCAGTGCCTAGCTCATTAATAATTCTCAAAAATAATATTAAAAAACCCATTGTTATCAACTAAACCATAGAGAGCAAGCCATTTCAACTAATACAATAATCAGTATTACCAGTGTCAAGACAAAGGAATATAAACACACAAGTCTCCTGTTTTATGCACTTAAGAATTGATCTTTCACACACTTTGATGTGATCTGCAAAGAGATTAAGGCCATGCTGAACTTTAAGCATTGGTACGGCACTGATTAGCAAAGTCAATAGAACTACTCATGTGTTTGAAGTTAAGCAGGGGCTTACATGACTTGCTAAATCAGGCCTAGAGTGCCCAACTCCTCTCAGATTTACTGTTTTCTTTCTCCTTTAAATATTGACACAAGGAAAGGCAAATATGTGATCAGAAGATCAGTGTATTCTGGTTACAAATACTATAACAACAACTTGGTTTTGATACTGTGTACCAGCCATGCTATTTCACAATTGCCATACTACATCCATGGGAACCAAAATGTAGCATAGCTAAATTTTATCCATGATATACAAGTGATCTCCTTCAAAGCTCTGTTTGACAAGTCTTTCAACCATTTTGAATATGCTGTGGGGGTGCTTTAGATTTCTATTTCCTGAGTATTGCAGGTTTTGCTACTAACAAACATAAGCAGTCATGTATTAATTTTCACTGGAGTATTTCATTCCTCTACTAATCCCAGCTTCAGAAGCATGGATCTTGTGTTCAAAATGTGTATAAAGTTCCAGTATCTTCTTCTAAACTGTGGCAAGGAAAACATTATAAGGGCCAAGTTAGCTAAGAGTTGGCAGGATTTATGTGTAGCTGAACTAGATTTTGTCCTGGAAAAATCATAGAAATATTAACCAAATGTCTGTGACATTCTGCTATATTTCTTCCCAATCTTCTTCTAAAAATGAGATATATAAATTTGTTTTTTATTTATCTTCTATCTGAAATGTCAGCGAGTTAAGCCATTTGAACACATCAGCTGCAATGCATCTTGAATTATTGACGTTCTTAACAAATTTTTCCAGTGGAATCAATAGTTTATTGTGCCATGTATTGTCTAATAGTGGTTATGTAACAGATTGCAGTTATCTGCTCTGTCATTCATGCAACAGGAGTACATAATTTTTTCATGTTAGAAATTGTATTCAAATTAAAAAGTCAAAATAAGTTTCCTTTTGCTGTAATTTGCTACTCTTTCTTTTATTACAAGAACTGACTAAATTAAAATTTGACAATGCACATTAAAATCTTCTGACTACGAACTATGGTGTCACCCAAAGTTACCATTCATAAAAAAACAGATTGTTTCAGCAACTAGACTACGACAAGGCAGACAGCAATGCATGAACCAACAGGTATTTGTAGGTGAAAACTGCACATCTTGGACTAGAGGCCTTGGTGTCCTATAGTTCCTTTTCAGAAAAATACACAAAGCATCTATTAGTCCAACCTGAAAGTACCTCTGGTATAGGTGGATTCCCTGGAAGATGGATCATCCCACTCCTTTCTGTGAGTAGGAGTCCTGACATAGGGTGTATGCTAGGAGCAGGAAGCAGCCCAATCAGATATTCTGCAGTATTCGGCAATAACCCAACTCCCAACAGACCCTTTGAAGCCAGGACACAAGCTAGGACAGTCTTCAGAATTTCTTTAACCCCAGGATATGGATGGTATATTATCTCCACTGTCCCCAACTGGCCCTAGGCCAAGTTTAATGCTGATACAGGGATGAATCAGGACAATTTTACCTGTGATGCCTAATAGATCTTTTCTGTATAAAATATGTGGTAACCTTTATCCTGAAGAGTCTTAATAATACTTTCAAGAGAGCAGTACAATACAACCTGTTGTTTTCATAATCCATGCACTAATCAGTCCCCAAGTAATTGTTGACACCTTAGCGTCCAACAGCTCTGAAGAGAAATTACTGGAGCATAAGTTACTTCTGCTGGAAATAGACTTAGCATTTAGAATATTCTCTTCACCACTTTCCAGCTCATTAACCTTTTTCTATCAAAAAAAAAATATTGATATCTAGCCAGGATGAACTCATGAATCATTTAATTGGTTTCAAGTCTGGTCCAGTAAGATCAGAATAAAAATTGAATGGGCATTCTCAGATCTGTTTTTATTTTTAATTTAGCATCTTTAAATTATATACAAGTGACTAAATTCTTGAAAGTTAGTGGTAGTTCTAGCTTACATTAATATACTGGCCTTTCATCCTAAAGTACTTAACAAAGCAATGCAAAAACTTTATAGAGTTGGGGATAAATACAACTGCTGTAATTACACAGCAACATTTCTTTACAGTTTAAGGCAGGAAAAAGAAGATTATCATGAAAGTGCAGGGAAATTGAAGAAGGAGATGGTAATAATCTAATTTGGGAATTTGATTGGGACTCCAAAACTAATGTGTCTTAGGATCTTTTATGTATCTAGCTTCAGTCTTTCTAAACTTCCGTTAGCAGGCACCAAGCAGAGTGACTAGATTCAGGTGTTTGGTTTTACATCATTTCTTGTGCTCTTGTAGAATTCTAACATCTTATTCCCCAGAGGTGAACCAGAATCCAGCTGTGTTCCTCTGGATGATGCAGGACTTCTTCTTAATACCGATCATGCTAATATAGGCTATGTCTACACTTGTTAATTTAAGTCGACTTTAACTAAGTCAACTTAGTGCATCTCCACTTAAAATTAAAGTCGACTTAAAGGGGAACTTAGAAAGTCGACCTAGAGCATCCACAATGGACGCCTAGGTCAACTTCTAGGGACTTAGGGGGACCTAGGGGAGGTCCATGGGGGCAGGGGGGGCACCCCTTGCCCAATGCCAGGGAGATCAGCCTTTGCCCCATTGTACATAAGTACAATGGGGCAAAGGTGGTCAGGGACCCTGGCAGGGCATAGGGGCAGGGTGGGCAGGGCTCTGCCCTGCCCTGTGAGGGGGCATGCCAGGCTCCCCCTGTGCCCCCCCCCGGCAGGGAGGGCATTGGTGTAGTCCTGGGGTAGCCCTAAGTTGACTTAGGGCTACCCCACGTCTACACTGGCTTAAGTCAACTCTAGGGAGTCGACTTAAGCCTTAGGTCAAATTCAAAGGAGATGTTATAATGTCGACTTAATTTTAATTAAGTCGACTTTATTTTCCTTAAGTCGACTTAAGCAAGCTGCTTAAGTCGACTTAAGAAAACTGTAGTGTAGACGGAGGGTAAATTAAGTCGATTTAAGCAAGCTTAAGTCGACTTAACTTACAAGTGTAGACACACCCATGCATAAGGGTTGTCTTCAGCTGTGTCCACAATGCAAAACTCCTGGGCTATGACCCATATCACAGTGGGACTCAGGCACTGACCTACCTCTCCCAAAAGAGACCAGGGTCCTAAGTCCAGGAGGGTTCCTGTCTTATATTAGACCTTTTTGTGTCAATGAAAGTGGGCCTTGGGCTTAAATCTGAGTCAGATACTGGGCATAGTGTGCTGTGTAGTCATACCCAAAGAGACAATCTTGATTTTGGGTCTCCACGGGTGCGTCTACACTGGCAACTTAGGTTGACTTAAGGACACTTAAGGTGACCTACTCAAAGCCGCATCCACACTGCGCTTTTATTAAGTTGACTTAAGCACTTCCTTAAGTTGACTTAATAACACCACCTCTGAAGATTGACTTAAGCCTTAAGTCAACTTCTTAAGTTGACTTACAGTCAGTGTGGACAAGGAATAGCACTAAGTCAACCTTATTAAGTTGAGTTAAAGCCAGTGTGGATGGCTATGTCTACTGTTAAGTCAACTTAATAAGGTCACCTTAAGTCAACTTAAAGTGTAGCCACTCTGTTAAGTTGACTTAACACGGTCCACTTTAAGTCGACTTAACAGACTCAACTTAACTTTACAAGTGTAGACATAGCCCATTTGCCCCAGAGAAAAGCAGCCTGTGTTAAACCAGAGTGTTTCAACTGGTGTTCCATGAAACACCCGATGCTCCATGAACATAGTGATGGTGTTCTGTGACCAACCGACACCTCCCAATTGGGTGGGAGACAGTTGAGTAGGGAGGGGAGAAGGAGCCACGCAGTGATCTGACACGTGCCTGGGAGATTTAAAATGCTCCAGCGGCAGCAGCGCTTCCTGGCACACCTTGTCATACAGGCTATGTCTACACTTGAAAAGTTAAGTTGACTTTATAAAGACAACTTAATAAGGTCCACTTTAAGTCGACTTAAAGTGGACCTTATTAAGTCAACTTAACAGAGGTGGACTTAACTTTTCAAGTGTAGATGTGGCCCCTTTTGACCTTAATAAGTCGACTTAACGTATTAAGTCGACTTAAAAAGGACCACCTAAGCACTACTCCACGTCTCCACTGGCTTAAGTCGACTTAATAAAGTCCACTTAGCACTAGTTCGAATTAAAATGAGGTGTTATTAATTCAAACTAACTTTTCCTTAATTCAATTTAAGGAGCAGCTTAAGTCGAATTAAGGAAAGTCCAGTGTAGAAACGGAGTAAATTAAGTCGATTTAAGCCTCCTTAAGTCGACTTAATTTGTAAGTGTAGATGCACCCCTACTGCCTGGCTTCTTTGCTTCAACTTGGGAATTTTGAATTTCCTACCACAGTTGCCACTAACATCAATATTGCTTGAACATAGTGTCCATGGTAAGAATTTCTTTGACAATCCTTATTTCAAGAGTAGATTAACTTTGTTCAAACCTGCAGACCCCAAATTCCTATTGAAACTTGAATAATATCATTTTCAGTATTAAGTTGTGTGCATAATCATTATTTTTTAGAAACAAATGCAAGTTATATTCATAAAATTGTATTTAGTTTCATTTTTTTTCATTTTCTCAGGAATGCTTAGAACGCAGATATTACAAACATTACACCTGGTATATAGAATCATAGAATCATAGGGATGGAAGGGACCTCACGAGGTCATCTAGTCCAACCCCCTGCTAAAAAGCAGGACCACTGCCACTAAATCACCCCAGCCAGGGTTTTCTTCTTTCATCAGGTGTTCATCAAGTGTTGTCTTCTTTCATCAGGTGTTCAGCATAAAATAATTAATACCTTCAGATGTTCCCAGGTCCATTAAAAGTTGAGAAACACCGTGCTAGACGTATATCTGGTGCAGATTGCTTCCCTACTTCACACTGGTTCAGATGTCTCATTAATGACTTATGGGAGATGGAGCCTTGGTTCCATCTACTCTCCACTCCTATCTGCCCACCTATGCAAAATACTGGACAGCCACTCTCCTCCTCATAACGGTTCCGGGGACAGCTGGCATAGGAGAATAAGGGTTTGTTCATGACATAATATAGTACGGGGCAAGTAGGTCCTTAGTTTTGCAGGGTTCGGGGTTACAATGGGATGGGTGGATCTTGAAAAATCAGCCCAAAGTGTATTATGTAATTTATGGCCATCCCTTAGGGGTAGATAACATCCCTTACCCTCTTGTGCAGAACACATTCCTAGTATCAGAATTTGACCTTATATTCTTTTCTGTACTAACTCAGCTGAGGGAATTGTGACTACTTCTTTTTAATGAGCATCTCAGATCACCTGAAAATAGCTTGCCTGTCCAATTTTGGACACATGTAAATCACATATGAAGAAGATTTTTAGGAGTAAATAAAAAAATCTTGAGGTGGATAAGAAATATATCCTATTACTTATTGACACTAAACTGTGAAGACTAAGTACTAATTTGAAGTGGTTTGTATTGTTTTTCTTCTTCTACGGCTTTAGTTACACTGTGGAAAAAATATTCTCTGTCATACCTATAACTTGTCTATAATGACAGTTAAAACATTTTTATTTGGAAGGAAAAAATCTGCAGGATAGGTTTTCAGCCCAAAGTCTCTCCAGTTACCAATGTTTATCTTTCTCTTTCCTTTTGCTCTTTTCCCATCTTTAGCTGCCACCTGGTGCCCTTCTGTTAGACCTGGGAATGTAGGGCCTAGATTGCCAGTTCTTTGACAGACAAGCACCGAATACATTAACAACGAGCAAATAAATAACACAATGCTGCTGTCCCAAAGCAATTTCATATTTCTCACTTTCACAGGCAGCAGAAGCAGCTGCTTTTTGTTGCTTCCTACTAGCACAGGATTTAAATGCAGCACCTGGCAAAGATATAGTGCAATTCCTTCAGAGTCACTACTCCATTCTGAAGAGTGAATAGTGCTGTTATACTGAAACCTGTATATTCTTTGGGGGTGGATGGGTTATACAATATCTGCCTGGGCACTTTCTCTCACTGAGGAAAGTGCTTACAACTCCTGCTTTCCTCTCCACACTTGTACAACTCTTTGCAGTCATGATATGAAGAAGAGCTCTGTGTGGCTCAAAAGCTTGTCTCACCAACAACTGGTCCAATTAAAAAAAAAAGATATAACCTCACCCACTTTGTCTTTCTAGTTATGTTCGCGCAGTTGGCTTTTTTAAATACCAAAAAGTGTCTGAGTCCTTGGGTCATTTTCCCTCTTGGTATGTCAGCATAAATCAATAGTGTCACCATTGACTTCAATGGATTTAGAGTTTGTAAATGTAACCAGAATTTGGTCCTTAAACTGCAGTAAAAAAAGTTGTGATGACTTTACAGAGGTATTTTTTGGCTCTTCACTACAGTTAAGACTTTTATTTTTCATACCTGCAGTCTCTATTAAGTTATACATATATTATTAGCCAGGGTTAGTTTCTAATGAGGTTAACTGAGTTACACCAGTGTGAATCCAGAGTAATTTCAGTCAGAAAGCTAACCCTCTGTGGGCCCAGCTTGACAGATGTTAAGTACCCTCACTTCCAAGAGAGCCTTACCAGGAGGTCCTCAGCACCTCTCAAGATTGGGCTTTGTGTAAGCAAGTATTTCATCATTTTCCTTTACATAAGTCCATTCCAGCATTACCTTCACTATGGAAAGTACTATGGGTCCAATCCAAAACTTAGTGATGTCAAGTGGGAGCCTTTCTACTGACATCTTTGGTCATTGGATCAGGCCCTAAAACACTTAAGATATAATATGAATCTAGAGTACAGTGTAAAATGCATCAATTCTCATTTGGCAATTAAAACATGATTTGGGGCAGACGCCCCAGTGCTGACTACACTGGCTTACTAAAAGTCATATTATGCTTATTAACCAGGAATAGTTAACTCTCCAATATTCCAAAACATATATTTTCCTAAGAATTCTGGCTTGCACAGCTGATTTTTAAACACGTCTTATTTAAAACTGTAACAAACAACTGTACCTACTGAGAGCACCTTTGTTAGTGTCTCATGGTGCTTTTCTAATAAACTATGACTGATTTATAATATGTTCACATGGAAGACATATTATTTGGCCTATAAAGCAGTTGCAATGAAAGATTTTTTTGGTGCCAAAAGCAGTTCCTTGTGGCTTTATAATAAAGATCTTCTGTTACTACCTATACTTGTGTGCACCAGAACCTCCACTCAAAATCAACCAATCAAGCCACCTCCCACTTGCACCAGTATTTCTCAGGATCCACCTCTCTATCAACTGTTAGCTAAACAGATAATATTTTATTCATTTACTAGTCAACAATGAAAAGTAGCCTTGACAAGGAGATATTTTAGCCAGAGTCCAAATTCAAAATCGTCCCATTAAAATTTTATTAAGAGAAACGAAAGAAAAACTAAATAAACTACAATACACAGGTAAGATTACTAACCCCGAGTGACTGGACTCCTACTTTCAGAGAAAAAAACAGGAATTTATGTCCCTTATAAAGTCCATTTTAGAACACAACCCTAATTATAGAGTCTACTGCTAGGCACTTCCATCATTAGAGCTAGTTGAAAAACAAGAGAACAATGAAATGAAAAATGCTGAAGTTGTTTCCATTTCACAGGGTTCATTATGGGCCTATTTTCTGGTTTTCATATAATTTTCCATGATGATTTTTACCCCAAATTTTCATTAAAATACCTTCTAGAAATCATTTATGACAATTTTCTTTTACTGAAAAGAACAGTTTTCTTTAAGAAATTGTAGTATTTAAAATAAATTTGGGGGGATAAAAATATCCTAGAAAGTGTTGAGGAAAATGGAATTTCGATAATAATAACAAATTTTATATTGTTCATAAAAGTACATTTTTAATTAAAAATATAAAATTTACTTGCAACAAATTTTGACCAGCTCTATTATTTATTTTTACAGTATCCTAAAGTGTGTTATACATAAGATTAGTCAGCCCTCTAACATTTTTTTTTTTGCTTTCCATTAAGTATATTAATATCAGATATAAGTATCTGTGAGATAATTTTTTCATTAAGGTTGTACTATCTATCAGTCATCTGGGCCCTGTAATGTGACTTATGTAGGTTCCCTGCTAAGAATGTCTTTTTACACAGACAGGTTATTTCAAACACAGACCAGATGTTGGTTATTCACATAAAAGATAGGTTTATCTCTGTGTCAGGTGCTGGTAAAATTCTGGCAGGTTTATTTGTCCATCAAGATTACATTCCATTGCAACTCAGTGAGATCCACCTAAAATGCTTGGAGAAGTTTTTAAACTTTAAGTGAGAATGATGTCCTGAGTAACATGAATTTGATTAGTGAGCTTAAAAAAAAAATCAACAAACTGGCACTCAAATTTACATCTATTATCAAATACCAAGATGCCATCCCATGTCTCAACCAAGTATGTACAAGAAAGGAAGTGGGAATAATTTTACAGTTGTGCCTCCCAAATACTCAGCTTCATTTCAAATGCTCACACAGGGCTGAAGAGTGACATTTCTTGAAACTTTCCTTGAAGAGCTGCTGTGCCCTTCATCTGCATGGTTTCGCCATTTTTTTAAAAAAAAGAAAGAGGAAATGCTTAAGAACAGCTTCACAAGCATCACTCCCTTCTGCATTATCCAAGAAATATACAAGACAACCTCTTCTAAGAAAAGCTCTACTACTGTATTTGGCACTGATTGAGATGTCTGGAATAAAAGAAGTCACTGTCTACACTACAATGTTCTTGACAAGTTCTGTCCGCACAACACTTTCACACAAAGTCTTACAATAAACAATGCAGTTAAACTTTTGGAATTACAGAGGTGCTTTTCATTTTTCTGGCAGCCACTCAACTCCTTATCCAGTAATGGCAGAAACTCAGAGAGTTGCAAGTGAAATAAATTTTCCCAAATGCATTTTCATTTTGTCAATTCATACTTCACGTGTCGAAAATTATTTCAGTGTTATTTACTTACTTCTATAAAATTGAATGGTTGATCAACACTTGAAATAAACGCAATCTATTTCAAAAAGTCTTTGACATCAACACTTTTTTGTTGCAGATGAAAATCCAACAAGATCTTTTGATTTGTTACTGTAATATTCTAGCAAATTATTAGACCATTTATTTACCCTTTTTTGTCAGTCTATTTCTGATCCAACTCACATTCACAAAACCTTAGGAAAAGGAAGTTTACCTGTTTTGACAAGACAAATCTTAACAAACAGATCATCAGAAAATGGCTTGCTTAAACATCATCACTCAATTTGTCACTTTGTCAGCTTTCAGAAGAAATGATGGTGGTCTTTGTGCAAACAAAAATTGTACTGCTTTAACTATATTACTATAGTTTGTACAGCCCTGTTAGCATTATTGATGTATTACCTATATGAATGTGTTTACAGCAGTATAACTTATTCCCATGCAAAAAGTGGAATAAGCTACATTGGTATAAGTACATTTAAACTCTTGGGAGCAGGAGCCACCTTTTTCTTCTGATCCATGACTGGGGCTGACAGCTTGATCCTAGGCACTAAGGCAGGGGTCGGGAACCTATGGCTCGCGAGCCAGATGTGGCTCTTTTGATGGCTGCATCTGGCTCGCTGCCAGTGTTCCCTCTAAGCTGCGCGGGCGCGCGGCCGCGCAGCGGCCATCGCAACCCCCGCACAGCAGTGAGCCCCCGCGCAGCCCAGCAGCCCCCGCCGCTCCCTCCAACCCCCGGGGCCGCGGCACACCCGGCCTGCGCCCGGCCTCTGGGCTGGTCCTCCCCGCCCCCAGGGTGGGACAGGCAGGCTCAGGAGTGCGGGCCTGCCTGCCTGCCTCACACAGCCGGGGCAGCGGGGTGGCTGCGGCAGCGGCGGGATCCAAGGCTCCCACTCCCCGACCGCCTCCTTCCCGGGGCTGGGGCCGGGCTAATCCACGGCCCCAGCCTCCCAGCACGGGGCCGGGATCAGCCTCCGGGGCTGCAGTCTGCTCCCCCCCCCCACCGGCGGCTTCCCAGGGCCGCGGTAGGGTCCTCCCCCGCCGGCGGCGTTGGCTTTCTTTCTTTCTTTCTCTTTCTTTTTCTTTCTTTCTTTCTCTCCCTCTTTCTCTCCCTTTCTTTCTTTCCTTCTTTCTCTCCCTTTCTCTCCTTCTTTCTTTCTTTCCTTCTTTCTCTCCCTTTCTCTCCTTCTTTCTTTCTTTCTTTCCTTCTTTCTCTCCCTTTCTTTCCTTCTTTCTTTCTTTCCTTCTTTCTCTCCCTTTCTTTCTTTCCTTCTTTCTTTCTTTCTTTCCTTCTTTCTCTCCCTTTCTTTCCTTCCTCTTTCCTTCTTTCTTTGCTTCCTTCTTTCCTTCCTCTTCTTTCCTTCTTTCTTTGCTTCCTTCTTTCCTTGTTCTTCCTTCTTTTTTCTTTCTTTCCTTCTTTCTCTTTCTTTGCTTCCTTCCTTTCTCATCCTTCTCTTCTTTCCTTCCCCTTTCTTCTTTTCTTCTTTTTCTTCCTTCTTTCTCTTCCTTCCTTCTTTCTCTCCCTTTCTCTTCCTTCCTTCTTTCTCTCCCTTCTCTCTTTTTTCTTTCTCCCTTTTTCTTTCCTTCTTTCTCTCCTTTGCTTTCCTTTTTCTTTCCTTCTTTCTCTTCTTTGCCTTCCTTCTTTTTTCTTTCTTCCTCTTTCTCTTCCTTTCTCTTTTTTCCTTCTTTGTCTTCTTTTTTCTTTCCTTCTTTTTTCTTTCTTTCTCTTCTTTCCTTCCTCTTCCTTCTTTCCACTTCTTTCCTTCTTTCTTTTTTCTCTTCCTTCCTTTCTCTCTCTCTCTTTTCCTTTCTTCTCTCTTTTTCTCTCTCTCTTCCTTCCTTCCTCCCTTCTTTTTTTCCTTCCTTTTTAAAAAAACCCAACCTTTAAAAATTAATTTTAATTAAAAACCTCTTTAAAAGGTTTTTTAAAAACCTTTCTAAAATTAAATTTCAATTAAAAGTAATTCAAATTCAATTAATTAAAACATAAAATGCACACATTTACTTGTATTTAGTTTTAAACATATTGTATGGCTCTCATGAAATTACATTTTAAAATATGTGGCGTTCATGGCTCTCTCAGACAAAAAGGTTCCCTACCCCTGCACTAAGGTAATGCAAATAAGTAATAACAATAACATATCAATATAATAATAAGACTGGTACAAAACCTTTATGTAGACCAGGCTTTTGTCAATACTAGATCTTATTTCAGCTCAGCAACTTTTGCCCCCTTTAACGTCCCTTCTAGCAGCCCCTGTTTTACACTGGGTTTTGTAATACCTCCAGGCAGTATTTCCTGTGTGTTGTACAGTATTCTAGTCTGACTTTTCTTTTATCTCCATCTGAAGTCCCCACAATGAAATTTGATTGAGTTTTAGGGGCTATTGGCCCGGCTAGGAGATTTAACTGCTGCAAAGGTGGCTGTGAGGAGCAGAGGCCAAAGGATGGCAAACTATTGCTACAATAAGGCTATGTCTACACTAGAAAAAGTTAGGTTGACTTTGTTAAGTCGACTTAATAAGGTCGACTTTAAGTTAACTTAAAGACAACCTTATTAAAGTCGACTTAACAAAGTGGACTAAGTTGATTTAGCTTTAAGTTGACTTAGTCCACTTTGTTAAGTCGACCTAACCACCCTTAAGTTGACTTAATAAAGTCGACTTAAGAGTTACTCCACGTCCACACCGTCCTTAAATCGACTTAAGGAGTCAACTTAAGGGTTAAGTCGACCTAATGAGTGGTAGTAACAAAGTCGACTTAAGCTTTCATTAAGTCAACTTAAGGACTTTCTTAAGTCGACTTAATGAACGTCTAGTGTGGACGTGGCTTAATTTAAGTCTACTGAAGCCTCAAGTCGGCTTAATTTCCAAGTGTAGACATAGCCTAAGTGACGATGCTGTGGGGAGTAGCTATTAGGAGTGGTAGAAGGAGGTGCTTTAAGGATAAGATAGGGAGGCAAACCAAATGAGAGAAGAGAAGAGAGATTCAATAACCGCACTGGGAGAATGAGATGCCGCAATGCAGGGAGGGAAGATGAGCGGGAGAGGTTGCAAGGCAGAGAAGAAGTTGTGAGACAGGAAATATTAAGAAAGAAGAGCTGGCAGTTTGACAAGGCAAACATAAACCGTTGAGCCATGTTTGGGGTTCACATGCAGGGTTAATCTTGGAAACTGGTCTCGGTGATATGCTGCAGTGGGGAGGACAGTGGAAGAAAAATAATTATTCTCATAGCTGCACTCTTATATTGAGTCCTGGAGACAGAACAAGCCTGTATGTCTCCCACAGAGTTCTCCCTCATCCTATCATGCACACTGGACCAGACATGTTAAAAAGTTCCATAGGGGAGACAGAAGTGCTAATCATCCTGTGAATGGATGGATGAATCATTTAAACCAGCCCAACCAGCTTGGGATGGTACCATTCTTTTAATTATTTCATATTTATATGGCAGCAGGAATATAGTTGGTGCTTTAAATACAGATAATGTGACATGGATGCATACAAACACACGCACAGAATCCATCTCTCCAGGAAGCTTGCAATCTATGTTAAGACAAGAATAACAAGAAGCATGACAGGAAGAAAAGACGATACAGGGAATGGAAGTTAAGAGTTAGAATCAGGTCATACCATTACTTCTGTAAGTGATGAACATACCTAGGTGGTTTCATACTTTTTCACTTTATGTTTAGACTGAGGCCTATAAGCCTCCTTAAACTGCATTTTGAGGAATAAATCCATACAGTTTTTTTAACTATACTTGCTTTTCCTGAGTCTACAACAGACAGTAGCTTTCAAGAAGACAGACATTTCATTTTTATATCATCATTGCACACCTTATACAAGAATTCGTAAATCTTACTCCACTTTGCTTTCACACTGATTTATTATTAGGATAACTTTGTAGTATAAACAAGAAACATTTTGTTTAAATATTAAGGCCCTGATTCAATATGAATTACATCCCACTGAACCCCTGCTGAAATCAACAGGATTTACTTTAAGTTAAGTACAGACTGAAGTGCTTTGTTGAACATGGATTGAATTACTCACCTGCTCAATGCTAAACATATGACTAAGGTCCCTGTTGAATCTGAGTATAAAGCAACATTCATAAATACCCAGGGGCTCCAGTGTAACCCGTGGTCTATCAACATACCAGTCTTGCAAGGAGCACTGAATGTAAACAGCATTGTTTAAGTTTCTGATATGAAAATAAAATATTTTAAAAATGGTATAAGCCATGAAGTGATTCTGAAAACACATTGCAGTTAGGATAAAAGTGGTAGGATTTAAGAGCAAGTTCTTTTTGCTCTACTGTCTGGAAGTATCTAGGTCAGGGATATCAAACATGCAGCCTGTGAGCTGAATACAGCCCATGAACCTCTTCCATCCAGCTATGACTCGGCGGGACCAAACTCTGTCTCTAACAGAGAGAGAGAGAGTGTGTGGTCTCACAAACTCAGTGCTCTGCAATGCCACGAAAGCGTCAGGTCTTGTGACATCATGGAGTGCTGGGTATATGAGACTATGCTCCATGAGACCACACTCTCTCCCTAGCAGAGAGAGAGGGGGTATCACAGAGTATCATTTTGCACACACAGTACTCCGTGGTGTCACAAGGGTGATTTATGGTATGTACGGCCCACTTGAAGTACATTTAAGTCAAATCTGGACTGCCATAGCAAATGAGTTTGACACCCCTTGTAGAGAGATGCTTGTAGAAGGTTGTGATTTTAGAGACACTCCCTAGCATGGATCAGTGGTGCATTGGTAGACATGCCCTACACGTGATCTAATATGGCTGCTCCCAGCTGCACACCTCGGAATCACTCCTGTCTGTGTTATTAAAGTTTTATTCCTCACTCATTCAATGGCATGGTCTTTAGTGAACCCTCAGGGGCAGTACACCCCGATCTGGGTGAAATATCTTGAGCTTAGTGTTCTTGCTCCTCATCAGATAAGTAGCCTAAAAGAAGAAGAGATTAATTTGCACCACAAGGTTTGAATCTAAATGTGGATCTGAATTTTCAGTAGGATTTCAATTTGAACCCACAGGGAACTGTCTGTCCACATAAGTTTGTAACATATATTTCTACTAAATTAGAGATTTATAGAAAGTGACAAGCACTCAAGTACTTTATGTGGATTTATGGCACTCCTTGGATGACTTCACATTAAATATATTTTCATCTGTGTTAGTCCTTAATTACGCTGATTTTACTCAGCCTGACAAACTGAATGTTCAAATGTTAAGCATCTTAGCTCTCATATTCTTAACCACATGCTGTTCATTATAATTTGCAATCCATAAGAGGTTAAGAATATCAGTATGGCAAGGTAATTTCAATTGAATATTATAAAGAAAAAGTTTAGAGCCTACAAAAAGTGGTGGGGTGGTAAACTATATAAAGACCTTTTTCCTCAAAAAAGATTGGGATAATCAGTGCTTTTTTTGTGACAGTATGCAGGGGTACTGAGTACAGGCACCTTTTTTGTCGGCCCCACCTCCCAGCGGGGGGGGGGGGAGTGGGTGGAGAGTCACAAGGCAAAAAGAGTGCACTGCTGGGAGAAGAGGGGTGGTGCAGGAAGAAGGGTGGGACAGGCATTTTTCAAATTTACTATCAAGTTATGAGTACCAGCACTTCTTTTAAAAAAAGAAAAAAGCGTCTTTAACATGTATGCTGAAGATGTAAAACAGCTCAAGTTAAGGAGCAGAAGCAATCTCACCTAAACAATGGAGATGGAGATGGAGTGCTATTTGACCTGCCTCCATTCATTAGAAGATAGATCAAAAGAATGATGTGCAAAGATTTTTCATGATCAAACTTTAATGAATAAGTGGCAATCTTATTTGTTATTTATCTATGTTTAAAATAAACGAGATTATTCTTGTGATAATGATTATAACATTTACACCATAGGAAGTTTATACCAAACAACTCATGGCCTGATTCTGCCTTCACTCATACATTTAAATGAGGATTGTCACAGGCCAGTTCAACATTACACACCTATATTCGTATGACTATCTCAGTCAAGGGTATGAGAAATCTAACCCCCAGCGTAGATAGCATTATGTTGAAGGAATAACTTCTCCCGCAGACATAGCTACTGCCTCTCAGGGAGGTAAATCAACTACATCAATGACAGAAGGTTTTCCATTAGTGTAGGAGCATCTTCACTAAAGCACTACAGTGGCGCAGCTGTAGTGCTGTACATGAAGGCAAGACCACAGGGTAGCTAGTCCCTGGGGATAGACTGGGGTTCTCAACATACAGTCTATTTGCGGTCCAGTCAGCACACTGCTGTGACCCATGTGACATCCTCAGGGCCATACAATATCTATATTGTGTGGATATGGCCCACCTAAAGCTGCATATGTGGACCATAGTGATAAATAGGTTCAGAACCACTAGGATAGATGTAGCATAACTCCTCTGGACCAGAGCCCAGCTTGAAGCAAGCTGAAATGCATCGGGCCTACAAAAGGCTACTAATGGGCAGCTGGGAGATAGAGTGAGACAGCCCTGGAGAGGGAAAGCCACACTGGAGTGGATCTAGCTCCTGAGTCCTATAGTGGGTCCCTGGAGCAAGGGGTGACAGAAGTAGGTCAGAGAAGGGAGCATGAGCTGAGTAAAACTTCTCTAGGAGATGCCAGGAACAGCAGTTCTGGCAGCCCCTGAGAGAAGTGGCCCAGAAGCCTGAGGCCAAGGAATGGATAAGATTGTTTTTCTGTTTGTTTACTAACTTGTATTAAGTTGATAAACCTGTTTCAAAAAGACTGGGAATGGCAGTGCATACTCTGGAGCTGAGGAGAAGCCCAGCTCGGTGATGTCAGGATGCTAAAAGGCTTAAGTGTCCAAAAGCTAGGCCTCAGGGTCAAGGCGTCAAAAAGGCATAAAGACAGGAAAAACCACAACTGTTAATTTAGCAATAAAGTCTGACAGTATGAAAGTGCAAAAACAGGATGCAGGCAGCTAACCGCAGAAAAAAAGGGGAAGGGTAAAGGGTCCCCAGCACTCTGGCTAGCTGACCACAGAAAAAGAGGAAGGTCAAAATGTCCCTGACACTAGACGGGGCAGCTGGACCGCATGAATTAGCAAAAAACCACGTCGCTACAGTTTTGAGCAATAAAAGGAGGCCTGATTGGGGGGGGGGGGGGCAAATTTGGAGTTATTGTATCAGTTAGCTCTGGGGCAGCTCTGAGGGCCTGATCACCCCCCAGGCACTCCCCAAACGGCTCTCTGTAGGACGTGGTCAACAGGACCGGACGTAAAGCACCTAGGCCTGGCCAGCTGAGGGAAGGTCAGACCAGCAACCCGACATCAATTTCAACAAAGAAAAGGTAACCAAAGTAGAGGGTCAGAGTAGTGCCTGACTCTCAAACAAAGTAACAAAAAAGTTCAAGGTTTTTCCCAGCTTTATGCTGAGACTCTCAGGTAATGAACAATAGCAGCACCAATCTTGGTTTTGGGGCTGGAGTAGGAATTGAGGTAAGTGTAGGATTTATTTGGATATAGTTTTGTTAATTCTTTTGTCTGTTTGTTTGTGTTTGTAAGTGATGAGAAGGATAAAAGCAGAGTTGTGTTGAATACTCTGTGCATGAAAACAATAATCAGTGACCAGGTCTGAGACTTAATGAGTGTATAGCCGCACCAAGGCCTGCCAAGGCTTTGAAAACAAGGGTGCACAGGTGAACCTTGTGACCCACTGGGTCCCCTTCTTGTGTGAGTGTATAAACGGGCACCCTCTCTGTTTGGCGTTCATGCTGCTATAACTTTGCTGCTGGGGAGGGGAAAGTGTGAATGGGGGATAACCGTTGACCAGGTCTGGGACTAATCCTGTGTGTAGCCACCCAAGGCCTGCAAGGGTCTTAAAGCAAGGGTGTACAGGTGAACCCCATGATCCAACGGTAGTGATTGAGATCCCTATACAATAGTATAAAGGATCCTGTGTGATTGTGTTTTACATATGGGCTTGTGCTCTTGATTATTTTGGTTTGTGTGTATTGGGCTTTGTTATATTCTCTATATTATGTGTTTAAAGCCATAATTAATGAAAAACCCTAAATCTGTATTCATGCAATAAGTGGCATTGTATTTAGAGTGCTTGTGGATATATTGGGTGTTGATTGTATTACTAATCACTGCCTTAATCTGTGTAATCTATATGCAGTAACAAAAGTCACATGCATAGTGAATAAACAGAAATTCATTGCTAGTGGTGATCTTTGCCTATTGGTTTTGGGAGCTCCCCCAGCATCCGTGTATAAAGGACCGGGTATTTGTTTGGGCACCCTTCCACCTTAAGGGGATAAAGCCTGACAGGTGACATGATGTAACATTGCTGAAGTCAGCAGAGTCACATTAGTATAACAATGGTGTAAAATAAATCAGACTAGAATCAGGTCCTCAGTGTTTATTTTTGTGCCCATTTTATGTAAGAATGAGGTCTTTATAAACATTTACCCTCTTGCTTAATTTTACATGCATAAGTACTCCCACTGACTTCAATGGGACTTCAATGCATCTGAGTAACATTAAGCACATGAATAAGAGTTTGTAGACTATTATATTTAGCAGAACAATTGAATATGTTACAAAAAAGATAAAAAACAAGATGGAATGCAAACATTTATTTATTAAGGAAAAAATCTCTTTGAATATGGACTATAGAATTAGAAGAAAAGCACAGCTAGTGGAGCAATCTAAATCAAGAAAGGGCAGGTTGGGATAAAGAATTTATGTTGTAATGTTCATGTCTTTAATGTGGGTTTATTTCTACAGAGGTTTTTTTTCCCAAGTGCTTCTTTTCTTCATTTCAAGTCAATCTCTCCCCCCCCCCCCATCTTTAAAAGGTAAAAGCAACTTCAAAAACGTGTTCAACAACACTTGCTGCAAAACTATAGCTCACAAACTATTCTTTACCATCAACAGTTCCAATAATCAAAAAGAAACATGTTTCTGTTCATGGTTTTAAAACAGATTACAAACTAGACATCTTATTCTCCCATTGCTGGATTATAAATTATAAACTGCCAAGAAATGTGGTGGATCTGACAAGAAGTTCTTTACTGGATTCCCTGAAATAATGTGAGGTTAGTGCCATCTAAAGACAGAAATTAGTACTATGAGAAATCCCACTTGAATAGGCTTGGTAACACACTTACCAAATATGTTTTTGAATTCATGAAACAATAATATATAAATGAATGGGGAAAAAAAGAATACCTACATGTTCCTCGTCTGGCATGAAGTGCCCCTCTCCCCTGCTAAGGAGGGCTTATTGCACAGGTGGATTTAGGAGTTGGAGAAATTTTAAGAAAATCAAAAAGTTTAAAACATGAAACATTCACTTCTTCAGGAAGCCTCTGAATTCTGGTTTATAAATCCTGATATGAAAAATATAGAAGTAATCATGGGGCTTTATGATAAATGTCACCTCCCAATCACTGTGCTTTTTATAACCATTCTCTCACCTAAATTGTTTACAGAGGATCTGATCTTGCAAAGATTAAGCACATAAGTAACTTTAGTCACATGAGTTGTTTCACTAGCTTGGGTAGTACCACTCACATGACTAAAGTTCCTCACATGCTTACTCATCCAGGATCAAGACAGTCACATTCTTTGTGGAAGGGACCCTGTTGTCCTGCTTGTCTGAAGAACACTGAGGACCAGAAGTAAAAGGTATCTAGGCACCTAAAGATGAAGACAGACACCTAGTAGGATTTACAAGTCACATAGCAGCATTTGGGGAACTATTGTGGGATAAGCCCACCCCATTGCCTCATTGCAGGGAGATTTCAAACAGGGTTGCAAAGGAACTGGGCGCCTCTGCAGTCTAGATTAGTCCTCTGGGGTTCCTACAGGTTGCACTAACACCTGCCCTGCAGAGTTAACTGGCCCTGAGGGCAAGACAGCACAGCCTAGTGGCCAAGGTCAGTAGAGAACCCTGGGGGCAGGGCAGCACAGCCTAGTGGCCAGGGTCAGTATCAAGGAGTGTCAGGGTTGGACATGCGGCATAGAAGTGTCAGTGGGGGGAGGAGTCTAGCACTTAGTCAGAGGTGATCCATCCACAACATGGTGATCCATATTCTGCACTCCTCCCCCCATTACACCTCTCAGTCCCCCTGGGTTACTTCCTATCCAGTTGGTGCAGGGTTCAGCTCACAGGTCACTGAGGGATTCCCTGGGTGTTTGGGCAGGCAACGAAGGGCTGCTGTCCACTGATAAGGCCTCTCAGGTTGTAGGTTCCTGGCATCTGTGACTGACATGGCTCCTGGCTTGGGACCTCCACCACACATCCTTCCTCTTTGCTGGTCAGCCCCAAATTAGCTGGGCTGCTCCCTTTTATACTAGGGCAGCAGCTGGAGCATGCCCAGCAGAGCTTAAGAGGCAGGACTTCTACCGCCCATAGAGTATGCTGAGTTCTTTTAGAGCAGAGTAAACCCACACCATCACAGGCACCTAAATACATTTGCAAATCTGGCCTTTTGCAAACTATTGGCTCAACAAAGAGAGATTTGGACATCAAGGCCCCTACCTAACTCCCTGAGAGACACCCACTAATTTCAGTGGGTTACGGATCAGACTCTAAAAAAGCAATATCATGTGCTATCAATGTCATTAATAACATGTATTGGAATAAAACTTTCTTGCAGTGTGAATCACAGGTGAGGAGAAAAAGCTCCATTGCCATTTATCCTGGAACCTCTTCACAAATGGCCAGTCTTTCCAATCTAGTTTTGGGCACTTTTCTTCCTTTCATAGCTTTTCTACCCCTTAGTACTGAGATTTGGTCTGTTGCAAACCTCATAGAATAGGGAAACATGGTGTCATAAAAATTCATGTAAAAAATGTCTTGTACAGAAACAATTCTAAGCATTTGTGAAAAAGCAGTATATATTAGAACATGCTATGGGCTGCATTACTACCTAGAATAAATAACTAAAAACTCTTTGATTATAGGAAGTATCACATTTTATTAAATATTTAACTATTTCTTAGAGTTGAAAGACTATCAAATTAAGTCAGAAAAAATTGCACATCCAAAATATGATGTGATAAAAACAATACCCGCTCCAAAAGCAGTATGATTTCAATTTATTTTTTTAATGAAAAAAAGTGACCTAACTATATAGTAGTAGCTGTGATAAGACTTAATTAATTTTCTGGCACATTTGAAACCCATTCCTGTGCAATAGTTCAATCAATGGTGCATGCATATTTATTTTAGCATAGCTGGTCTCATAGGAACACTTTAAATATTGCTTTTGTATAAAAAATGTCAAGAGTAAAATTGCTTTGAAATGTGTTTGTAATTTTGCTACTACAACTTAGAGCACTGGGCATGCTGGCATAATGTGAGCTATAATGATACACATTTGGATTATTCAATGGATACAAAATACTCTTACAAATAGTTTTCTTTTGGTCTAGTTCAGCAGCATCAGAACTTATAGTAAAGGTATTCTAAATTGAATTAAGTCAGTTTGGGGGGTTGCTTAAATTTCAAGTTTATGTACTGTCCATCACCAGTTTCTCCTGCCTTCTGGACAGATTTAATTAGGAACTGAATTTGCAAAAAGGCAAATGGCTCAGTCTATGAAAGAAGAAGGTTATTAACCTTATTAAACACAACCTAGTAACAGATACTTGCTTCACCCAAAGGAAAAATGAAAGCTTTAGGTGGCCTTGTACAGAATGTACAGTATATGCTGTAATAGCACTGGCATCCAATTTTCAGTTGCATGTATCTGATTTCAGTTACACTCAAGCCAATATTCACCGTAGCAAATTCACCGCCATCAGTTCAATGTTTCTGATTTGATTGCGTGGTTAGTCAAGACCCGCTCAATCAATTTGGAATTCAATTTAGTAACTCCAGTCCTGTAAGAAAAGTAGCGCTGAGTCGAAGGGATGGCATTTCTCTTTGACTCCGTGCAGTGGAGTCAGAGAAGTAAGTGGGTGTTAGAAAGTCAAACGGAAATAGGCAAAATATTTTACGTAGCTTGGGTATCTTCATTTGACTGCCAATAAATTCCACAGCCAGTATAGACTTGGCCTCACTGATATGGTGGAGGTGGCTCATGTGAACATTTAGTTAACAAAGACAGACTATGTTTCTAGTGCTTTTCTGTGCATAGAAAGCTTTGATGCTGTAAATTTATATAAACTAGTTTGGGTTTAAGAGAACAAACAGCTGGCCGCCATTTCTGCAGCAGGAGGCTGAAGGTCTGCTGTTCTCCCAACACATAGTTAATTCCTCTGTAAAATAAGTCAGTCAAATTTGTGGTGTTTCTGAAAAAAAATAATTTCACCAACTCTTCCTCCAAAGCTTTGAAGCAGACCTGTGCATGGTTTTGAGACCACAGAAGATGGGACATATAGTGGTTTTCGTGGAGTAGGGACAACAAAAACTTGTCTTGCAGAGCAGCTCTAATGTGCAAAGACTGCCTTTGTTCAAATGTTGAGCTTTTGCTGATGCTGAGACTTACTTACTGATCACTCAAGCAGCTGCCATACTACAGTTGCTTCTTTTATATCTACAGGTCTGGCAACTGCCTTAAGAGAAAATTGCCTTCTATTTCTCCAATGGGTGCACAGAGATTGCAATGTTTAATCAGAGTCCCCTCCACTGCTTGTTGCTCCAGCAATGCATGAGGAGAAGGAGGTGGGGCTAAATGGCTGCTGAGAGTCCTTCAAGTGCTACTGCAGGTCACTCCCCAGTACTGGCTTCTAATACTGGGAAGAAGTCCAGATCTATACCGGTCCTCAGTCCCCATGCCACCAACCAGTGGACTCTGTTCCCATGGCTGACCATACAGACAAGTTCTGGGACACCACTCTTGACTGGATTTAATGGATAATTTGGAATTTTAGGCTACGTCTACACTTATAAATTTAGGTCGACTTAGCTAAGTCGACTTAACATGTCTACACTTAAATTTTAAGTCGACTTAGGGGGGACCCTACAAAGTCGACCTAGAGAGTCCACACTGGATGCCTAGGTTGACTTGTAGGAGCTAGGGGGACCTTGCACAGGTCCACGGTGGCAGGGGGGGCACCCCTTGCCAGGTGCCAGGGGGCTCAGCCTTTGCCCCATTGTACCTGGGTACAATGAGGCAAAGGGGGATAGGGACCCTCGCAGGGCATAGGGGCACGGTGGGCAGGGCTCTGCCCTGCCCTTTGGGGGGGCATGCCAGGCTCTCCCTGTGCCACCCCCCTGGCAGGGAGGGCAGTGGGGGAGTCCTGGAGAGCTCTAAGTCGACTTAGGGCTATTCCACGTCTACACTGGCTTAAGTCAACTTAAGCCTAAAGTTGACTTTAAACAAGGTTTAACAAAGTCGACTTAATTTTCCTTAAGTTGACTTAAACAGCTTGCTTACGTTGACTTAATTTACAAGTGTAGACGCACCCTTAGATACTTGTTATGATGATTTACTTAACTGTAACGGAAGTGGGTTCTAGTCCGAATCCAGCCACAGATAAAATTACAAACTAAGGACTCCCCCAAGGAACAATTAGAGATACAAAGGACTCTCAATATATTTATAACACTTCTTTATTGCTAAAAGCATAAGCATAAAAAACATAAAAATCTTAACTGATAAAATACAGTAAAATATACTTAAACAAAATCTTATACAAAACCTAATACAATTAACTACAAATTAAAACTAAACTATATAGTCTATAAAGCAATTAAAAAGTAACTTATACTTACATTCCCTTATGATAAAGGAGATGAGGAGTGCATGCTTTAATAACCTTAAGCAAACTTAACTAACTTAGCTAGAACATAACTAAAGTAAAATAATAAAGCGAAAGAATAAACAGTGGGTCTTTGAAGATGCTGAACTCAGGTAAGGACTTCAGAGTAAAAGATATGGAAGCTTCATAGCTTACTGGATTTTAGAATCTTAAATACCTTTTTTTCTTACATTACAGGTTCTACACCTTTATACCCTTCTAAAAATAAACTAAATGATTTCATTCTTCCTTACCTAAATGTGGGCCCTCACCCCAGAAACTGTCAGGGTGCCTTCCAATTATTGGTTAAGGAGTTTATGCATACAATTGTTGTATTTTTCCCTACCAGAATAATCCATGTCACCTTTCCCCTTACTTCTTTATGAATTTTGTGGGTTTTGTGGTATTCTATTGAAATCATAGAATCATAGAATCATAGAATCATAGAATAATAGGGTTGGAAGGGACCTCACGAGGTCATCTAGTCCAACCCACTGCTAAAAAGCAGGACCACTCCCCCTAAATTATCCCAGCCAGAGTTTTGTCTAACCGAGCCTTAAAAATCTCCAAAGATGAAGATTCTACCACCTCCCTAGATAGCCCATTCCAATGCTTCACCACCCTCCTCGTGAGAAAGTTTTTCCTAATATCCAACCTTGACCTCCCCAGCTGTAATTTGAAACCATTGCTCCTTGTTCTGTCGTCTGTTACCCTCGAGAACAGCCTAGCTCCCTCCTCTTTGGAGCAACCCTTCAAGTAGTTGAAGGTTGCTATCAAATCTCCCCTCAGTCTTCTCTTCTCTAGACTAAATAAGCCTAGTTCCTTCAGTCTCTCCTCATAAGTCATGTGCCCCAGCCCCCTAATCATTTTTGTTGCCCTCCGCTGGACTCTTTCTAATTTGTCCACATCCTTTCTGTAGTGGGGAGCCCAAAACTGGACACAGTACCTCAGATGCGGCCTGACCAGTGTCGAATAGAGGGGAATTATCACATCCCTCGATCTGCTGGCAATACTCCTACTGATGCAGCCTAATATGCCATTGGCCTTTTTGGCAACAAGGGCACACTGTTGGCTCATATTCATCTTCCCGTCCACCATAACTCCCAGGTCCTTTTCTACAGCGCTGCTACTTAGCTGATCGGTCCCCAGCCTGTAGCAGTGCATGGGATTTTTCCGTCCTAAGTGCAGGACTTTGCACTTGTCTTTGTTGAACCTCATGAGGTTTCTTTCGGCCCACTGTTCCAATTTGTCCAAGTCTCTCTGGATCCTGTCCCTGCCCTCCAGAGTATCTACCATTCCCCCCAACTTGGTGTCATCCGCAAACTTACTAAGCACGCAGTCTATTCCATCATCAAGATCATTAATGAAGATGTTGAATAGAACCGGCCCCAGGACCGACCCCTGGGGCACTCCACTCGTTACCGGTTGCCAACCAGACATCGAGCCATTGATTCCTACCCGCTGAGCCCGTTGATCTAACCAGTTTTCGATCCACCTTACGGTCCACTCATCCAACCCATACTTCCTTAACTTGCCAACGAGAATGTTGTGGGAAACCGTATCAAAAGCCTTGCTAAAGTCAAGGTATATCACGTCAACGGCTCTTCCCGCATCCACAAATCCAGTCATCTCATCATAGAAGGAAATCAGGTTGGTCAGGCACGATTTGCCCTTGGTGAATCCATGTTGACTGTTCCTGATCACTCTATTTTCCTCCAAGTGTTTCAGGATGGATTCCTTGAGGACCTGCTCCATGATTTTCCCAGGGATTGAGGTGAGGCTGACCGGTCTGTAGTTCCCCGGATCCTCCTTTTTCCCTTTCTTAAAGATAGGTACTATATTTGCCTTTTTCCAATCCTCCGGGACCACCCCCGTTCGCCACGAGTTCTCAAAGATAATGGCCAGTGGCTCTGCAATCACTTCAGCCAACTCCCTCAGCACCCTCGGATGCAGTTCATCCGGCCCCATGGACTTGTGCACATCCAATTTCATTAAGTGTTCCCTAACCTGACTTTCCATCACTGAGGGCCACTCTTCCCTCCAGTCCGCGTTACCCCGTGTAGTAGCCTGGGAGCTGGCCCGCCCTGTGAAGACTGAAGTAAAAAAAGCATTGAGTACTTCAGCCTTTTCCGCATCATCCTCCACGAGGATGCCTGCCCCATTCAGTAAGGGACCTACACCACCTCTGATCCTTTTCTTGTTGCTGATATACTTATAGAACCCCTTTCTGTTATCCTTCACATCTCTTGCTAGCTGCAACTCCAATTGTCCTTTGGCCTTTCTGATTTGATCCCTGCAGTCCCGAGCAATATCTTTATACGCCTCCCTTGTCATCTGTCCAAGCTTCCACTTCTTGTAAGCTTCCCTTTTATGTTTCAGCTCCCCGCAGAGTTCCCTGCTAAGCCACGCTGGTCGCCGTCCACATTTGCTGTTCTTTCTGCACATCGGAATGTTATCTTCCTGTGCCTTTAACAGGGTTTCTTTAAAATACAGCCAGCTGTCTTGGACACCTTTCCCCTTCAGATCAGCTTCCCATGGGACCCTGCCCATCAGCTCCCTAAGGGAGCCAAAATCTGCTTTTCTGAAGTCCAGGGTGTGTGTTCTGCTTCTTTCCTTCCTTCCATTGATCAGGATCCTGAACTCTACCATCTCATGGTCGCTGCTGCCCAGGTTGCCATTTACTTCTACTTCCCCGATCAATTCTTCTCTGTTTGTGAGCAATAGGTCTAGAGGTGCAAGGCCCCTAGTTGGTTCCTCCAGCATTTGTACTAGGAAGTTGTCTTCAATATTCTCCAAAAACTTCCTGGATTGCCTGTGCACTGCTGTATTATCTTCCCAGCAGACATCAGGATAATTGAAGTCCCCCATAAGAACCAGGGCCTGCGACGATCTGGAAACTTCTGTTAGTTGTCCATAGAACGCCTCATCCACCTCCTCTTTCTGGTCTGGCGGTCTGTAGCAGACACCCACCACAACATCCCCCTTGTTGCATTCTCCCCTAAACTTAACCCACAAGCTTTCAACCATCTTGTTTCCATTTTCATCGTGGAGCTCCGAGCAGTCGTACAGCTCTTTTACATATAACGCTACTCCTCCCCCCCTTTTTCCCTGCCTGTCCTTCCTGAACAATTTATATCCATCCATGGCAGTGCTCCAGTCATGCAAGTTATCCCACCACGTTTCTGTTATTCCAATTATATCATAGTTCCTTGTCTGTGCCAGTACTACCAATTCTTCCTGCTTGTTTCCCAGGCTCCTCGCATTTGTGTACAGGCACCTAAGATACCGGGCCCATTGCCCTACTTTGCCCTGTCGATTCTCCCTCCTGTCGCATCTTCCCCCTTGCAATTTCTTCCGGTGTCGTCCTTCCCCACTCACCTGAGGTATTATGACTTTATCAAGAAATAAACAATTATTTGACCCCTGCCCCCAGTTCCAACTACCCCGTCTTTTATTCCTGCTGTTACAGCCCCAGCATCCCCCAAGTTCCATCCCTTCCCCCAGGTTTCCCTCAGTTTCACTTACCTGTGGGTGTTGGTCATCTTCCCCCTTCGGACCTAGTTTAAAGCCCTCCTCACCAGGTTAGCCAGTCTGCTTCCAAATACGCTCTTTCCCTTCCTGGATAGGTGGAGTCCGTCTCTGCCTAGCAGTCCTTCTTCCTGAAACAGCACCCCATGGTCGAGGAAGCCAAAGCCCTCCTGGTAACACCATCTCCGCAGCCAGGCATTCACCTCCAGGATGCATCTGTCTCTGCTCGGGCCCCTACCCTTGACCGGGAGGATCGAGGAGAAAACCACCTGTGCACCGAACTCCTTCACCCGTGCTCCCAGAGCCCTGTAGTCACCTTTGATCTGCAGAGGGTCACCTCTCGCAGTATCATTGGTTCCCACATGGATGAGTAGCATGGGGTAGTAGTCAGAGGGACGGATGATTCTCGACAATCCCTCCGTAATGTCTCGGATACGGGCACCTGGCAGGCAGCATACCTCCCGAGAAGCCTTATCTGGGCGACAGATGGGTGCCTCCGTCCCCCTCAGAAGAGAGTCACCAACCACCACAACCCGACGTTTTCTCCTGGGTGTGATGGTTGTGATCCTCCCAACCTCGGGGGTGCACGGCTTCTCCTCTTCCATATCATCTCCCGTCTGTAGTGCTGCGTAGCGGTTCTTTACCACAACGGAGGGTGGGATGGGAGCAGGGGTGGAGCACTGTCTGCTGCCAGAAGTAACCAGCTGCCAGTGTCCACCCTCTGCTTGAGCCATCCCATCCTTCTCCGAGGGTGTGGCAGCAGTCCTTTGCCTCTGGATAGTTTCCTCATCCTTGCATGTTTCCTCATGAATGCTATCCAGGAACTTCTCCAGGGCATGGATACTCCTGAGCCTGGCCACCTCCTCCTGTAACTCCCCCACCTGCTTCCTGAGAGATTCCACCAGGAGACACCTGTCACATTGAATGATCTCCCCAGCCTGACCATCTGAGAGTGGGAAATGCAGGCCACAGTCCTTGCAAGTCCACGCCAGGATCTGGGTAGAGATATCCATGGTCAGTATGTCTGTCTGGATACAGGCGCAGGTGGAGGAGACAGTAGTGGTGCGGGTCCTCTTCACCATAGTAGCTACACAAACCACAAACTTCCACCAACTCCCTCGCAAACTCCCCTGTTTGCAGTCCCTGTTCGCAAGCTCCCCCTGGTCGCTCAGCCACTGGCTTTTAAGGCCTTCTCTGCCTGGGTCAGCCCTTGCCCCTCATTAAGCACACAGGGGAAGGGTGATCACAAGGCTGATTGAGCTGAGCAGGGCTGAGCAGAGAACAATGGTACAAACAGCCCCCAGACAATCACACAATCCCAATCCCAACTCACACAGTAACTGACAATTCACAGAAATCACCTGTGGGGAAAAAAAGACACAAGCACAAGCACACACAGTCAGCAATTCACTCTCTCCCTTGCTTCTTCAGCAAGGGGATCTCCTTCGCCTCCTTCTCAGGGCTTCTCCTTCTCCTTCCCTCGCAAACTCCCCTGTTTGCAGTCCCTGTTCGCAAGCCAAATGTCAAATGCCTTGCTTAAAGTTGTTATTCACCTTTCACCTATATTATATTAGGAACTAATATTGTCTGATCACAGGAAAACCAGACCTACTCTTTGATAAATTTAACCTATTTTAACTTCTCATCTACACCCACTCGCAAAGCTGGTACATACAGACTCATCCTGGAAATTTTTACAATGAGGCCTGCAGGTTTCTTGCATTTCAGCTACTAATACAAAAGTTATGCCAACTTGCCAACCTATGCAAAGTATACTCGTACAAAATCAGGATTTCTTAAACTTATAAAGAAAGATATACATATAGAAAATAAGATATATGCATACAAGCCAAGCATAGATATAAGCAAAGGCTATACCACAAGTAGTGGGGAGAAGACCCAATACTTCAAGAACCAATAGTTTTATATCAATCACTCAGACCAACAGCAGTGGTGACTTGCTTTCCCATCCAATCAAATACCTTCAGCCAGGGACCACAGGACAATCCACTTCTACTTTTCTAAGGAAGACTTGCCAGGCAGGGGAGTCACCTAGAAGACCCTTGCTGATGACCTATAGAGAAGAAACCATATTATGTGAAGGTGTGCTCACCAACATCAGGGCTGGAAGGACTGATGGATTTGGGGAGTAAGTTTGAAAGTAATAGGGTTCTTTTTATCAGGTGGGAGCAACAGTTCATCCTCACAATGTCACATGTACTGCCAACTGAGTTAAGGCAGAAAAATGTTGAAGAAACTCTTGTTCAAATTTTGAAGGCACACCATTTATCATGCCCATCCATACTTGTAGCCTCTTGTGCAAGAGCTCTTTGTTTTATTTATGACTATATGTTGTCTGTTAATATAAGCTGTTTATCCTTCTTACCCATCACACGATTCTATTTGTTCAGAATAAATTAATACTATAAAAAGTCTTTCAAAAACCTAACTTCTTTGCACTTAAAATTACAGAGGGACAAAAGCTACAAATTTCAGATCCAAACATAGGCCCAAGTCCTGGAAAGAGCTACTTACACATGCTAATTTTTAGGCACATGAGCAATCTTCTGCAAGTCAATAGGATGACTCACATTTGTAAAGTGAAATATTTATATAACTTTTTTCAGTCAGAGCCCCAAGTCAGAAGTCTTCCAAAGTTTGAGAGTATTTAGATCTGGGGTATAGAGCTAAACCAAACATAGGAAGTTGAGCCCACCATCTTTTTCTTTATACTCCTTCATCTCTGCTTGAATGCCTAGAAGATGTTAACTAACCAATAACTGTACATAAATAGGGAAAGCTGAGCTTATTTATTTAATAAAAAATTGTAACCTTCAAGAACTATCTGGTTCCATGATTGCTACTTACATAACTGTCTGAATTTTTCATGATTCATTATCTTCTCCTGCCCTTTCTCTTTTAATATTTGGTATACTCATTTTTTTGAATCTTACCTCAAATTAGTTTCTAAACATGTCTCTTGGTGTTTGCACAGTGCCCACCATAATGGAATGCAGTACAAATAATAATATTTCTTTTGAGAAAAAAGTACAAAAATTGTAAACAAGGTTTTAGACAAAATACATGTGCATTAATTTCTATTCTCTATTAGTTTGTTCATGTACATATTCCTTTTAAATGTTTTAGTTGTGTATGCACATTTGCATGTTCTTTTTGACAAACTCATGAGAAATCTTTATTTTTAAGTTGCTTTAGAAAATGTAACCTAAAGAAGATAGTAAACTGGGAATTTATGTTAATCATGAAGTCTAGACTTGAATCTAGACAACACTAGATGGTGCTGGAGTCATTGAGGCTATGTCTACTCTACACTAGAAAAGTTAAGTCTACTTTGTTAAGTCGACTTTAATAAGGTCGACTTTAAGTGAACTTAAAGTCAACCTTATTAAAGTCGACTTAACAAAGTGGACTAAGTTGACTTAGCTTTAAGTAGACTTAGTCCACTTTGTTAAGTCGACCTAACCACCTTAAGTCAACTTAATAAAGTCGACTTAAGGGTTACTCCATGTCCACACTATCTTGAGGTCGACTTAAGGAGTCGACTTAAAGGTTAAGTCGACTTAATGAGTGGTAGTAACAAAGTCGACTTCAGCTTTCATTAAGTCGACTTAAGGAATTTCTTAAGTTGACTTAATGAAAGCGTAGTGTGGATGTGGCTTAATTTAAGTTGACTTAAGCCTCCTTGTGTAGACATAGCCTGAGATTTTAGGAAATGTAAATGAAATAAGCAAGAGATATGACTTTGCATATGACACATTTGTCATTGCCAGACAGGTGTGGCTGGTTTGTCCCTTGTTCTGCAGCTCTAAAGAAGTTATAGAAAAAATAACAGGAGTTGGGACTTACCCTACATACTGTCTGCTTTGAACAGCAAATTAATAAAGAAACCAAATACCACTTCGATAGTTTAGAAAAACTGATACTATTAATTTGCTTTCACCTTATCCCAGTCTTGGGGATCCATATATAAATGACACTTGTCAACATCTTTTTCCTACTGGATTCATTGATTACTCATTTGGAAGCCTGAAACTGATATATGTAGTTTCATGCTTTTATATATAGGAATCAGGTTTGTTCACTATTGGAGCATTGTTTATGGAGGCACATATGAATTTCCTTTTAAAGAAAAGAATCATTTGCTCAATGAAATACAAATAAATGAATACGCCACACAGCCACTGAATATATATTAAAAAGGCTTATTTGCTTTGAGACAGTTCCATTAAGCAGAACCAAACAGAATGTTGGTGGCCTAATTCTGATTCATAAATATGTTGCTTTTTCATAAAGTCTAAAACATAACAGTAAAAGGGCACGATCCAATGGCCACTGATGTCATTGGGGGAATCTCGTGATTTCACTGGACATTGAATCAGGTTCCAGAATGTCTTGTGTTTCACATTCACAGAGCTAAAATAGACAACAAAAAAGGAGCTTCCAACACTTCACAGACCTTTTCTTGAAAACAATTACATAGTCTCCCGACACACAAAGAAAAGCAGTATGGACAAGATTAACAGAAAAAAGAAGAAACATGAAATAATAATACAGCATTTTCCACTTGTGATGAGAATTATGCCCAAAGATTCAGAAAAACAAAGCAATAAAAATTTTCCTACCAGACTTGGAAATGTAGGAAAAATAATAAGGAAATTTATATTTTTAAACCGAAACAGTTACAGTAAGACTGTCCAACAACAAATTGGCAGTAGAACCGTGATTGATAAAAATCAATGTATTTTTGTAATGGATATCCAGAACAGAAATGGTTGTAGGTCATAGAACTATTAAGTGACATTTGAATTATGTTAATTAGCATCAACTTTGAACATATCCCTGTAAATTAGTTTCAGAAAAGCATTGCCAAAGGTTATGCATCCCTAAGTAATACATTTAATAGCATATCCATCCTCTCATAAAACCAAACTCACATTTCTATGTAGCTTTACTATATAATAATATTAAACAAAGAGAAAAAATCATAAAGCCATGTGATCAGATGAAAATCTGGGAAAATTAGTTAATGTAGAAATTAAGCGTGTCCACATTTTAGTGTTGTAGGGGAGTATTTGGGAGGAGGTGGGGGAAAGAAGAAAATAGACATTATTTTTAAAGAGAAAAAATGAATCATCTTTAAACAGCAGTAACATTTCCCTGCTGTGTGGTCTGGAGTTCTGGCAATATCTGTTTATTAAGTCCTATGCTGGTTTGAATTTGTATGCTGCCATGTATATCATTTATGAAATCTTATGTGGCTATGAAGTACATAATGTAAAATGGTTTTTGGTTGCCAAGACAATAGGGGGAAAAATACCTTGGTGTCTTTGGGAAATGTTAATATGTGCCAAGCTTTAGATAATAAAGCCAAATCCAAGCTGAATGCTTTGAGTTTGCCCTGAAGTCTAGAAAGAATTTTATTCTTTTCTCACTATGCTGGTGCTCTCTGCACCCATTTGGAGATGCTTATAGAAAGGAGGAATGAGAAGGAAAAGAAGAAAACAAGCAAGCAAGGAAGAACAACAGACTCTGCTTGAAAAATATTGACTACTTTCATTTTTACTGTCATCTGCGTCAGTACAAACTTTGGTGACTTCTCACTGGATGTCAGTGAAGATGGTGGAGAGGAATGTATCACAAAAAATAAAATAAAAATAAAATGCAACATTACTTCTCTCATGGGGAGATGAACAAGTCTTGTCTACACTTCCAACTTTAGTTGACACAAGTTACAGCCACCTAAATCTGCTGCAGTTAATATATTTTCCATGTGTGTATATATTTGGCTCCTTGCATCAGCTCAGTGTGTACACATCAGCAATGCTTGTGTCAACAGTATTGTGCACCACAGGCAGGTATCCCAGTGTGACATGCTGCATCCTGCACATCTCTGTAATGTGGTCTGGGTATATGTTCACCCTTGCAATGTAAGTGTATGGTTTAATGCAACGTGTGTGCTTGGAATGCTCATGGTATGCTCTACATTATTTTATGTTAGCCTGTTTCCTACAACATCATACATATGTACAGATATGAAGCATGTCCCCAAATAACGAGAGTCCTGTGGCACCATAAAGACTAACAAATTTCTTCAGGCATAAGCTTTCATGGGCTGAAACCCACAGTCCATGAAAGCTTATGCCCAAAGAAACTCTCGTTGGTTTTGCTGTATACAGACTAACAAGGATGTATTCCACATGGCTTAAGTGGGAGCAGTGAAGGTACACATACAAGAACAATACAGATCAAGTAACTTGCCTAGAGAGGGAAGAATCTGCAAGAAGGGGGGCCAAAGGCATTTGGAAAGAAAAAGACACACTTTGAACTGGATAAGGCTCTTTGCTATGCATTCCATCTTCTAAGCAACATCAAGGACTGATACTTATCCACATGGTGAGAAGGGACTTGACTACAAAATCGTCAGTAGCAAACCTATGTGGGTAAGCTAGACATGAACTGTAACCGTGATCTGAGTTTAGTTATCTTTTATTTGATTGTGCTTATTTCCTTGACTGGTTAATTATCTGATTTTATATTATTTTAACATATACTCACTTAAAATCATGTTTTAATCAATAAACATGTTTGTTTTATCTAAAACAGTGAAATGTTGGCTGGGTATGTGTGAAGGCCTTAATGAGAGCAAAGGCTGATACATATCAATGTCTTTGTTAAATTGAAGGACCAGTGTATATGAGCTTGCAAGGGCATGCACTAAACCTAGCAAGACAGAAATTCCCATAGTTGCATCTGGGGGTGCTCATCAGGCACCACTTCCTCTGCCTGAAAGACCAATTGCATGCAGAAGGCTGGGTGTAAGCTGACCCAGGAGTGGGGAGGTTCACACTGCAAGGCGGGATAAGTTGGAGCCCTGGAGTGGAGCATTAGGTTGGCACAGCTGCACACCAGTGCAGACTGCAGGAGGGAAATATCATGCACAGTGTGCAACTTGCTATTGTCTAGCATGCTGCCTTTTGGGAAATTTTGACAATGCATGGTGGAGCCAAAACAAGTTGCACAGCGGTGGCTGGAAGCAGGAAGGTCAAGTTCCCATAATACAACTTTCTCCACCTCATAATGCCCTTTATAGATCTTTTTTTTTTTTTAATCCCATAAAACTGCACAGCACGTCTCTGATAGAAGCATTGAACCTGCACTCCACTGCACTACTGTCCAGGGCCAGATTAACACCCCTGTGGGCCCAGAGCTATAAGATTTTGTGGGGCACCTGGCCAGCCAGGGGACAGAACACTCAGGTCTCTGTCACCCAGGGAACCATACTTACATTGGCGACCTTTCCACTCCCCCTCCCGCAGCCCCGAGAGGCACCTGAATGAATCCAGCCTTTCTACTGTCATAAATGTGCAAACACAGGATGAATGCTAGTCTGGCATTTGCAGAGCCACAGGAAGAACCGCAACAAATGGGAAATGACTATTTCAGGGAGGGCAGTTTGCTAAGTGACATATTGAAAACCTTCAAGGTTGTTGGAGGTATTCACGGAGCAGCTGCAGATGGGCCTGAGAAACAAGCACTGACTAATGAGATCACATTGTAATGCAGGCTTGGGATGACAAGCACATTTTGATGCAAAAGGGCACATTCCTGACTCTGTGTGGCAGATTGCCCAGCCTTTTAGTTCAGGGGCCTCTGAATGAGACCTGAGCTGACAACTAAGTGGCCAAAACCAATACATTTCAGTGAAAATTTTCAGATTCAACAATTTGGCATTTTCCAGTGGAAAAATGTTTCATTGAAAATTCCCAGGCAGCTCTAGTTACCAATGTTTCCTCTAGTGTTGCTACCAGGATTTAACCCCACTGAAATGACATGATGTTTGATATGATTTGTGTTGTTCCACACTGACCACAAGGTGTATCCAGCATCACATCTACCACCTTTATTCTTAATATCTGTATTCAAAGGTGGTAAAATTCTGTGTTGTAGACAAACTCTTGCTGGCTGGTTATATACATAATATGTGTTTTTAAAATGTACATGCTTGAGGCAATTAGAAGAAAATGAGCTTGATTTCTCATGGCTGACCTTGTATGCTGTCAATTACATCTGTTTCATCTCATTTGTTAGCGTTTAACATTCACTTTGCAAAGGGGAAGTGACCATACAAAGTGCAGAGAAGAGTAGAATCAGACCCATTAATCTTGATGTAAACTGCAAATTAACCAGGTCAAATTAATCCAGGGTATAATACCACTCTAGGAGAATTTGGCCTAAAGTGTGACCACAAACATTAACTATTGATTCTCCTACCCATCTTAGAGAACACAAACATATTCTCGGCCATGTATTCTTGTCACCTAAAACACTCACTGGTAGAGAGAGGAAAACCAATCTGTCTTTGTAACTATATTAACATTCACTGGCAGTGTCTGTGATTGTGCACAACGAGCTGTAATTAATTCTTAGTTGTCACCTAAATACAGAAGAGGTAAGTCGATTTATTTACCATCTCCATGCTACAGAACACTTCTGTTGGACTTTGCACAGACCATGAATTCATATCGTTGGGTGTATCTACACTGGCACATTAGGTTGACTTAAGGACGCTTAAAGACTTAACAGAGTCGACTTAGCTTAACCAGTGTAGACATAGCCCTTGAGAGAAGCTACAGCTGGATTTTATAAAGGACTCCTTTAAATATTAAAAGCGGAAATTATAAAAGAATTCACTTTCTTTCTTTTTCTTCTTAAAAAAACAGTACTAATCGTTACTATAAGACAGTTACACACACACACACCTCACTTTCAAATTTCTTTTTACTGAAAAACACTCCAAAGATAAACTGTTACAGGACGGCAATTACAAGGGATCCTATCTAGACTACTATCACTAACTAGACTGATTTGTTATTTCCCTTTGAGATGAAAATTATAACACGGGGTCTAAACCCTATTATATAAACCTCACACAATAAGAACAGGGATTGGACTTTTGACAATAAGAGATCTTCTGTTTTCACATAGGCTCACCGAGGGTGTTATAACTGATAACTAGATAAAATATTTAATTTTATATATACTCAATTGTTTGAGCAGCCACAATCCTGAACAAATGCACAACTTCCAATAAGAAAAACTGACAATGACTGTACTGTTAGGATCACATGGTGTAGAGGGCCCAATGGAAGAATTTGTTACGCGATAAGCTGTTAGTAGGTGGTTTCACCATTGATTAGCTCCAACCAAAAGTTAACCCTGTGTATAAGCAAAACAGAGCTGGTACTGACTAAGGACATACCTTGCTCCCATAACATATAAGACATAACATGTAAGATTTGTAAAATAACAAGATAAGACCAGGGCAAAGAAATGTTGTAAATACATGAGAAAAATAATTACGTGTGCATGCCAGCTTCCCACTCAGCAAAAAGAAGTGTATAAGTCAGTGGCTAAGCCTTCCCAATTTGGAACTTCGTCATCAGGGCAACTGCTGTGTTTGCCACCATGAGTCATCGCTCCCCATGCTCTACGCCCACAGTTGTTTAACTGGGGTCCTTGTCTGCTGAAGGGGCATAAGCATTGGTGCTTCCCTATTTCTTTTTTTTTCTTATCTGTATCTTAATAAAACTGTTTGCTTTTACCTTTTATCTGGTTTCCCAGTGTTGTGACCACTGACCCCATCGAACCTTATGGCCTGAGCTATAGTTTATAGCCAGTGTCCTGTAACACATGGGGTTTTTTTATTCAGTGATGTAATACAACTCACAAAGTCAATTGACCTTCACTCTACGATCTCTTCTTTATATTATTTCCCCAGGATCAATCCTACTGACTTCTGTAAAACTGTATTAGGATCCAACCTACAGAGTCAGTCTGGGGTACCCCTGGCAGCTCTATCTTCTCCCTTCACAACTGGGCTGGATCTGATTGGTGCTCTACCAATCAGCATGCACAGCCATGACTTGTGTTTCAACAGCATAAATATATTTTCAAATACAACTTCCTCATTTACTTTCTTTAAAAATTGCTTTTTAGAATAACAAGAATAAGGCAGCAGCCTTTTAGGAAGGTAGCAAACCACCCTATTCCCTTAACAATAGACAGTTGCTATATAAATTACTTATTTTCCTTCTTGGAGCTAAGGACTTTTCAGATATCCTTAACATATAAATGTTGCCTGCAGATTAGTAGGGTCCAACTATCTCATAAAATTAAAGAAACAAGGAGTCTGATCAATTGTGTTAATCCACCATTGACATCAATAGGACACATTCTGAATCTATTTACATCTATGTAAATCCAAATACATTTATGGTGACTGAAACTGAAATATATAATTTAACTCAATTCTATTAATAGGTCCATTAAAATAAAAATCATACAAATTGACAACATCTTCTATTGGGAGACTTGCCACAGTCATATTTTTGTTTCTCTAAACAAAAATCTTCAATGTACGAAGTGAGAAGAGTGATGTAAATATCTCACAGTGGTCTAAGGGAAATAAATTTCTTCTACTTTCTAAATCACAAAAATCATCCTTGAAGTGCAAATATCCATATAAAAAATAAGAAACATTTTTAACAATGTGAGTAGTTAACCATTGGAATAACCTAGGGATGTGATGGAGTCTCTGTATCTTGAATTTTTTTTTAATCAAGAGAGGATATCTTGCTAAAATACATGCTCTAATTCAGGCAGAAGTTATTGTATTGATGCAGGAAGCATTGGTGAAATTGTATGACCTACATTATGTTAGAGCTCAGATCACATAACCATACACTCCATCTGGCCTTAAAATCTATGAATATCTGAGAAGTCTCTTTAGACCAAAACTCGTTTGAAATGCCTCATTGTGCTACACAGTGAAGAAAACCACATGAAAAACAAACAAAGAATCCTGTGGCATTTTTAAAGACTAACAAATTTATTTATTGCATGAGCTTTCATGGGAGAAAACCCTACTTTGTCAGACACTTTGAAGATGGGGAACTTACAGAATAAGGGGAAATTAAATGCAAGGAAATGTATGACACAGGATCAGGTCAGGCTGAAAAAGCAAAATCAAAATAGATGTAGGGATTCAAACACTGAGGGCTAGCATATAGAGGAAAATGAGGTCAAATCACCTGTTGTAATGAGAAAATATCCATAGTCCCTCTTTAACCCTGAGGTGAGGGAGTCAAATTTACATATAACTTCCAGTTCTGCAGTTTCTCTTTGAAGCTGTGATTTGTTACTCATTTGTTTGAGCACTGCTACTAACAAGTCGTCAATGGAGTGAGCAGGGAGATTGAAGTGTTCCCCTATTGGTGTTTGAATGTTGTGATTTCTGATGTTAGATTTGTGTCCATTTATTCTTTTGCGTAGAGACTGTCCAGTATATAAGGCATTTCCGGCACATGGTTAATCAATGTTACAGTAAATCAACTGATGGAATTAAATAATTAAAACATTTAGCATGAGTCAAGCGAAACTCTGTGTGAAGGGCATAAGTTCGGGTGTGAAAGTGTCCTCAGTTGTTTGGCTAGCAAGTCTTCCAGTGTTGATACATAAAACTGACCTAGTTTCTCTCTTATTGAAAGAGGATATTACATCTTCTTGCAGTAGCTAAGCACTGCCATCTAGTGTTCAGTGTAGGAGAAGCTACTACTGGAAAAAACCTTTGCTACTGTTTTTGCTGAGAAGCAGCCTAGTTTTCGGGGGTGGCTCTTGTATTAATAATAAAGAAATTGAGAACGTAAGAAACACAAAATGTCTACATATAAAAACACAGACACATTAGCATTCATAACTATAGTAACTCATGCCCCTGATTCCAATATGACTCCTTTATGTGGCCACAGGATTGTCTCATTTGAGTGAAAAAGTAGGAACCATTAAAACAACGAAGTGGGACCCTTTGCTTCACTGAAAAAGGCAATTGGAAAGCCAATGCTATTCTCAAGAGGCTCAGTGCTAAAAAGCAGTTCACAAAGTGAATTCGAAAGGATTTGAAGAATTTGTCTCTCTCAGTTGTCTAAGGGGCTTAAGAAAAGATACAGGAGCTCAACTGAGCACAATAAGACAATGGTTTCTATTGTGAAATGGGTTCTTCTAGTGTAAGGCTGTAGCTACATTGCCATTAAAAAAAAAGCAAAACACAATACCAAGTCTCAGAGCCTGGGTCACCTGGGGGGCTCAGGCTCTGAGCCTAAAAATAACAGTATAGACATTCAGCTCCACCTGGACCCCAGGCTCTGAGACTCATCCCTGACACAGGGTCTCAGACTCCAGTCAGAGCCAAAATATCTACACTGTAATTTTATGGCCTTGCATTCTGAGCCCGTGAACTCAGGCTCTAAGACTTGGTTCTGTGGGGTCAGCTGACCTGGGCTGGCTGTGACACTGTTGCAGGTCTTTTATTGTGGGGTTGACACGCCCTCAGATACTTGTATTTACAAGGCCCATTTCTCTTTATACTGAAGCTGAGGGCAAGAAGCTGAGGGCAAGAATATTGCCATTTTTGTCTCTAGCGTCTTTTTTTCTTAATGATCCTGGGCTTATTGTAAATTCCTAAACTAAATAAAAGATGTTCTAAAAGGAAGAATTATGATGACCTCTTCCCAAATGGAAATAATCTCCTAATAGGTACAAGGCCTTACAGTATACAATCTGTCCTCATTTCTACTCATTCTGCTTTTCTGTCACATGTTTTTGTCCAGGGATTCTTTAACAATCAGTTCCTTTATTTTTCCCTCCAAGCCACATGTTTGTTTTTAGCCCTTAAGTAGGGCTAATGTAAGTAGAGATCTATTAGCCCCACATTAAACAAGCGCAACTAGGAATTCTGTGCAAAGTGCAGACCTGAGTCATGCTTATCCATGGCTGTTGAGGGAAAACTAGACTTTATAAATTACTTAAATTATAACCTGTCAAACCACACAATGCTTAGTTTTGTTATACACCAGATTTTCTTTATGTTTAATATTTAGGCCAGTGTTTCTCAATCTTTAGTGGACCGGAGAATACCTAAAGGTATTAATTACTTTACCCAGAACACCTGATTAAAATGTTCTCAAAAAAGCTGGTAACAGTGGCAGGAAATTTAAAATGTCCCAGCCACAGCAAAGCTTCCAGGTGTGCATCAATGTCCGCTGACACGTGCCTGGAAGCTTTGCTGTGGCTGGGGCATTTTAAATTGCTCCTCCCCACTCAACCCCACCAATGGGAGGGGCTGCGGTGGGTCACAGAACAGCTGCCTTACATTGGCGGAGAAGCAGTGTTCCATGGTTGAGAAACACCAATTTAGGCTATGACTATGCATCAAAACTACATCTTTGTATGACATTTTCTAGGATGATCCACTTCTGTAGAATATTTCACTGTTTAGTTTTAACATTTACATTTTTGTTACTTAATTTTGTTTTTAAAAAAGTTGCTAAACAGATATACTCAGATACCATGGTGATGCTCAAAATCAATAACCAGAAGAAAATATACAATGAAGAAAATAACATAGTTAAACAGCAAGCAATTTCCTTGTGATTTATGAATCTGAGTGTGATATATGTTCTATATCTGAGTAACTCCCTTGACTTCCATGAGGGTTTCACCTCTTTTTCACTGGCAAATACATGACTAGATTGAAACTGGGGCTTGGGAAAAGGCTTTTTGTACCAAAGGATGAATGGAGGGAGTTTGTGTTTTGAGTCCTTCTCTATTCTTTATTAAACCTTACAAGGAAAGGATCGCATTTTATTCAGTACCTTGTCATTCACTTGCTCAGAAGCAATTTCATCTCCTTGATTCTGTGAATTGGGATGTAATATGCTTACTCTCTTTTCTTATCACATGATTGACAGGTTTGTATATTTCTTAGTGGGAGATGTGGCCTTATGCTTGATTTCTACCTAATGCATAGCTGATGGATCTTGAAGCTGCTGAGGTGTAAGCCAGTTTCCTCTCTGGCAAGTAATTGTGCTGCCCCATATTGACCTAAGGTCCATTTGTACACACATTGCTGAAAATAATTTATTTATTCCTACATTTCAACACACTTAATTTGGACTTCACTGTTGATCACATACCTGCATCTAGTTGACAAATGTGGACAAACTGAACTCACAGGAAACAAAACAAAATATTTTACTACTAATTCAGACTCCTCATCTATCATGGTACAGAACTGAATTCAATCTGATTCCCACACAGTATGTTTTCCTTTTTTGTACCACCCATTTCTTTTCACTGGGTCATTATCAGTTTAAAAAAGGAAATCACACTTTCAACTGAAAGTGTTATTATATTTAAAATTAAAACCTACAATTACTGTAAGTGAAAGATTAAAGGAAAAATATGCTTCTCTATTATTTCAGTTTGTTTATTTTGCAGTTTTGACAATTCATGTGTATAGTTCTAGTTCTTTCACCTGTATAGGCAGGTAGTTTTCCCTGGTGTTTACATAGGTCTTTCAAAAACAAAAGAATTAAACACTTTTAAAAGTAAGAAAATGTGATTGTAAAAACAGAGAAACTGGAACGGATGCTATGAGAAAGTTCCATGGTTGACTGACTGGCAGTCCATCTTCTAAGCTGCATGCATTAAAATGAGAACAACTCAACCCAGTGCTTTGTACGACTTCCAGTTCACTGCCAGAAACAATTTTTTTTAATAATAAAGGGAACTACTTGGTTACTCATCTCCAGAGAGAAAGGGGCCAGGGAAACTCAAAAGAGAGGGAGGGCTCAGGGGGTGAGTCTACACCTGTAAATTAAGTCGACTTAACTAGGCTGAAGTCGACTTAATTTACTCTGTGTCTACACTTGAGTTTCCTTAATTCGACTTAAACAGTCCCTTAAGTCGAATTAAGGAAAAGTTAGTTCGAAATAGTAAAACCTTGTTTTACTTCAAAATAACCTTTAATTCAAACTAATTAGTTCAAATTAAGTCAATGTGGCCATATTAGTTTGAACTAACTGCTTAGTTCAAACTAACCGGCACATTGACCTTAATACAACTGACTAATTCGAACTAAGCAAGTGCCATGAATGGCACTTGCTTAGTTCGAACTAGCATTCTAGTGGGGCCATGCTAGTTTGAATTACGTTAATTCATACTAACTAAAATTGGTTCAAATTACTTAAGTCAACTTAGTGTGTCTACACTTAAAATTAAAGTCGACTTAAGGGGAACTTACAAAGTCGACCTAGAGCGTCCACACTGGATGCTCTAGGTTGACTTTGTGGGGTTAGGGGTACCTTGGGCAGGTCCACGATGGCGGACATAAAGAATACAACCATTGTGTCCTTAATGGCTCATCAGTTTACTCCCTGGAACCATATCACCTGGAAAATTCCTAAACATTAAGGAGACAATGGTTGTTCACACCCTCCCGTCTAAGGCATTCCTCCAGAATGACACAAGTTAAAGTATGGATATACCATCTAATTCCTAATTTCTAATCGAAATAGAATTCCTAGACATAAACTATATAATCATTCCCAGCAAATTACTACCTTTCTATTGATACCAAACATGACATAGTTCCTATGGATTATAGCATTTATGAGATATCCATAGAAAATAATATCATAAATGCTTCCCTAAATCCAGACAGTGTCACAACCTCCCCATATGCCCTGCCCTTTGGGGGGCATGCCAGGTTCCCCCTGTGCCCCCCTGGCAGGGAGGGCATTGGTGTAGTCCTTGGGTAGCCCTAAGTCGACTTTAAAAAGTCGAATTAAGCCTTAGGTCAAGTAGAAAGGTGGTTTAATAAAGTCGACTTAATTTTTATTAAATCGACTTTATTTTGCTTGAGTCGACTTAAGCAAGCTGCTTAAATTGACTTAAGCAAAGTGTAGTGTAGACGCAGGGCAAATTAAGTCGACATAATCCAAGCTTAAGTCGACTTAATTTACCAGTGTAGACGCAGCCTTTGAGTGCTCATAACATATTCATCATATTACCATGGTATCATGTTTCCTGCAGTATATATGTGTACAGATGTACAACATGTAATATAGCTCAGCCTATCAGGGCTACCTCTAGCCCAGAGGCTGGAGAGATACATGACAAAGACAATGCAAATTCAGATCACTGGCTCAGGTGAAGAAAAGAGAATCACACAGTAGCAAGGAGAGAGGAGGGGCAAAAAGGACTAAAAAACAAAGAAAGGCTCTTTGAGGCGGGGAGGCTGTTGTCTTTTGCCAGAGAAATACCATTTTAGGAGTAACTGCAAAAGACTGGACCTATCAACATGGCCAGTAGGGCCTAGGCTGCCTGAACACCACCAACAGCTAACCTTGTGGATAGGAATGAGTAGAATAGATTAAAGAGTAACAGTGAAATAGTGTTATTAGTTTAGCATGTGTTTTATATCTTTTATTTGCTTGTGGTAACTCCTGACTCCTTTTATTAAACAATTGTGCATTGATTTGCTACATACTCACTAGAAATCATATTCTAATCAATAAACTAGTTTTTGTTTTATCTAAAGCTGTGTGGTCTTTAGAGAGTGTGAATCAGAGCGGCTGCACAGATCCATTTCAATGTCAAATGGATGGACCAAGGTCTATGAATGTATGGTGGTTGAGGAAGGGTTCCAGTCCCTGTGTGATGGAAGTTCCCAGTGTAGTTTGAGGACTGGAGGTGCTCGCTTGGGGACCAGGGCACCCAGCCATGGCCTGGGACTGATTAAACGCAGGAGGCTAGTGTGGACTGACTCAGGAGTGAGTTGTCACCTGGTAAAGTGGGGTAAGTCAGGGTTCAGGAGTGGAAATCAGAGGTTACATTGGCACACCAGACCAGATTCTGGGAGCAGCCTATCACACAAGGTCTCTCACCATAGGTTCTTAAGCAAAGTAAGCAGTCATGTGGTAAGAGAAAAGATTCTCTCATAGATCAGTAACTACTAAAAAAAATAGAAAACAAAGCAAAAGGTCAGTTTTCAGAAAGAGGTAAATAATAGTGACCCCCAGGGGTTTGTTATGGGATTAGTACTGTTCAACAGATTCATAAATGATCTGGAAAAAAGGGGTAAACACTGAGGTGGCTAAATGCGCAGATGATGCAAAACTACTCAAGATAGTTAAATCCAAAGCAGACTGTGAAGAGTTAGAAAGAGATCTAAAAAACTGGGTGACAGGGAAACAAAACAACAGATGAAATTTAATTGAAAAACATAAAACACATTGGAAAACATAATGCCAAGTATAGATATAAAATGATGGGATCTAAGTTAGCTGTTAGCGCTCATAGTTAGTTAGTTCTCTGAAAAAATCCATGGAATGTGCAGTAGGAGCCAAAACACCTAACAGAATGTTGGGAATCATTAGGAAAGCAATAGATAATAAGACAGAAAACATTGTATTGCGTCTTTATAAATGCATGGCACACCTACCTCTTGAATATTGAATGCAGAGCTGGTCAACCCATCTCAAAAAAGATGTATTGAAATTGGAAAAGGTACAGAAAAGAGAAAGTATAATGACCATGGATATGCAAAGCTTCCATTCAAGGTGAGATTGATAAGATTGGGATTTGTCAGCTTGGAAAAGAGATGGCAAAGGTTATGACAGAGGTCTATTAAATCATGACTATGTGGAGAAAGTAAATAAAGAAGGGTTGTTTACTCCTTCTCATAATGCAAGAACTAGGGGTCACCAAATGAAATTAATAAGCAGCAGATTTAAAACAAACAAAAGGAAGTATTTCTTCACACGATGCAGTCCACCCATGGAACATCTTGCCAGAGGATATAGTGAAGACTAAGACTATAACATTGCTCAAAAAAGAAATAGATACATTCATGGAGGGTAGGTCCATCAATAGCTATTAGCCGGGATAGGCAAGGATTGCTGTTTGCCAGAGACTGGGAATGAACGAAGGGATAGATCACTTGATTATCTGTTCTATTCATTCCCTCTGAAGCACTTGGCATTGGCCACTATCAGAAGACACGAAACTGGGCTAGATGGACCCAGTATGGATGTTCTTATTTGAGTGCTATCAAAAATCATATAAACAATCAAGTAGCTAAGACGTGTTACAGTGCTAAACTTATTGCAGCAGTAATCTTACTATTAGATGAACCTGCCAGATCCCAGCAGACTTCTTCCATTTGAGTTCCACTGGTCCCCTCCTCTCATGGAATCTTTATGTTTAACTACAAACCATTCTGATACCCACTTAGATGTGCTCCCCACAGTAAGAGCTTAGGGGGTGTTGTTAATGTATAAGCACATAGGCTATGTCTACACTGGCAAGTTAGTTCGAATTAAGGAAGCTTAATTCGAACTAACTAAAGCCATGGCTACACTAGGCTTTCATTAGTTCGAATTAAGGGCTTCCTTAATTCGAACTAATAAATTTGAATATACTATTCGAACTAAGGGTTAATTCGAACTAGTTCATTTGAATTAACCAATGTGGCCATGTTAGTTCGAATTAATTGCTTAGTTCAAACTAACCAGACCATTGAACTCAATGCAATTCGCTAATGAATGGCACTTGCTTAGTTCGAACTAAATTTTTCTAAGTTAACTCAAACTAACTAAAATTAGTTCAAATTAGTTAGTTTGAATTAACTAATTTGAACTAACTTTAGTAAGTGTAGACATAGCCACAGAGATTAGAACTGAAGCAAAACCTTGATGCTTGACATATTATTTTATGTCTAAATATTTTATGAGGTTCTGTGGTGTGGACACTATTATGTTTTTTACATCTTGGGTTGTTTAGAACAGCAGTTCTCAAACCTTTTAAAAATGGAGCCCCCCATGGACTTTTGTGTAACAATTGTGCCCCTCCTTCCCCCAAACCCTTCCACTCTTTCAGAAAAAAATCAGGACCTACATATTAATTTGGGGGGACAAGGGGTAGCAGTAGTTTCCCCACAGTTCTAGAACCCCACGTGACCAGCCAGATAAAATGGCAGCAGCAGTGAGGAATCTTACCTCATCATTGAGATTATCCTCGGACAGCAGTGCACACACAGCTGTTGCTTCTGGGAGCCTGCAGAGCAACAGCAGCACAGAGAATGTGCCTGGCCGCAGTGAGGGGCTGCTGCAGGTGGTGGGCAGTGGCTGCCGGGAGCAGGGCTCTGACTGGAAATGGAAGCAGCTGCATAAAGTATAGTGTGTGGAGTTGGACCTGCTCTGTCAGCAGTGTCGGGCCTGCCTCCTGCAGTTGCCTTCCCCTGCCTCCTCTTCCCTCCTGTGGGCTTTTAGCCCAATGCCCATCACACACACAGCGGGAGAAGAGAGCTCATCACCATAAGTTTGTGGGAATGCATTGGCCCCTCAAAACTCCATTCATGGTGCTCCCCCATGATCCATCTTGCGCCTCTCCAGTTTGAGAACCACTGGTCTAGAAATGATAATGTGTGTTATGGATGGTGTTTTCCCTTCAACATGAATTTATTGTATTTTGAGTGGTTTCAAACAGATCAATAACTTTGCTTTCACATTTTTTCTCATTTAATATCTATCAACATCATAATAATCTCAAATCATGAATTTCATCAAGCTGCAATAAATCAAGGAAATGAAGCAAGTTTCATAAATTTCATCGCTGTTATAATAAAGATCATACAGTGCGTCTACACTTACAAATTAAGTCGACTTAAGGAGGCTTAAGTCAACTTAATTTACTCCGCGTCTACACTGGGCTTTCCTTAAGTTGACTTAAGCTGCTCCTTAAGGCGAATTAAGGAAAAGTTAGTTCAAATTAATAACACCTCATTTTAATTCAAACTAGCTCTTAAATTGACTTAAGCCAGTGGAGACACGGAGTAGTGCCTAGGTGGACCTTTTTAAGTTGACTTAAAATGTTAAGTCAACTTAATAAGGTCGAAAAGGGGCCATGTCTACACTTGAAAAGTTCAGTCCACTTCTGTTAAGTAAAGTTAATAAGGTCCATTTTAAATCTACTTAAAGTCGACCTTATTAAGTCGACTTCGTAAAATCAACTTAACTTTTCAAATGTAGACATAGCCATAGTTCATAGGAGTTTGAAATTACAGTTGGAATTTGATTTAATTTTTATATCACAAAATATTTAATCAGCACTCATACTCAATATATTTCTAATGCAAACTAGAAACACCTCAGGTTATGTGAGGGAGAAGATAAAATATAGGCTCTGTGTCTTGCAGCTGGTGATTATATCGTACCTGCCCTGACCCCAGGTGTCTGATTAGACTCTGGCCACTAGGCCGTGCTGCCCTGACCCTAGGGCTGAGCATTGACTGGGTGTACTGACCATGGTGTTGTACAGCCGTACCAACTGCTTGAGTATTGACTTTGATAGGGGCGATTTCAGGTTAGCTTAGGCACTTGAGAATCTCACAAGAACCCCCAACTCACTTATAGCCTGGGGAATTTGCCCTCCAGGTGGCGACAGTCACCCAATACCATAAGTAACATGCCTCTATAGTTTACTGCTGTAAATGGAGAGTGACTTAAGAAATCGAATTTGCATGTGCTGGTAAGTTAGGTAAGTAATTAGATGTTTTGTTAGATCAAGGTCCTAGAGCAGAATATGACTCATTCTTGCCAAGAAAGAGGAATCTATTTTTGACCAATAATTACATAATAAATCTTGGCAGCCCCATAACACATCAGGGACATAAAAGTCCTTCCTAAATATTAATAAACTTGTTCTCATGGAAGCATTCCTTATCCTTATTTTACCTATAGGGAAACAGAGGTCCAGCACAATTAAATGACATACATAATATTGTAGGGGCTTGGAATTTTCAGAAGGACTCAGCATAGATTTAACTCTTCTCCCTTTTGAAGTTAAAGGTAAAACCTGCTTTCCTTTGTGTCAGTGACAAAAGTAAAAGGAGATCTCACTTTTAATCCAATGCTTGAGCCACAAATCTGTTCCTCTCCTCTTCACATTACCATCAATGGTAGGAAACAGCAGGAAACATTATCTAATGATCAGGGCACAGAATGGGTAGTCAGGTATCCTAGTTTCATATTCCCAGCTCTGTCAGGGGCTTGCTTTATGACTTTGGAAAAGTCACTTAACTACCAATGTCTCAAGTTTGTCCATCTGTCCATCTGTAAAACTGGCATTGTGAATCTTAATTAATGTATGTTATTCCCTTTTTAAAGCTTGGGTGAAATATGCTGAATAAAACTAAAATATTTTTATTTGCAATTAAGTGAATAATTGTGAATGAATAATTTATTCAATGAGTTTAATCTTTTTCTCTTTGCCTACTATTGATTTTTTTCTAAGTTACTTGTTTTCAAAATTATTTGTTAAATAATTTCTGTAAATATTTCTTAGTTAATGGATTGTTCACAAAGCATTCACTGGGAGCATTCGTTATCTGAAATATGGCAGATTAAGGGCGTTTGATACATAAATCACATAGTATTGCCTCTGGGTATTCCCAAATTGAATTAATGTGATTTTTAGAATAAGTTTTCTGGTGTGAATGCTTGAATTTACATGTCAACACTCATTTTCTGTGACTATTCTGTGATATTTGCTTATAAAAAGATGTTTAGGTATAACACCCTGCCTGCAAATGCATTTATGAAAAGCAAAAAATTATTTTTAATTCCCAAATAAAGGCAAACGGATTTCAATATTTTATATAAAGAAACATTCATAAAAACATATTTTCAGGTACTCATCAAGTCAGTACTTATTATACCTTATTCTTTCTGTACAGAAAATAAAGACAATGTTAAATTTTTCCTGATTTTCTTTTCTTCAGTACGCATTAAATTACTGTTTACAGCCTACAGGTCCAGAAAATTTAACATGATTAGAGGGAAACTCTGTGGATTTATATTTTCCAAATGGGTTAGAATCAGATCTTTTGCATTCTTTATGTATAAGTGTGAGAATGTAAAACTGTAATTTAAGTAAATGCAAGGAATAACAAGATGATTAAAATGAGATCTCTAGGGCCAAAATTATCTCAGTGTATATTTTATTATAGAATTGCATCTTTTGAGATATTTACAAGAAATAGTGTTTAGCTATAAAGATGTATTAAATTATAAAATACAGAACTTCAAACAAGCCTTGATTTACATTTTTACTTACCTGAGGGGGTCATTAATTGATAGAACTGATTAATTATCTAGGGATCTTCAAGTAAAAATGGGAGAAAAGAAGTTTTACATTTTTAGGGTCACAAACACAGTCTGATTTAAATAAATTTATGCAGTTTGGGTTTTTTAATTTTTTTTCTGCATTTAAATGATAAATTAAACATTTTAAGATGTTTCCACGCTATAGTTTTATCTTGGGCTGGAATTATGAAATGTCTGATGAAGGAGTTAATTTTAAAGGCATTGGTCCCTTTAAAGTTTGTGAGGTTCAAAATGAGATTCCCTCCCTTCTCCCCCCCACCCCCCTTTTCATTACAAACAGCTTAAAGCTATATAAATAATCAAGGAATCAAAGTGGTTAATGGATTCATAATCTCTACAGGCACTTCGTATTCCATCTTGTTATGCAACTTGGATTGCTCAAATCAAGATAGATACTATGTCACCCAAAAAACACACCCCCAGCCACCCTAGCTATACCAGCAAAGCCCCCAGTATAGGCACAGCTATACCAATAGGTGACTGCCTTTGTTGGCATAACTAATACTGTTTGCAGATTGGTGTTACTATGCCAGCAGAAAAACTCCTTCTGTCAGCATATACTCTATCTGTACTACAGGACTCTGCCAGCATAGCTATACGAGTACAGCTGTATCGGTAGGGTCTGTGTAGACCAGTCTTTAGTATGGTGTTGCATAACTTAAATCCATTTAAGCCAATGCTGAGTGCTTTTGATAATTCCATCCATATAGTATTTATGGCAACTATACCCATGTAACAATCCCTCAGATGTATGGTGTAATAATGTTCTTGCAGCATGCAATGTTTTCTTTTTGCTTGTATGGGTGAAACTTGGAACCAGTTATTTCGGAAGAGAATATGGGAGAAATGAATCCATAAACTTGAGGACTGTAATCCCTGCTGAAGAATTAGAGATATTGTACCTATATTTAAGAAGGGTCGTGGGGGAGTGATGTGGGAAACCACAGGACTGTTAGCTTGACCTCAATTGTATGCAATGTCTTAGAACATATTTAAAAAGAAAAAGTAGTTAAGTGCATAGAGGTAAATGGTTATCAGGATAAAATACAATATGGTTTTATAAAAGATAGATCATGCCAGACTCTTTCTTTGAGAAGATAACCAATATTCTAGATAAAGAAAATGCAGTAGATCTAATCTGGCTTTCTGTTAAGTCAATTTAGAGAGTCCACATTGAAAACTCCAGTCGACTGCCAGCGTCCACACTGGCAGGTGCTAGGTCAACAGAGGAGTGGTGCATTGTGAGTAGCTGTCCCACATTGCACCAGGGCCTGGAGGCCAATAATGTTGACTTAAGGGCACTCCCCATCCACACTGGCTTAGTCGATTTAATAAAGTCAACTTAAGCATTAAGTCGACCTTCAGAGGTGGTGTTATTAAGTCAACCTAAGGAAGTTCTTAAGTCGATTTAATAAGCGCCCAATGTGGATGCAGCAATCTTTAGGTCAATGTACCCGAAAAGAGGAGACAGAGTGGACATGATAACAGATTCCAAGTACCTAAAAGGTTGTTACGAGAAGGAGGGAGGAAAATTATTCTCCTTAACCTCCGATGATAGGACTAGAAGCAATGGGTTTAAATTACAGCAAGGGATGGAATTTCCATCATTGGAAATTTTTAAGAGCAGGTTTGACAAACACCTGTCTAGGATGGTTTAAGATTGTGCTAGGTCTTGCCATCATTGCAGGGGACTGGACTCATGACTTCTCATGCTCCATTCCAGTTTCTATGATTCTATAACACAATGCAATGGCTGTAAGTGGAAGCTAGACAAATTCAGACTGTAAATAAGTTGTAAATTGTTATCAATCAGGGTAATTAGTCATTGGAACATCTTTGGCTGTCTCTTGTACTTGACGATGACTAGTTCCAAGGGGTAGCCATGCCAGTTTAGTTCAGCAAAACAAACAAGGAGTCCTGTGGCACTTTTGAAGTCTTAAAGACTAACAAATTTATTTAGTCTTTAAAAGTGCCACAGGACTTCTTGATGATGATTGTGGAGTATGAAAATTTAGCACTTGTTAGCTCAGCAATGAGACGCAATCCCAGCACCTGAAATAAAGCCTGATCTGGTGGTGCACATTGATGTGACAACTGGAGAAGGCAGGAGCTACGCTACAGTAGCTGCTAAACAAGTGCTTGTAACTTCCTTCTTTACCGCTTGCCCTTTTGTTATTAGTTTAGCTCCCCCTGATTAATCTAGCTAACCTGTCCCTGAGGATGTTGGTTCCCTTTCTACTGAAACGCAGGTCATCCAAACTGTATGGTCTCCTCTCCACACAGCAGGTGAACCAGAGAGCTCATCCATTCACCAGCACGAGATCCCTACCATTGTTTAAAGTCAGATCATCTTCCGAGAAATGCATCCAATGTCCTGCTGCCAACATTTTCACTCTCATCCAGGCAGGGAGGCTAACAAGTACTGAAGGGTCACCTGTGGGCTAGTGGAATGAAAGTATGTTCTATTGCCCATTCACAAATGAAAAATGATTTGTGCCACTACCTAAGCACTGGAACAATTTACCACCATTGACAATTTTTACATCAAATTAAAATTCAAATTTGGTGTATGCAAAACCAGTAAAAATACATGTTTGCATCAGAACTCTTTTGCAAATCTTTGCAACACCCCAAGTAAGAAGTAACAGAAATGGAGGCAGAAATGTCTGAAACTTTCTTGTAAAAAGGAGATACAGATTTTGCAGAATGGTGCTCAATTCACAAAGGATCATGGAAAGAGCGAAATCCTGCTTTAAAAAAAAAACAACCCCCCCCCAAAAAAAAAATTACAAATAAAAACTTACTGACTTACAAAGAGACAATAAACTTCTCAACAAACTACAAATGGAACCATCTAAGGAGCAGTGATGAGAACTCTGAGAAGCACATGAGCAATGAAAATGATCAGGGGGCTGGGGCATGTGACTTACGAGGAGAGACTGAATGAACTAGGCTTGTTTAGTCTGCAGAAGAGAAGATTGATAGCAACATTCAACTACTTGAAGGGTTCCTCCAAAGAGGAGGGAGTTACTCTCTTCTCAGTAGTAACAGCAATGGTTTCAAGTTGCAGCTGGGGAGGTTGAGGTTGGATATTAGGAAAAATGTTCTCACTAGGGATATGTGTACACTAGAAAAAGTTAGGTCAACCTTATTAAGTCGACTTAACAAAGTGGACTAAGTCGACTTAAAGTTAACTCGACTTAGTCCACTTTGTTAAGTTGACTTAACTGCCCTTAAGTCGACTTAATAAAATCTACTTAAGGGTTACTCCCCGTCCACCCTGCCCTTAAGTTGACTTAAGGAGTAAGTCGACCTAATGGACGGTTGTTATTAAGCTTTCATTAAGTCAACTTCAGGAATTTCTTAAGTCGACTTAATGAAAGTCTGGTGTAGACAGGGAGTAATTTAGGTCGACTTAAGAGTCCTTAAGTTGACCTAAAGTGCTGGTGTAGACATAGCCTAGGAGGGTCATGAAGCATTGGAATGGGTTACATAAGGAGGTGGTGGAATCTCCATCTTTGGAAACATTTAAGGCCTGGTTAGACAAAACCCTGGCTGGGATGATATAGTGGAAGTGGTCTTGCTTTTAGCAGTGGGTTGGACTAGATGATCTCATAAGGTGTCTTCCAACCCTAAGAGTCTATGATTCTATGGACCAAAACAGCCTTCAGCTTCAGTGTCTGTTAAGCACAACTTACATCATCTGTGTATATTTTAATGCCAATTCCCATTAAACAGTGATGCTGAAAGTGCAGACTTTTGCTCTTTTCCCACACTTTCCTTCTGTTATTGTTTTCTCATTCTCTTTTCCCACATGCCTCAGAGAAGCAATTCTTTGAGTCAATCTTTCTCTCCAGTCCAAATTAAGGATTTGAATCCTTTAATTAATCCAGAGTCAGCCCCAGCTCTCGTGTATTTAGTCTCGCTGGATTTATCTCTATGACAGTGAGTCTTGATATACATGTACATTTTTAAAAGTTCAACACATTTTATATACTTATTATTTTTAGCCAAATTTTGTCTTGGATCAGGATAGGATGTTTTATTTAATAGTGTATATTTTGATGGTCTTGTTTTCTTTGATGGGATGTTGTATGCGTGACCCTCCCTTTATGTTTCAGAGTTCCTACAATTAGATCAACCTGGCCTAAGTTCTCTATTGTAGTTCATTTGGATTGTGTTATTTTAATGCATATTCTTTGATTTTATATATTTAAATAATCAAGGTTGTTTAATGTTTCTTGGTAATCTTTTTAATTAGGAGAAAATAATGGTGGAAGTGCCCTAGCTCAAAGAAGAGGAGATATGGACAATACTGAGTTTTTTTAATTGTTGATTTGCTTTTTTCAATGTCTTAGCCTAGCTTATGTATTAGTAACATTTCCAACAAGGGAAGGTCATTATTGTCTTTGTATATTTCTACAGCCTGGGAAAACTCTGAGCTGCAGCAAAATTTGTGTGATGTCTGTGAAAAAAATAAGTGCTGGAATAATTTCTGAGTGAAGCCTAATACTGCACTCCTACAACATAGACATTAGTTGGTTGGGATTTATCTTGGTGTTGCCTTGATCTGATTTGAATTATATTTATATGTTACTCCTTCATCAGGCAAGCATATTGGTCTGTGATTCCCAGAATCCCCTTAGATTCCATTTTTAGATTTAGTCATCTTGATGTCTTTCCAGTCTACAGAGCCATTTGCTACTTTTGATTATATATTGCTTATTCTCATCACTATTTCTCTTCTTTAACATTATATTTCCTTCAAAGCCCTCAAATTAACATTTGACCCTGATGATTTATTCCACTCGGCTTTCTCAAATTATACTAATTCCTCCTAAAGAAAAATCAATCTGTAGTAAATCTCATACTCTGATTTTTCATTAAAAGTGCCCTGGGAATAAGAATATATCCTACAAGCAACAGCAACAATAATTATATCTATATTATAGTATTATATAAAATTTATATATACAATTATTGTTGATCTTGCTTGTAGCATGGTAGCAGTCAGATCGTCCCAGTTGGAATTGGGGACCCATTGCACTAGGGTCTATATAAACAATAAAGAAGACACAGTCCCTTCCCTGAATCTCCAGTCTAAGACTTTTTTATATATACTATCGTTGGCTATGATCCAGCTAGTGTTTCACACCATTCCTCATGGCGGAGAAGTTAGGCTTGACTAGGTCACCTTTCAAAGGGCAGAAATATGGCTTTAAATGAGACAGATGTGCATAGGAAATTCATTGTTTTAAAATTCTTTTTCTCTAAAAGTTTTGTTTCTACTGCTAAATAAACAATACTGCTGTTTTATGAAGGCTGTTTTGTGACAGTGTACCTCTGGTTAGACTATAGTGGGTCTAATGGCATTAAAGAGTGATGGACAGCCATTATACGAACATCTTTGCAGTTCAGCCTCTTGCGTGGCTGTAAAAGTAGACAATGACAATGACAATGACAAAGACAATGAACTAATGAGCCTGAAGGGATTCATACTTTCTCTACTTCTTTTCGGTGTGTATATGAGACCCTGGAAGAGACAGCAAGACTCTAAACTTACTTGGCAACAGTGTGCAAATTACATGCAACTATATCTCTTTTTTTATTGATGCAATCCCCATCAGTCCTAAAATGTTAGAATGTCTACAAGAAATCAGTTCTTGGTTGAAGAACAACTAGGTCAAGCTGAACCCAGGAAAGGCTTGTTAGAAATGCTTGTTAGAAAGAGGCAACTCTTCGAAGAAGTGGACAAGGCATTATCACCACCTTCCATTGAAAGGGCACAGCTCCCATTCCAAAGTTCTTCCAAGCCACAGGGTCCTGCTCTTCAAAGTCTCAAGGTCCTGCTCATTAAGCATGGATGATCAGGTAGCATCAGTTACCAAAAATGCCTTATTTCACCTACAGTTTACTAGGAAACTTTTTTTCCTTCCTCCTGGATGAGGACCAACCCACAGTGATCCATGCATCTGTAACCTCCAAACTAGGTTACTGCAATTCATTGTACCTCAACATGATTCACAAGTTCTAGCTGGTACAGAACATGGCTGTTGACCTTCTGCTTGGATTAGGCTGCAATGACCCTATGAGGTCCAAGTTCATGTCCCTCCAATGGCTCCCAATAAACTTCACATGCCTGCTTAAGACCTTGATGCTAACTTTCAAAACATGTAATGGATCAGTCCCTAGCTACACTGGAGACCACATTTCAATCCATGAACAATATAATCACTAGGTTCAGAATGAAGTACGTGAGAGCAGGAGCAAAGCATTTTTATTTGAGGGGATCTGGCAAGGAAGCTGTAAGCCTTGCTGGAGTCTTTGGCATAACTAAGAGTAAGAAACAAAGTAGATCTTGGCAGAATAATGACACACTTGGTGTCAGCTGATCAAGTAAATTCATTTCTGACCGGTAAGGATGGTACAAGAACACAGAGACCACTCATGTGACTACTTCAAACATTGCTAAGAGATAGTAGAAGGACACAGGGACCCCCTTGTAAGATAAAAATAAAATGACATGGTAGAAGTCACAAGGGTGGTAAGTAATAACATCTGTAGTTTAATACATAATTTGTTTGCAGCAATGTATAAAAGAGAAGTCATAGGAGAGGCAACTTTGTATTGGCCTAGGCCCTAGTGGACATCATTATGCTGATGAAGCAGATACTTTTCACGGGCACAGGTGTTAGTGAACCTATAGCTTGGTACCCAAAGTATTAGTACCATATTTGCTCCACAAGAAACCTGGCCAAGAACCTCTGCCACCAAACCAAGGCTGAGACCTTTCTGTATGAGTAACACAGGCCTGCTGAATCAACAAGTTGCATTCTCTGGAGGTGTAGCTAATACCAGAGCTCCATGACCAGGGTAGAAGCAATGCACAGATACACCCAAAAACACTAACAACATCTTCCAAAAGAGATAAGGCAAATCCAGAGTCTGGCTTCTTTAGCAAATGTTGCAAAACCTTCCTCTTTGAAAAAGCCTTTCCAACAAAAGTGATGCACACAGTACAAACACCCCCTTCTAGTCCCAAACCCCTTTCAGATCCCTGCCCCAGCTAAAACAATAAAAACACAGCACCTTATCCCTAGCAGAGACTTGACTCTGAAAATTGAGAAGTTTCAAAGTCTGCTAGGGTCTTACTATTGCTACTGATTTTATGTGGAAGGCTCTCAGGCTATGTCTACATTAGAAAAGTTAAGTCGACTCTGTTAAGTCGACTAATAAGGTCGACTTTAAGTTGACTTAAAGTCAACTTAACTTTTTCTAGTGTAGACATACCCTAAATCAACCTTATTAAGTCGACTTAACACTTTAAGTCAACTTAATAAGGTTGATTTAGGCACTAATCCCTGTCCACACTGGCTTAAGTCGACTTAATAAGATCAACTTAAGCGTTAAATTGACCTAAAAAGAGGTGTTATTAAGTCAACTTAACCTTTCCTTAAGTTGATTTAAGGAAATGCTTAGAAAAGCCCAGTGTGGATGTTGCTTTTTTAGGTCAACTTAAGCCACCTTAAGTTGACCTAACCTGTAAGTGTAGATGCACCCTCAGATACTACAATGATGGATGGCAATATAAAAACCTAAGATTATATAGATAGATCTGTCCACGCCATGACGTTTCCCAACTACCACTTTGTATTGAATATGACACTTTTGAGCAATGTAACAGAGAAGAGCCAGCTCGAATAACAAGTGACCTTTGCCACTATCCACTACTCTTCAAAACGGGGCTTAGAACCAGGATGGCAGAGCAGCTCTGCTGGTTGTGTAATTAGATCTTCCATTGACCATGGACAAAGAGCAGACATCATTCAGGCATTCAGACTACTAGCTCCCTCAGCAATATTTGACATTGAAGATCTTATTAGCCTTACAGGTTCAACAGAAATGAATGGCAGTGTGACACAGCAAGGTCTATGGATAAAAGATGGGTGAGACTGCATAGCTTTAGGTAATGTTCTGTATAGCATCCAAGAGCATTGGTGCATAGCTGTGTGCCCGACAGAGACCCCGCTCTTTCTCATGCCCAGCTTCCCTGGCCAGGTAGCTGCCATGAGCTGCAAACACCAGCCACAAACTCAAGCTATGATCACAAGTAACAATAAGGACTGGTAACTATGCATGACCAACAGCAGAACATTTGTGCATGTGTATGTGTGTGTGTGTGTGTAGGTACTCGATATTAGCTATTAACATATTGTGTTTTTCTCATAAGAAACGTGGCATATTGCTTTGTCCCCTTGAATAAGATCCTGGTAGTTTTTCATTTTCTAAGTACAACATTATGAACCAGTATATTAAACACTGCAATAACAAGAAAGTTGACATCACACAAAAGGTGAAGGATAATTTGTGGAGGTTGTATAATATGTTCACCTTGACAGTGGGCTGTGGCAAAGCTAGTGTCTGTATGTCCTTGGTACTTTGCAGTCGTATCCATAACATCTCTCAAAATTCACCTACTTCCACAAATAGACAATTCATTTCAGGAATAATTAAGTGTAAAATGCTTCTAGATTTCAGGATTATTTTTTTACCAAACTAGTTTTAGGAGACTCAGACCGTGGGACATTTTCCCCATCAATTTTATTGGTGCTCTAAAGCAGTGTTTCCTAGGAAATGTTTTGGCACTTTTTAATGCTACATTCATGCTCAGTACAGAGATCTTTGTTAAGCAGCACCATGACGGGATTAAACATTGTAGAATAATTATAAAAGGCTTGACTTACACGGGAGCTTCAACTCAACCGCCGCTACTCTGTGTGTATATTTAATTTGCGTCAGCAGGTTTGAGTGCACTAACTGTCCTTGTGTGGGTACATGTCTGAGCAGAAGTGTGGCCTGAAAAGCAGGTGTTTGTTGATTGGGTTTAGTGAGGAGGGACAGTGAACAGAGTGCATGATTAGTGTACTTGTCTCTTACCTCCTGGCTTATGATAAATGTAGCTTGACCTTAGTCACCATTTATACACTTCATAAAAACACCATTCTGTGCATCATGAGAGGCTGAAGACTACAACAAATCAGGACTGAGGTGCTTTGACAGAGTTGTACTGGGAAGTTTGCACAACCTGGCTATGCTATGTCTGGCACAAATCATTGCCTTCTTTCATGAGCCCTAAATTCACATATAGTTTACATTAAACAAATAGTTTGTGTAACTAGAAATGCAAGTGTTTGGTCTAGTTCAGATTTTCCCGAGCCTGTTTTCATTTCTGCTGCTCCTTCTCTTGTGTAGTAGTGCCAGTCTATTCTACAAACACATCCCCAGTGCAAAATGGAGTCTGAGGTAAAATGAGAATGAAATGTCCCAGCTGATACATTAGTAAGATACTTTTACAACAATTTCTGTTTAAAGTTATATGTTCCCTGAAAACTTTAATCAGAAAAAATAGTCTACATTTTTTAAGAGTGCATACTTTCCAGTTCTCGCAGTGTTACTAACTACTTTGTCTACTTGTCTCATATATTTTATTAGAACATCTTCTGTCGGTGAGAGAGACAAACTTTCCAGCTTACACAGAGCTCTTCTTCCGGTCTGGGAAACTTGGAGTGTGCATCTGTTTTATGTTGTATTTAGCTGTGACACTCTAATTTAAGTTTCCCAGACCTGAAGAATAGCTCTGTGTAAGCTGGAAAGTTTGTCTCCCTCACCAACAGAAGTTGATCCAATAAAAGTCATCTATCTACCTCTTCCACCTTGCCTCCCTAGTAACCTGGTACCAACAAAGCTACAACCTTGCATACAACAATGCTACTAATAACCAGCAGAGGGCAGAAGAGGCTGGGGAAACTATAGCTCTCTCAAGCGCTGATTTTTCTCAAATATACTCTTAGAACAAACTGTACTTGCCACTTTCTTTAGATAGACTAACCTTGGATGATATTACTAGAATTATCTCACATCAACCAATTATGTTTAGGGCAAGGGGCTCCTGAAGGCAAAGAGAATGGTAGGATTCATGAACAGATTGGTGATGAAAATGAGACAGAAAAAGATAAGAACAAACCAATGAGAAAGACTAATGCTAGAAGATATCATTATTTATGGTAAGAATAAATATAGGTCAGTGATGGTTAAAGAGGGAGCTGATCATGCTTGAAATTAGAAGACTGGGATAATTTCTAGCAGCTGGATGAGTAACCCAAGTATCTGTCAACCCAAATATCATTCCAAAAAATACTTGGCTAAATTTGGGAAGCCAAATAGCTGTCTCTTCCTTACCCATAATAGCATCTCAGTTCCTAGTACTTGTAAAATTCACTGTAGACACAGATAGCCCTGTTAAAAAGGTATCCCCTTTTGTTTCTCTGACTCCTTTCCACAGCATAACTTACAGATTTTTTTCTCATCTTTTTTTTTTTTTTCCATTCCACTCCTCACAAACCTTTGTATTGATTTTCTCTTGCACCTTATGGAAAGGTTTGCACAGAGATGGGCTTTGCATTTCTTCCAGAAGGTGGCAATATTTGTACTGTAATTATTTCTGCCTAAGGGGCATTTCATGCTACTCAGAAAACTCTTTCCCCTATTCCAGTGAATCTCACCTATTTGAAAAAGCGGTTAGTGGTTCCAAACTCTCAGGAACCATTGTGGTTATGGAGGTGGGATCACACCCTAAGCCCATCTGGTAACATTTTCAAAAGTGCATAAGTGACTTAGGAGACTAAATCTCATTTTCAAAAAGGGGTTTAAAAGCTTAAGTCTCACTGAAAAATCAAGGACACACACACACACACAAGCTCCTGTGATTTAAAACATTCCAAACAATTGCATTTTAGCCTGTAAGCCCTGACAGTATTCTTCTAAAGAGATTAAAATAACAGGGAGAGACAAAATATTCACAGTGAATAGGAAAAGGACAAGGGAGGAGATAGCTTTTGATTGCTATACAAGGAATGAATAGTGGTGTACTTCATTCTTTCAATCTTCCACTTTGCTGTTTCCATGCAAGGTAAGTGGAGGGAATAGTGAGGAAAAGAAGAAAGCTCCTATTAAGACTGGCACTGTAATTATCTGGGCATATCTTGGCTAGGAAACTAAGTTACCTTATCTCTCAAAGTATATCTCAAAGGAAAAATAAAGGAGATTAAATATTTGCCTGTCTTTCATTTGCTTATTTAAATCCATTATCTGTAGCTGCAGAGCATAGCATACAAAAGCATCAAATCAGCATTCTCTGATGCAGTCAAAGATTTGCAATTAAATATTAGTACACACAGGGTCTTTGCATTGAAGTGTAAGCCATATATTTGCAGCATGATGCAGAAGTTTGTCATCAAGAATGGAGCTGTGCAGTTGAACACCTATGGACTATGTTGATGTTTTCCTCTCAGCATTTCAGTGCTTTGTGAACTGCAGTGCTAATGCGTGCTCACAGAAACAGCATACAGAGATCATCACCTGCTGAACAGGTTTTGAAGAGCTTGTTTCACCAATGGGTAAATTACTTCTACAACCCCCCATTCTGGGTCTATATTATTTGGCATGTTTTGGTGGGTGAAGAGGAAGGGCTGGGAGGAGGCTATATGATATTCAGACAGATAAAATGAGGCTGTCTCTTGTGTCCAGAATCCACAATTGTGCATCAAAGCCTGACCTGTCTTTCCTGCACCTGATATTAAAAATAAATAAATAAAATAAGCCCACAAAACCAATCTGGGGATGCGGACCAAAGCCTGCTTTTAGCTGTTAAACAGCAGACCTTCATAAAAGGCCAGTGTGAAAACCAAGACTAATCACACCATGCGGTAAACACTTTATTTTCAAAAGTCAAGTGTTCAGGTCTCTTCCGTGCCATATGCATTAGAACGAGTATGTGTAATGCGTTATAAAGCTAACAAGGTTGGTTAAGCAGAGGTGTGTGGTCTTTCGACATTTATTCCCAAGATATAACCTCCCTCCTCAAGAAACTCATTTATCACCTTGATGGTTTCACCTCATTTGAAGCCAAGTTATTGTCACCCTTAAAGTAATGTGCTTTGACAGGAAAAATGAAATTCATGTGAAAAGTTACACAGTCATCATGCCCTGGAGTCAAAATATAGACTGCAGTATTAAAACAGAAAGCAGATGAAAACTTTGTATGTACACATTGTAGGTGGTATTTCCTTGATACCACCAGCTTTGGTTTTATAACTGGACATAAGCATTTATATCTTGAACATATGAACCAACACCTGGCCTGTGGCCCACTGCCTTTAATGGGAATGAGTATATGCTTCATAGCCACCTTGGTATGACACTGAAAGTTTTTACAATGTTAGGCTAAACTGAGACACGTGTTTTCTTTGCCCATAGAGTTAATAGGGAATAACTATTTAAATGTTTTGGTCATCCTTCAGTGCATGGGTTACACTACAGGCACCATGAGTGTACTAAATCTTCCTCTGGTACATTTAGCTACTAGCAACTGATATTTTCACCCCAAAGTCTCTTAAAGATCTCTCTTTTTCTTTCTCTCCATCCATCCTTGACAGGTGCTGCAGATCAAAGATGAGTGAAACTTAATGAAGTTATGATTGAAAAGAGGTTCCAGTTCAAACCACAAAAAGTTCTAAGACATTAAACAAGTTGAAGCCAGTTTTAAAATCACAATTTTTATATCCGAAGATTTTTGCTTGGCTATTTGTAGGCGGGTGTCAGCATTTCAGGGTTTTGCAGACTTCTTTGCTTGAGTTGTGAAGCCTTCTGAATTAATGCAAGGATTTTTGTCAACATTTCGGGGTCTTTATGAGACTTTGATTATTTTGTGTACTATTTCTCAGGCCTTCTAAAATCATTAACATTTTCCAAATTGACCTACAAGTCTTACCTTAATACTATTGTCTAAGTAATTAAATAAGTTTCTAAAAACCAAGTAATTTAAGGATACTATTGGATTGCTTACCTGGTCTTCCCTTTACTGATCCCCAAGGTTATCCCTCAGAGTCACTTGACTTCTTCCTAATGTGGCATACTGTTTGCTTAGTAGTAATCACAGTCACTTCTTGGCTGCATGTACTGCCGTTAGCAACCTGCGTATCTTCTGTATCTCCATTTACTATGGCCCACATTTTCAACCTTGCGTGGTTTAACTCAGTCACCTAAATCCATATTTAGTCTTCCAATTAAGTGACCTGAATTTTACAGGTACTGAAGACTTGCATGCTCCAGTGAAGTCAATGGGAAAATATGGTCACTTATTTAGGGATTGAGACACGCTGAAACTGCAGCTGGAAATTACTGTTGGATGAGATGAACTGTGGAAAGTGAGATGAACTGTGGAAAGCTTAACATGAAAAAAACCCAAGACACGTTTCTTCTATTTTTCTGACCAATTTATTTGTGTGTTCTATCTATCTTATTATCTCTTCAAGTCTTTGGGAAGGGACTCAGTCTTCCTCTGTATATGGATAGTATATACAATGTTTTGGTTGTTATCATGACTTAAATGAACAAACAATAATACAGGATGCAACTTTGAAATTCTGGACTTTGATCTTTAGTACATCAACCAGAGGAGTTGAGAGAGAAGATACATAATATGACTATATTATCTGCATTATTATAATTTGTAGAGCTGGCTGGAAAACCATAGATGTAATCAAATTCTGTTGGAATATGCAGTCCCATTCCAATCAAAAGACTTCATGAAATCAGGTTGATTTCACCAGAATTTTGTTTTATAAGAAAATGAAGCGAAAATGTTGACAACATTGTGTTTTCACTTTGAAACAACTTCATTGTTTTAAATTTATTTGTACTTTTTATTATATTATATAATACATTTAAAAAAAAAGTCAAATATTTGATTGACTCAAAACAATTTCTTTTTAAGCAAGTGTCTTCATGGAGAACTTCAAAATTTTAAGGGCTTGTTCCAGTTCAGAATGAGGGCAAATGTTGAAATCTCAAAATCCTTTAGTGACACAGGTTTTCTGACCTCAATACAGGTCTCATAATTTATATACAGAAGTGTCTATTGTTTCCAGTCCAGGAATCAGGGCTAAATATTGAGTTTAATAGAAAAAGGAGGATCAATTTGTAAATTGGGTGCTCCCCATATTGCTAGGATCTGACCTTATGTTGAATGTTGGCCTTCGTCTTCCTTCAGTATCCAAATTTCAGTAGTTCCCCAGTCATGAACTACTTTTCTAGAGCCAATGAAAATATGCAGCTGAAAAAGAAGGAAAGTTACAATAGCTCATTTTTATTGGTGAACAGTTCTCTACAGTTGTCTCATGCATTCCAATATCACAAGGAATGCGGAGAATTATACAGACCATATTAACACTGAAGATGAACTGTTGCAATTAATCACTTTTCTCACAGTAGGGTTCCCCTTTGCAGTGTTGACTGGTGATAATACCAATGTCAAGCTGCTCATTAAGACAAAGTCAAGTAGGCCGATGATACCAAATATATGCAATTCTAGCAGTACAGAAGCCTAGTAAGAGTTGGAATTTGGTTTGTATAAATAACCTAAAGTGTAAATGCTTATCAAACCTATCCCAAGCTATGGAGGCTTCTCCACAACCTGCTGCTGACTTTCCGTCATTGAACAATTCACTTATCCTTCCTATCCTAAGCACCATGAGAAAACCATCTTCCTTAGCATCCCAACACTTTCTTCACACTTTAGCTATCCTCCTTTGCAAATCTGGCTTGTTAGAATATATGGACATTTGAGGTGTCCAGTATAGTCAAGGTACCATCACTTGTTTTACTGGCTGTCAAAAACAATCACGTCAGAGGCAAAACAAAGAGAGACCTGGGAACAAGGAGAGGCCTGGGATCAATAATAAAAAGTGAAAAATGCCAAAGACTGTTAGCAAATAGTTACTGATCCACTAAGAGTGAGAAAGCATTGCTGACCCCAGTGTTGGTCTCACCCTTAAAGTACGTCTGCACAGCAAAATAACCTTGCATCCGGCAGCAGTAAGTTTCAGTGCCTGGGTCAAGCGAAGCAGAGCTTCTGCTACACTACACAGGTCAAAAGAAAAGAAAAGAAAAGAAAAGAAAAGAAAAGAAAAGAAGAAACAGTTTACTCATTCAAGCTCAAGCTGCAGCCTGATGAAAAGGCAGGGTCTCGCAGCCCAGCTTCTAGCCTGAGCCCGCATGTTTATGTGGCTGCTTTTAGCTGATAAATACCAGCCCCACAAGCTCGAGTCAGTTAACTCAGCCTCTGTGCCTCACTGCCATAGGTCTGTTTTGCTAGGTAGACATACCTTCGAGAAATATATAACAAGCTGTGCATACATGAAACTAAGGCCTTGTACGCACTGCAAAGTTATTGCGCGATAACGCTTGTTATCACGCAATAACAGGCACAGCGTCCACACACAAATCCATGTTGTTGCGCGGTAACAGCCGTCTTAGCGCGCAACATGTAAACCACCAAAACGAGGGTGGTAGCAGCTACCACGGAACAGCTGTTCCGTGATAGTTCATGTGTGTACGGTTGCCACGCAATCTGAAACCTCCAGAAATGTCCCAGAATTCCAATTCCATCCCTTCTGCACTTCCTTCTGCACTCTGTCGCTGTGACGTGACTGTACCCGCCCTCCCATCATTCCTGGGAATTTTTGAATTCTTCACTCTTCCTGTTTGCTTGGTGTGGAGTGCAGCTGCAGCTGTGTACTCCAAGAGCAATGGTGGCTCAGCGCAGCAAACATGCTCCAGTCTGGACAACAGCAGAGGTGCTTGATCTCATAGGCATCCGGGGAGAGTCTGCTGTGCAGGCACAGTTACGTGGCAGCCGGCGGAATTTCGATATTTTTGGCCAGATTTCTCGGGCCATGGCAGAGAAGGGGTACGAGAGAGACACTCTTCAGTACAGGTCAAAGGTGAAGGAGTTGCAGATTATGTACCACAGAGCCAGAGAGGCAAACCGGTGCTCCAGCTCAGCGCCGGCTACATGCCGATTTTACAAGGAGCTGGAAGTAATCCTGAGCGGGGATCCCACAACCACCCCAAAAGCTCCTGTGGACACGTCAGCACCCCCCCATGAAAAGGATACCGGAGCAGACGGTGATGAGCAATTTGTCAACGAGGATGTGGAGGTGGAAGATGACCTGGAGAGTGAAAGCGGTGCAGCCGACCTAGGAAGCCAGGAGCTGTTCTCCATGCCACCTGACCCGTGCTGCCCAGATTCCCTCTCCATACTGTCTTCGGAGGCAGTAGAGGGGAGCTCTGGTAAGTTTCATCAGAAGTGGCTTCTATGCTAGCTGGATAAGCTTTGCGGGCAAATGAAGAGTGGGAAGGAAATAGATGTTTTGAGTTTCATCCTTTCTTTTCTTTTTTGGATGGGGGGGTCTACCCCGCATTACATGAGCAGTGCATCAATGCATGCTGTAATTGCCAAGAAATCCTCTCCATTGAGATCACTGAAGGTGTCCTCAATGTACTTCCACAGCCTCCTAGTTAAATTCGATGGGAGAGCAACTGTTTCCCCTCCCCCATAGAGGGATACTCTCCCTCGCCAGTTGCAAAGCACAGCAGCGGGAACCATGGCTGCGCACAAGCCTGCTGCGTATGGTCCTGGCTGAAAACCAGTGACATGCAGGATATGCATTCTGGCTTGCAGAGGCACTCTAAGCAGCGAGATATCGGCTTCCATGGCAGTGCCGTATGTGAACTAATCGCCCAAAGCACTGCAAATAGTTCACGGAGCTGTGCGTCTTGTCTCGGCAACTCGAACCTCCCTTTGCAAAAGCCCTTTCAGTCCCCGGCAATGACCTGTCCCGTGGGCACAGAGGAATGTGGCGGGAGAGCATATTACCAGCTCCTTAACCAAAGTGAGAACAATAGCACTACTTATGATGTTTCATTTTTCCTTAGAAACGACCTTCGCCGGTTGGTGGTCTGCTCTAGCTGACTGGCTGAGACAGATAAGGAGGAAGCCTCACAGGAGCAAGGAGGATATCTTCCAGGAGCTGATACAGTCCAATGAGGCATCAGCAAGGGAGACTAGACAATGGAGGCAGGAGTTCCAGCAGGAGCACAAAGAAAACAATGTGAAGAGGCAGAAGCAGAAGGATGCCCTCATAAGCATCCTACAGGAGCAGACCCAACTGCTGAAGACCATGGTTGGTCTGCAGACCCAGCTGCTCTAGGCTCACCCCCCCCCCGCCCCTCCCTGCAGCCACAGCAACACTTTCTGTCCCCCATGCCCCATTCTCCCTCAAAGCAGTTCTTTGAAGCCCAGGGACCCTCCTGGTACAATGTTACATCCACTCCTGCACCAAGCTATGGCATTGAGACACGCACCTACACGCATCTTTAGCCCCTTTTGCAGGCACTGCTTACTGTAAATATTTAATGTTTTATAATAATAAAATTGAATCACTTGAACTTTGCACAGTGTCTTTATTGATACACAATAAGATTAGTTGTTGCATGTTTAGTATTCACTCATTTGAGCATAGTACAGTACACGCCCACCGGCACCGTCCCTCCACCCCCCCCAATCAGCACCCAATAGTGCTTGGGAACACTACTGCACAGTGATTCAATGCGTCCTATGAGTCCCCATCACTCAAATGCACCCTAAGTGCCTCCCTTATGCGGACAGCTCTCAGCTGTGCCCCCCTGATACTCCTAGTGGCTGGCTGCTGGAAGGCAAACTCTAGCCGCTCAGCCTTCACGTCCCATGAAGGGGGAAATTTCTCTCCCTTATTTTCACAGAGGTTATGCAGGACACAGCACGCCACAATGACGGCTGGAATGTTGTCCTCATTTAAGTCTAGCCTCCCGTACAAACAGCGCCAGCGGCCTTTTAAGTGCCCAAAGGTGCACTCTATGGTCATTTGGCACCGGCTTAACTGGTAATTGAAGCGCTCCTTGCTGGGATCCAAATTTCCAGTATAGGGCTTCATGAGCCAAGGCATCAGTGGGTAGGCTGGGTCTCCTATGATGACTATGGGCATCTCCACATCCCCAACAGTAATTTTATCATCGGGGAAGAAGGTCCCTGCCTGCAACTTCCGGTACAGGCCCGTGTTCCGGAAAATGCAAGCATCATGCACCTTACCCGACCACCCCATATTTATGTCCGTGAAATGCCCCTGTGATCCACGAGTGCCTGAAGCACCATGGAGAAGTAGCCCTTCCTATTAATATACTCAGTCGCAAGATGCTCTGGAGTGAGAATAGGGATGTGCGTGCCATCTATTGCCCCTCCACAGTTCGGGAATCCCATGGCCACGAATCCATCGACGATCTCCCGCACGTTGCCCAACGTCACTGTCCTCTGGAGCAGAACACAATTAATGGCTCTGCACACTTGTGAAAGTGCTAACCCGACAGTCGACCTGCCAACTCCAAAATGATTCATGACCGAGCTGTAGCAGTCTGGAGTCACCATTTTCCACAGCGCGATTGCGACACGCTTCTCCACAGTGAGGGCGGCTCTCATTTTGGTGTCCTTGCGTCGCAGGGCAGGGGCTAGCTCCTCACACAGTTCCATGAATGTGGCTTTCCGCATTTGAAAGTTCTGTAGCCACTGGTCATCATCCCACACCTGCAAAACGATGCAGTCCCACCACTCGGTGCTTGTCTCTCGTGACCAGAACCAGCGGTGCACCGTGTGCAGATGCTCTGTGAAGGAGCTCAGCAATGTGGTGCTGTTGTTCTGCATGGCAGTCACCAGCCCAGGGTCATCCGAATCCTGGTCTGATTCAGAGCTGAACGCATACTGTGCCACCAGCCGAGATGTATTCATTATGCTGAAGGCGACAGTTGAGATCAAACCTGGATCCATGTTGCTGCCAAAGGACTTCCGGGAAGCAATGCGCTACTGTTGAAAATGGGCGCGAGTTGCTAGTAGCAACTCTCGTGACGTAAGGGGAACAGAATGCACCATGGGAAACCAAGACTTTACCCATGGTGCTCAGCGCTACTCTCTTTCTACCCAAGATTCTTAGCGCCAAATCAGGATGAATGGAACTGTGGGATAAGTTCCCACAATTCAACTGGGTTTCTTGTGAAATCGCGAATTGCAGGGGGGGCCCTCTGTTCCGTCACAAGTGGCAGAGTGTGTACGCGATCCTGCGCTACAAAAACCACATGACTTTTAAAGCGCAACGGGTTTGTTGCGCGATTATTCCTGTAGTGTGTACATGGCCTAAGATGAAGCTGGGAGGACTGGCCAGTAGTGATGGGGGAAGAGAGAGAGAGAGCATCCACAAAGACCTGTAGACAACATGGACAGAAAGAAGATGGGCAGAAAACTGTTTATGCAGCTTATGTAAAATCATGAGAACAAGGTTAACAAAATACAATAGAGATTCTGTTCTGTTTAGTCACATGCTGCAAAACATTGATCAGAGAAAGGATCTGGTGAGGTCTGTTGACAGACACTTAAAACCCATCCACTCAATGTCTGGGAGTAGTTAGGAAAGCAAACAAAACATTGGGATATATAAATAGAGGAATGGAACACAAATCAAAGTAGATAATTATGTCATTCTATGAAGGGCTGATTTGACAATACCTGGAGAATTGTTCACTGCTTGAGGTCCTGTGTAACAGAAACTGTAACATGTATAATAGTGAGAACCAAAAATGATAATAGGAGCAGAATCAGGACCCTTGCTTTTGGGAACATGACTGTTGAAAGTGAATACAAAGGTGAGGGCAGAAAACTATTCAAGGGGAAATTCCAAAATAAGAAGCTATGGACTCAGAGAAAGATAGCATCAGGTACATACAGCAATTTTACACAAACAAAACATTGCCATGCAGAGGTGGTTAGTGTTTGGACTACATGCTGCACAAATTCCAAGTATTAATGCATTTCTAAATAGGTGGAACTGTCTTTCACTGATAGCATCATGATGCTAGCATCCATGCTTTGTAACCTGCAGACTTAACAGCGTACTACATTGCTTTGTCCACTCTGCTCACCAGTGCAATGCTTACACCCTGAAGCACAGCATTTGTGAACCCAGCTAGAACACATGGCAGACAATTTGCCTTTCTTCACCCTTTGCCAGGCCAACATTCTCACCCAGTGAAACCCAGTACTGGCTCCCCTAGAAAAACCAGAGGAGATACAGATTTTAAAAATGTCAGTTATCAATTAATTATCAATTATCAATTAATTGTCAATTATCAATTTTTTTTGAAAATTAAAAAGAAAACAAAGTTAATTCTTATGCAGAAAGGAATTTTATTTCCATCTTATGACTCCTGTCTCTCTATATTTAAAATTGGCCATCCGCAGAGTACCTGAGCACCCACGCGTGCTTTTCCAGCCTATTGTATCTCTTGGAAAGGGGAGTGGGTGACAATACAGATAATGCTGAAGGGCACACAGCAGGGTAAAAGTCGGAATAATAACTTAGTTATGTCAGGAGTTAGCATTATGGAGCGTGACCATTTCCTTAGGCCTTACTCCACACTAACCTCCTCTTGAAGATCACTAGTTATGCTGCACTAACTGTACTTGGGGACGCCCTTTCTGCCCAGTAAGTGTGTCCTTGTGTGTTAAGTTAAAGCACATGGAGTGTGCACACGACAAGTTGGTGTGTTGCAAGTCAATGTGTATCTACAGCACACCTGCTTGTCACATAATGTTCCATCTGCTACAGCTAACTGAAAGCCCCAGAGTGTGGAACTGCACAGCTGGATTTTCAGTGCTCCATAGCAGCATTATTATGCAGCAAGCTATTGCACTGGAGGTTCACACCCTGTTTTGTAGGGCAGTATCTTGCCATGCAGACAAGCCCAGAGGCACTCAAAGCAGAGTAAGGCCTAGTCTACACTGGCTGCCTTCTTGTTAGGGACCCCCACGGGGGAGAGGGCAGCTGTGGCTGCCTTCTTGTTGGGACCCCCATGGGTCCCAGGGAGAAGGGTGCCCCAGCTCCCTTTAACCAGGGAGCCACGGGTCCCTTGTCCCCGTGAGTCCCCAGGGGCTGGGAGCAGCAGCTCTCCGTCAAATTCAGAGTCTAGTGTAGACTCTGTAAGTTGACTTAACAAGGTCGACTTAATGTCGACTTTATGTTGACCTTGTTATGTCGACTTAACAGAGTTGATTTAGTTTTTTAAGTGTAGACATAGCCTTAGTTATTTTTCTTTTAAGAGTATCAAACATGTACCTAGACAAAAGTTACAAAATAGAAGTGCTAGCCATATAGCGCAAAGGAAACTGATAAGCAACAATAGCCTCATTCTGTCCCCAAATGCTAAGACTGTGTAAATATGAAACTTGCACATGTTTTGGCTATTTGCCAGTTCCATTTGGGTGTGAAAAGTTGCCTTCATGGTTCAAAAGCTCTTTTTTCTGACCCTCAGATAAGCATTTCCATGAGGTGGAGTAATCTGTGCAAGACCTGGCCCAAGTAGGACCAAGTAGAGGAAAAGACAAATAACTGCATCAACCTCTGAACCCTCCCTTGTTTTTCTGATACATCTTCAGCTCCCTAAGGGACTTAGTGGAGGAACTATTGAGAACTAGCTTCACCCTGTCAACTGCAGACGACAGTTTTTCAAAGCCAATTTTGCCTACAAACTCTGATGCACCTTTGATTAAACATATTGTTACATCCATTAAAAGCTTCCTGCACTTAAAGGCGCTCATTAAGGATGTTTATCAATGACTGAAGTCCCATTCATTAATAATAGTAGAAATGCCTAAAATTGTACAGCATTCCTCTAAAGAATTTGCCAGAGTGGGTTATTCAAGAACTCATTTGTCTGTAATAAGTACTCTGAAGTGAGAAGCAGTATTGCCCAGTGGAGAGCACATTAGGAGCTTATGGTGCAGCTGTGTGGATATGTTTCCCTTGACTTGTGTGGCATGAGGCTTAGAAAGTATAAAGGGTAGGAAGTGAGGTGGAACTGGAATTTAGAATGAGCAGGGTCTCACTGCACAGAGAGTATGGTTGAGAAACAGCTGAGTACATAAAACCTCATAAAGAAAACCAAAACAATGATATTCCCTATTGTGACTGTTTAGTCTTTCTGTAGAGACTCATGAGGTCTAAGCTATTATCTATTTTTAATATCAATTGACCTGAAAATTTATGCTACCATCTGGAAAATGTGAGGATTTCTGTATTACAGACTTAATACTGTCAATGAAAGAAATGAGGGGTGGGGGTGCATTACAAAAAATGTTTAAACATTATTCAGCAAATGCCACTCATTTCTTTACATTCTTCTGCAAAGAACTTAACCAACAAAAATATATATCTTAAATGTCAAATGTGAAAATGTGGGTTAAAACTCAGAATTAATGCATATTATCTCAGCTAATATTTACTTTACCTTTCTTTTTATTTGCAGATTTTCCTTAGAAATACAAAAAAATTAAACTACTCTTTGAAGAGGCCTGTTGCTAATTAGTCCTTTATATAATGAATTTATGCTTTTAAAAAAAGTCATGGATCAAAAGCAACAGCAAAAACCAAAGGGCATTTTAAACCTCGGGAAATAATTCTTTTTAGTATAATTATTATGTATTGTTTCTGGAATCAATGGTTCTGTTCTCAGAGATAGGACCACTCAATCTGAATAAGGATGGCAGAATCTAGTTCTGAAAGAACAAGCATTAAAGGCAGTACAGACAACGCATGTGTTCAGAAATCATGAGTGAGTTCCCCCCACCCCCCTGCCCTCCGCCCACTTGCCAGATAACTTATTAAGTCAAGAGTCTAAAAGAATGGTTAAAGTTATTTGTACTTGTCTTCTGTATTTTGTGTCTTTTGGGTTCATGTTTTCGAGCTTTTCTCCACAACCATGAAGGTTACAAACTTCCTTTTTAAAAGCTAAAATTCTAATGTAGTCACATGCTTCCAGGAGCTAGGGTTTTAAATAAAACAAATATCAGGAGATCCATGATAACATGAAAGTTACCAACACTGAAGACATGCAGGACCAGTTTCTCTGCCAACCAGAGCAATGCTCAGAACAGGAAGGATGGGGCAATCTCTAGGTTCCCCATCTTCAAAGCATCTGATGAAGTTGGATTTTCTCCCATGAAAGCTCATGCAACAAATAAATTTATTAGCCTTTAAAAGTGTCACAGGACTCTTTGTTTGTCTCCCTGATTCTGAGGCCTTTCCTGGCCTCATTGACACTTGAAGCTGTTGCTGGTCCTTAATAGACCCTCAGCCAGTAGAGCTTTGGCATAGCAGAGCTCCCTAAGAAGTTTGACTTGGGGTGCTTGTGCCAATACAGAATTCTGTGTTAGGAGAAATCTCTGCCAGCCATTTGCAACCAGTATTCCAATCACTTTGTGCCTCTCTAAGACTATGTCTACACTTTTTAATTTAAGTCGAATTAGCATGTCTACACTTAAATTTTAAGTCGACTTTGGGGGGACCCTACAAAGTTGACCTAGAGTGTCCACACTGGACTCGTAGGTCAACTTGTAGGAGCTAGGGGAACCTTGGACTGGTCCATGGTGGCAGGGAGACACCCCTTGCCAAGTGCCAGGGGGCTCAGCCTTTGCCCCATTGTACCTGGGTACAATGGGGCAAAGGGGGACAGGGACACTGGCAGGGCATAGGGGCAGGGTGGGCAGGGCTCTGCCTGGGGGGGGCATGCCAGGCTCTCCCTGTGCCAGTCACCCAGGCAGGGAGGGCAGTGGGAGAGTCCTGGAGATCCCTAAGTCGACTTAGGGCTACTCCACGTCTACATTGGCTTAAGTTGACTTTAGAAAGTCGACTGAAGCCAAAAGTCGACTTAAAACGAGGTTTTATAAGGTCGACTTAATTTTCCTTAAGGCGACTTAAGCAGCTTAAGTCGCCTTAAGGAAAGTGTAGTGTAGATGCAGAGTAAATTAAGTCGACTTAAGCAAGCTTAAGTCGACTTAATTTACAAGTGTAGACGCACCCTAAATGTGCAAGGGGCCTAAACTCAAAAGAGCTTTATTTTATTATTTTATTATTCACATTTCAGGAGATGGACTAAAAACGGTAGCCAGATTGTATTAATAGTCATTGCAAAAATATGCCCCAGGAAAAGGTAAGAAAATATTTATCTGAAGTTATATCTTAGACCACCAACCGCTTGATTATTATTCAGTGGGTATACATTTATTACTCCCAATAGGGGTTTTTTGGAGGTTAGCTTTAACAATGATGAAAGTGAATTTGCCTCCAGAAATGCTCCTTTAAAATTCAAACTCAATCTTCCTCACGGGCTTCAGAGCAATCACACCTAGGCTACTGAAGACAGGCGTCGTGGTTTCCAAACCTGAGTTCCTAAAGTTAGGCCAGCTTATTCCATTTTTAGGTACTCCTTGAGTAGCATGATTTTCAAAGGTGCGGGTAGGGCCCATGCAGGTCTTATTGAAATCAAAAGAAACCTTTTTAGAATGGAAGTCAGCACCTTAGAAAGTCAGGCAATTCATTTAGGTAGCTAAATATGAATTGGGGGAAATTTTGGAAATCTCGGCCATATTACGTTAAATAAGTTTGAATCTTAAAGAATTTATTAATTAAGAGATATGGTTTAAACTTCTTTTCAGTGTGCAACCACCTGAAGAACATGTTTGGGACCAGAAGATTGTGCGAAAATTTGGAATATTTTTTGTACTCAATTTGTCCAGGAAACTTTAGCTAATAATGTGCAACATCTGGATTTCAGTGAGGTTCTTCTTAGAATCATAGAAGCTAGAAGGGACCATGAGAGGTCATCAAGTCCAGTCCCCTGCACTCATGGAAGGACCAAGTACCACCATAAACCATCCCTGAGAGGTGTTTGTCTAACCTGCTCTTAAAAATTTCTTATGATGGAGATTCCACAACCTCACAAGGCAACTTATTCCAGTGGTTACTTGCCCTGACAGTTAGGAATTTTTTTCCTAATGTCCAACCTAAACCTCCCTTGCTGTAATTTAAACCCAATGCTTCTTGTCCTATCATTAGCAGTTAAAGAGAATAATTTTTCTCCCTCCTCCCTGTAACAACCTTTCAGGTACATGGAAAACTATTATCATGTCCCCTCTCAGTCTCCTCTTTTCCAGACACAACAAGCCTAGTTCTTTCAATCTTCTCTCGTAAGTCAAGTGTTCCAGACTTTTAATCATTCTTGTTGCTCTTCCCTGGACTTTCTCCAATTTGTCCACATCTTTCCTGAAATGAGGCACCTGGAACTGGACACAGTACTCCAGTTGAGGACTATACAGTGTGGCATAGAGTGGAAGAATTACTTCTTGTGTTTTACTTCTTATCTAGTTTTCCACTATGGTTAACTGAAAATGAAGTTGATCAAGAGACTTTCTCAAAGTTATAAAAGTAAGTCATCACTAGAGCTGGTCTTCAAACTCAGGATGTTCCTGGCTCCCTAATTATTTGTTTTAACCACTAGGTCAGTCTGCCTCTCAGATCATTTGGGTTCATAACAACTGATTATAAATATGAGATCAGAAAACTAAACATTTCTATGGAATGAAATTCATTTCAACATCTAAAATGTAGTGGGGAGAACAGAAGAGAAGAAAAATAAAATTCAAGAGAAGGACAAAAGGTAAAAGATGGATGACTTATGGTACATCAAAAACAAAGGAGGACCAGAGCCTGTGGAGTATACTTTAAGGACGGAGAAGCCTTGTGAACTTGAAAGATTTGTGAACTTCCTGAACCAATTTTGATGCAGCCAGTTTCAAGGCCTTGCTTCTCCCCGCATATTGGTTTTATACTAGTGTTACTCCATCCACACACAGTTACACACAAATTAGGCCATGTGCTTTTTCTGACCCTGAAACAGTGTTTCATGAAATTCTTCTTTTTTTCTTTCCATTGACAGCTGACCATTCAAATGCATCAGCTAATCAGTCATATTCCCTGATAGTTCTTCAGCAACCTTATCTAATGAACATCTTATCTGTTTGGCACCAGAACAGCAGGTTACCTTTATAGCTGTGTCTTGCACAGCACTGAAATCATTCTTAATAAAAATATCTGAGAAAAAGTTCTTGTGGTTCAGATTGTTAGCCCAGATGCAGATGCTGCATAAGAGGGCATCTATGCGAGCTTTGAGATGCCAGGAGCATTCCATCTATGCAACCTCCACCTCTTTGTTTTTCATTTTCATTGTGTTTGATCCATTGTGTCTGGATATGCTTTGTATGGTGGAGGGTCTCATATCTTCACACTTGACTGAAACAAACATGCACAAGCCATTTAGGCTGAGATTTCTAGGACTTGGTAGAAGGTGTCACAGAAGAAGGATTCATAGACTCAAACAGCAAAAGGAAGAAGGAGTACAGAATTTAGTGAATCTGTACAAATGATAAATCGTGCATCTTAGTGCCAGCCAGTGCAACATGACAAGGAATAATAATATAATACTGTACCACAAGATGATGAACACTGCTGTATGGACAGTCTAGCATTTAGATTGCTTGTTTATTTACTGAATTACCTTCCTTAATTATATTCCTACCAAATAATCTGGTAGCAGTGTTATCTATGCAGTACACACAGGGCCCGTGTAATTCCATGCACTTCAGTGGAGGGATTTCTGAATTCCACTGCTGTAAGTGAGAAAAAGAATTGTGACCACAAAATTTATCGATTGCACGTGTCAAATTCAGCTCGTAGTTACACCATGCAACCCCCAGGAATTCTTATTTGGGGTTATTAATGTGATTAATGTGTTCCTCTATCAACTATTTGTTTAATTGGGGATCACTATTACATTTTGCACTGAGCGTTCACTTTATACATAGATGTTCATTGTTCTTACTCATAGCTTTGTTCCTTTCTTTCACACATTGGGAAAGTTTTCCACAACCTGAGTGTTTATGTGTTGAGTGCAGTACTCCATGGACTTTAGGGTCTAATGGAGTGTGAGAGGAGGCCTGTGGTTTTTCATCTTGTTTTCAGCTGTACAAACATCATGTACTTTTCCCTTCCTTTTAGAGGCCAAGCTGTAAGGCCTACTAAAACACCAGTGTGCAGCAACATAGTTGCTGAGACTTTACAAGTCAAACTGGGAGGACCTGATGCCTTTCACCTTAACACCAAACATATTGACAGTGTTTATTTTTTCTACCTCAGCTTCAGCTCTCAAATAAACATATCAGTGGCTGATTTTCAGTGCTCCCCAGAAGGGAAGCCTAAAGAAATATCTATCCCATTGTCAATAACAAGTATGACCTGTTCTTAAAAAAAAAAGAGAGAAAGAAAAAAGAGGTGCGGACAAAGTGAACAATGACTTTATATCTTATTTTGAGCCTTTTTAAGCCTCATGTTTTGCCCTGAGATACTTTCTGTACACGTGGAATCGTTGTTTTGCTCTTATGCTTTATATTCTGTAAAATCCCATCGGGGACCTATAGAGGGTTGGTCGGTACTTTGTATATTTTTTACCATGTGCACCTTGTCTCCAGGGAGAGCCATTCACTAAATTGCTGTTCTGAGCTGATGACATACAGATTTACTATTCTGTTAACTATGGAAAACATGAAGCTGGCCAAAAAGAAACTTTCTGACGTTTTTGAATTGTCTGAATGTTTTTATTTAGTGGTCCTAAAGTGATTAGAAGTCAGTATAGATACACTAGTGAAAAGATAGTATAGGTGAGAAGCAAATCAGGCCCCAGGTTTGTAGTCATTGTATAAGGACTGCTGGATTTGGCTCACAGTCAGAGCACTGGTTGGCTATTTTTCTTAAATATTTGTAACACAATTAATTATTAGGTAACTTCACCAGTTATGTCTGATGGTTTATAAGTATTCAAAGGTAAACTGGTGAACACTTGAAAGAATCTACACTAGTCATTAGTGTAGCAGCTAGAGCCTAGTACCATCTTAATATTTAAACATACTATTTAATCTCACCAGACTATTTCAACGGGGTTCTAGCATGCTCTTAACACATGTCCATAGTTTCCATCACTGGTATGATGAGTTATGAATATGATTCCTTCTATTCAATTATGGTGGTGAAATTAAATATTATTTAATTCAATACTATCCTTTGTGTCAGAACACAACTAATAGCCTAGAAAAATGCATCTTAATTTTTACCTTACAAATTATATTTTCTACAATCCTTGATTTTATTTTGTCTCAGAATTATTGTCCTGAATACTCTTTAAGTTTCTGAGAGACTAGCACCATGACATCCAACTCTTTTCTTGCTAAAGTCACAGTAGATACATTTTTACAGCCCTGCAGTCACACTTAAATTTAATGGATCCTAAGATTTGCATTTAATTTTAATAAATTTAAATCTAAATGAAAAAAAATAGGATTTCCCACCCCAGCTGTTGAGTTAATTGCAACATAAATATTACAGAACTACACAAGAAAGCATAAAGACCTATGCTCAGATAATATCCCTCAATACCATAAAGGTTAGGTTTTGGAAAACAATGCAAGAGCACATATCACTCACATATTGCTAGCTGCACTGCAGTATTTAGGAGTATGATACCACCTCTGAAGGCACTTGGTTTCACAGCTGGAGGGGCTAAAAAAAATAGTTCTAAAAATATATATACTCTATATATTATAAAGAGATATGAGAAGAATGCATCCATTGCTGTTACTTCATAATTTAGTTGTGCCATGTACTTTGCAAACAGCTAAGAAGGATGGCAGACCTTACAATTTTAGGCCAGACAAACGGATAGAAGTTAGGGAAAAGATAATTGAAACAACAATGGGAAAATCATATACAATTTAAATACACTTCAACATGATTCACTATTAGCAGTATGACAGATATCAGTCTTTAAATGGGACCTAAATGTAGACAGGGCAGGGGATCAGCAGATGAAGTCAGAGACATTGTATCATGCATACGCCGGAGAGACATAAGGAACAAGGCACAGGGATGTGAAAAACAGAGAAACTGTTAGACAAAGCTAGGAGCATTGGCAGAGCAGAAAAGTTTGAGTGCAACACAAAGCTTGAGAGGGAGGATAAGCATTGAGGGACAGCTTTATGCAGAGTTTTGAAGCTGATGACACAAACAATAGCTAGCTAGCTAGCTAGATCTCTGTATTTATACACACACATACACACACACAGTACCATATTAGAATGTCTCTTTGCTCCTTTATTCACAATTTCTCTATAATTCTTTTTCTCTTGAACCCCTCTTGCCTCTTTTTAGATCAGTCTTTTCCTAAAAGAGAACATTGTCAGTAATATTTGTGCTCAAATCAAATTTGCAAACTCAAACAGTTTCAATGTTAGTGGAGGAAGTATGAGCTCCAGCTCAGATTTTTTTTCTTGTGTCGATTTTCATATTTCATATTTGCCCAATTCTGGCTACCTACAGATTTCTCACAGAAGTGTCCTTCCCCAGGACACTGGTAGTTTGGATAGTGTGTATTGCAAGCATTTTGAGGCTTATTGGGTCAAACACTTTCCTCTTGGGAGTTTTGTTTTTGAAAAACTTGGAAGAAACTGTTAAAGCCAAAAGTGTTTTCAGCATTGTGGAGCTGTATTGGTCCCAGAATATGGCAAAGATAGACAAGGTGAATGGGGTAATATCTTTTATTCTGTTGGTGAAAAAGACAAGCTGTCCAGCTACACAAAGCTCTTCTTCAGGTTTGGGAAAATATGTCACAGCTCAATACCAGCTGGAACAGATTGTTAAACACAAGGAGTTAACACATGTTGCAAGAAATAATTTTGGATGAAGTGGGCAATTAACACCTCTGCAGTCAGTCAAAAGACAAAGGATGGTAAGTGGGTTACAGATTATCATAATAAAACATAAAATTAGTGCCTCTATGGAGTTCAAAGTAATGAATTTAAGAAGATGGACTCATCTTTTCAAAGTGGTGAGCCGGTATGCTTTGAGATGAGGACTGCGAGAGTCAGATACAAAGTGATCATTTTGTGAAGTGTTTGCTCACAGAAACAGGAAGTTTTGATCTTTAATTTTTATTTTTATTTTTTATTTATTTCTTTTTGTGCAAGTTCTTTTGAGGGTGTAGTTATTGTCTGGTTTCACCCACATAGTTGGGGCACTGAATGAGGTATACCACATGTTGTGATAGGCATGTGTGGGACACAGGGATCTTGAAAACTATGTTGTGGGGAAGAAGGTGAGGAGGACAGTTGGTTATCAGAACAGGGGCTATCTTAGCCAAAAATGAAGAGGTTGCTGCTATCTTCATTCAGATCTCAGTTCTAAACTTATACATCAGAGTACATCCAATTGAATATTGCCCTACAGTGAATAGTTTCTCTGATATCTGACACTCCTTTATTGCTCATGTGTTAAATACACAATTTTTTAATAAGGGCCAACATTTTCAAAATATCCCAACTCCTACTAAATGCAGTCGGGACTCAGGCACCTAACTACCATAGAAATCTCAGCCAGCATTCCTAAGTAGAGGATGTATTTAAAACATTGTAACCGTTACATAACTGTTATGGGATACTATTTATTAACTTATTTTGCACCTTTTCCAAACGCTTGTCTAAATCCTGCAGTACAATTAGTAAAGGATATGACCTCAGAAATACACGGAAATTATGTGGACTCTATGCAAAATGATATCATCTGCAAAAATAGTTGTTGATCTACACTGTTTAGTTCATTACAGATGTGGTTATCCTTCATAGTCAAAGCTGGATGTTTGAAACAGTTTTGTGACTAATGTAACACTTGCACATAGTAAACAGTCCAAAATCAGAGCCATTAAAAGAGACATCAAAGGCGTCTCGATTTTTAAATCTCTATCATATCCCCACTAAGCAAATGCCTACTACTGTAAAAGATTTTATTTAACACTTAGAGATAAACTGAAATGGCTGCCAGCAAGAGAGAGCTAACACAGAAGTTGTATGACAGATGAAGTGGTTCTGACTGACGCAGTCAGTTGTTTTAATTGGCTTCATATTCACTTCTTCCTGCTGGCTCAGAAGGGTGGGCTACCTACCTGATTCCCCAGAATAACATGCAGCGGTTAAAGAGGATTGAAACAGCCCTGGGCAGCTGTCACTGCACCAGCCAGAGAGGCAGAAGAGAAATAGATGCAAGGGAGAATAGCTTCTCAAAACCAAAAGGCGGGAGAGCTATTCACCTCCTATCCCTGTATACAATGTCTCTATAGAAGTTCAAGTATATCCATATTTTCCTAACCAAGTAGGCCGATCTGTAATTTTAAATTTATCTGGAGATTTTTATAGATGAAAGAACCAGATATACTGCTGGCCATATCCATGTAGCTCCACTAATCTCCTGGAGCTATACCATGTAGTAGCGGAGGATATGACTTTGTGATTCTAAGCTAGAGATGTCACAAACCACTGTTGGCCAAAGTGAGTAAACCTTATTTCATATTATCATAAAATGCCACAATCTACTGTACTGAATTTCTACTTCCAGAATCACCATCCCTTTCACCATGGTGACCTAGATAGAAAGCATCACTGTAGCCCAAACAAATCAATAATCCTCTTGTTTCTGAAATGACAGTTCTTTAATCCTTAGAGAATTTACATGGGGCCAAATGCATCCCAGATGCAAATCCTATTAAGCAAGGATGAATTTGGCACAGTGGCCCTAAGAGACTTCTGTCCAAAACATTGTAGGTGCACTCTCTCTCTCTCACTCTCTCTCTCCCTCAAAAGTAATCACACATGGGTTTCAGAACCACCTCTCAGGATCAATGAAAGGCCCCTTTATGGGAGAGACCCAGATCTCCTACCCCTGGTAGTGTTTTAGGCAGTAGAAACCCACAGCCTATTTCTTCTCAAGTACTCCTTGCAGAGAAAGTCATCACCATTCTGTTCACTCCCTTGTACTGAGAAATGGGAGAAGCCTATATACAGCCTCCCCTACCACCCTTCCCTGCTCTGATGCCTACAACCCAAGAGCCCTGATATTATATAAACTTCCTAAATGCAGTTCTGGGTTCAAACTAGGAAAAGGGTAGTTCTGCACCAAAAGCAAGAGCATGTTTTGAAGGGACAGCATAGCCATTTACAGGCAGAAATCAGACATTTTATGCAGTTTTAATATCCAGATAAAGTCTATCAATTCTCTAGATCACAGATTCATTGCACAACCTTTATGAATATCTGGTCTTGACTTACATTTTTCTATCTTAGAAGCCTACTGTAGTTATCTGACAAGCTTTTGTACCATATACTCTTACAGAAGGAAATTGTGGCACTGGTGAGGATATTTTTATTTAAACTTAGTTGGGGATTTTGTGTGTCCATTCTGATTCTTGAAAAGATCTGTTTAACAGGTCAATTCCCTACTGATTCTTTCCAGTTCCTGGAATATGCTGTGGAGAAAATTATTTTGCAGGATCTCTTCACAGCTGAACCTACAAGTTCTCACCGTAGCTGATTTCTTAGGTTCATTAATTTCTGATTTCCATCAAACCAATGCGAATTAGTTGTGAGCTGAGAACATCACTATCCTCACTACAAACTAAGGGTCTGATCCTGCTTCCCCTGAGGTCAGTAGCAATTTAATATAGCTATCAGGAGAAGCAAAAGCAAGTCCTGGTGGTCTAGATCCAAATATCAGGCACAAATCCACAAGCCCTATAACCATGCCCCAGTCTGAGTAGAGAACTGGACATTAGGGATGGAGGGGAGGAGGTTAGACCCACAGGCCTGTCAATGCTCCACTAGGGCTTTCCTCCTTCCTGAGTCTTCACTTGCTTCCTATTTTATCGAGTTTCATTCATGACTCCTTTCCAGGGACTGGTGTTAGATTCCATTTTCAAACACAAAGACTATGTTTGTGCTAGCAGATTTAAACAGCCTTCCATTCTCATCCTACAAAAGATTTTTGTCTGGCTGAAAAAAAAGACCTGATTCCCTTTTTACCTTTTAGTTCCCCTGGAGCACACAGCATATGTTATGTGAGATGGTGCTCGTTATATAGGCTTGCCCACGATTGCCACTATCATTAAGGATCAGCCAGAGTTTCCATTACAGCCACCTAATTTCAGAGACTTAAACTCAGGCATGAAAAAATGTTTTTCAGTATGAAACTTGGCATTCAAGGGCTCCCCCAGAAGCAATTTATTTTTAATTAATGTAGCACCATAATTGCTTTGGTCATTTTTAAGTTGCAAGTGAGGAAAACACAATAGTCACTTATTGGCTTTAAGTGCTTTTTTTGTGTTCTTGGAATTTATAAATGAGTGTGTTTTATATGGGATAAATCTACAATGTGAACTAATTGAAAGAAAAAATGGCTGGTACTGTATACTAAAGCTGTAAAAAATAGTTACTGACCACATGCACCAACTATTTTTTCATAGAAGCTTTTAATACACATTTGTTATTAAGAATCAATAATCAGGGTTTCTAATGGAAATACTGACATACCTTTAACTACGCATTCACTGGCCAGGCACTATTATAGCTTGGCTTAAACTATAATGGTTTTATTCTTAAACATTGAAAATTCGATAATTTTTAAAGAGTGGGATCATTTTGGCCAACTTATTGGTTCCTAAGAGAACTGCAAAAATCACACGGTGGAGAGTGCTGCCATTCTGAAGATATGGATCCTTATTCACAAGTTACTTACACACCATTACAAGTGAGTGGGGACCCCTCCCACCACTGACTTCAGATATAGTAGGTTGCTAAGCTTATAAAATGGTCTCTTTAAATACAATTAATAGGGGATATGCTATATATAGTCATATTGAAACAATGGACCATTAAAGTACACTTTACAGGATATGAGAATACTAAAAACAAACCAACTGTGTAGCCTTTAAAAATGAGTTTATAACAAATGCACTTATCCTGCAAGCATACATATATGACCATATAGTTTTGTCTACACAGAGCTGCCCTGATTTAATTTGAACTAGAACAAAAAATTGCATATACTGTCTCCCCACTTTTGCCTCTCACAGGTGTGAATTAAGCATATATACATCTTTTAGGCTATGTCTACACTGGCAAGTTAGTTCGAATTAAGGAAGCTTAATTCGAACTAACTAGAGCCATGGCTACACTAGGCTTTAATTAGTTCAAATTAAGGGCTTCCTTAATTCAAACTAATAATTTTGAATAGGCTATTCGAAGTAAGGGTTAATTCAAACTAGTTAGTTTCAATTCACCAATGTGGCCATGTTAGTTCGAACTTATTGCTTAGTTTGAACTAACCGGCCCATTGAATTGAATGCAAGTCGCTAACTCAAACTAAGCAAGTGCCATGAATGGCACTTGCTTAGTTCGAACTAATTTTTTCTAGTTCGAATTAAGTTAATTTGAACTAAATAAAATTAGTTCGAATTAGTTAGTTCGAACTAACTAATTCGAAATAATTTTAGTAAGTGTAGACATAGCCTTAAAGTGTAGGTCAGAGACTTTTATTTTTGCACACTGTGTAATGCCAAGTGTATTGTCAGAGCTAAATGGATAATTAATGATGATTAGAAACTGGAGATGGAAAGGGAAGGGAATAATGGTGTAACAGGACAAATGTTCACCTTAGCTCATAGTCAGGAAGTCAGCTCTTATGCTGCTCTGTAACTTATGATGTTACAAGTAAAAACCAGATGCCAGGGAAACTGCTTTATATGCCTGAAATAAAACTCCTTTCTGGTGCTTTGTGTATGCACACTCAAACTCAGAGGGAAGTATAGCCATTGCTAAGGTTTTTAAATAGACCATCCGCTTTCCTTCACGTAATCCTCTCTCGCATCCCATCGACCCAAGTATGAAGTTTTACAGTAGTGTCTCTGGAGCCCTTCACAATCCTACCCCATTATTTTATTCTCCTCTGGCTAGTAGCAGGACTGGATTAAGACATGCTGAGGCCCTAAACTATGTCAAGATTCAGAGGCCCCATACCATAAAAAATAAAGAGAAAAAGGTATATTACATTATAACAGAAAGTGTAATGAAAAAATAAATGATAAACTGTTATATTTGCATACATATGTAACCCCCTCCTTTTCCTTCCTGGGTTACTTTGGAGCAGGCAACACGTGTGTGTGCACAGACACCTAAGTTTAATGGCAAAAAGGTGATCCTGAGCATCCCACTAGTATTATTGGATTAAGTGGGAATCCTCTAGCCACCCTTCTGCTGTAGTCCCCTTGCTTTTACAGGAAATTAAAATTGGCAGTGCTTCCACCTGGTTGGATCCTGTACACACTCAGTGGGGTGCGTTGAGACCCTCCAAGATTAAACCCATGCTGATAAGAATTGTAATCACAAACCTTTACTTAACTAAGAAAACTTGTCATAACAAGATGGAATTAAATATCACTACTATTTTAAATACACCGGGACAGGTGATAAATCGATTAACACACACAGAATACAGGAATAAAGGAAACTTAACTAACTAGCTTTTATATGGCCACAATTACCCCACCTCCAGAGTGCACACTCACCCAGAGCTCAGAACCCTGACCCCTTGCTTGCGTGGGCATGCCTGAAGGTCTGATGAAGGAGATGAGACAGTGCTCTGTTGCTCCAGTGTATCAGCACCACACTGATGATTTGGAGTGGACCCAACCAAACGTCAGTAGTCCTGGCCCTGGCTCAGAGGAACCAACGCTCTGCCTCTTCTTAGGCCCAGCCAGTCCTGCTGCAGAGTCCCTTCCCTTTACAACCTTTGCTCCAAAATGGTGGGTGGGGGGGAGGGGGGGAGGGACTCACATGACTTACTACAGGCCCACCTCAGCCAGCTCCAGGCTTTGTCCCTGCTCTGGGTCGAGCAATGCCACCAGCCTCTGAAACTCGTTCAAACAACATCTTGCAGGCTCTCAGCAGCAGCCTTGGAACCCCCAGGAGCAGTCACCAACAGGTTCCAGCATGGACCATTCGCTCACTCCCCAAAATGGGGTCCACCACGCTGTCCTGTCTCCCTGGGGGAGAGTCACAGGGTCTCCTCCCTTTCCCCCAACGCATAATGGGAGTTGTAGTCTCCTAATTAACTTCAGAGGCCCCTCAAGTACAGGGTGCTGACATATACATAGGCAAAAAAACAACTAAATAAAGCATACATTTTGCAAAAAGTCTTATTTGCATTATTAAATACCATAATTAGAGGTCCCTCATAATGTGAGGGGCTAAGCCATGGCTTACTTGGCTTGTGCATAAATCTGGCACTGGCTAGTAGGTATCTGCTAACAGTTTCAAACCACAATTATTACAGAGGGACTGGTAATGACCATATATTTAGGTCACCTAACGTTTCCTTTTGGGAAAAACTCTTATGACAATTTTTGAGAAGATGTTTTAACTCCTCCATTGTTTGCATTGGGCCTCTCATGTCGGGATGGAGGTGGCAAGAAGTGTCTTTTCTTTGTCCCATTAAATGATGTTTAGCTCTTGCTTATACACAGGGCCGTCCTGTGGGAGGAGTGGGGCCGAGGGCCAACTGGCCGGGGGGGGGGGCCCGCCCCCCCATGCTGGAGGGGAGGCGGGCCGCTCCACCCCCACCCCAGGGAGCCAGCCTGGGCTGGCAGGCTGAGGCTGCCGGCGAAGAGCTGGCTCCAGCCCCGGCCCCAGAAGCGGGGGCCACCGGTGGTGGGAGCCGGCTCTGGGCTCAGGCCCAGCCCAGGAAATGGGGGCTGCCGGTTGAGGGAGCTGGCCGCAGCCGGGACCTGAGGCTGCTGCGGCCAGGGACCCGAGGCCGCCGCCGAGAGCCGGTTCCGGCCGAGGGCACCCCGCCGGTGAGGGCTGGCCCTGGCCGCATGGGGCAGACCGCAGCAGGCCAGCCCAGAGGTGGGCCCCGGCCACCTGCCCGACCCCTGAGCCTGCCTGCTCCACCCCAGGGGCGGGGAGGGCTAGCCCAGAGGCCGGGCTTAGTGCTCCCAGCCCGCCCCTCTGCCTTCGGCTCCCTGCCGAAGGCAGCGAGGAGCAGGGAAGAGTATGGCCATGAGGGGGTCCACGGTGCAGGCCCTGCATTCCCCGCTGGGAGCACCGGGATAGCGCGGGGCCTGCGTAACCGCGGGGCCCGGGGTGATCACCCTGTTCACCACCCCCAGGGATGGCCCTGCTTATCTATAAACTGTTAAAAAATGACCAATTTCGTCTCTTGCTTGCATTCTTCAAGAAGATGGGATGGATAAGAATTAGGTTCCTATTCCCCTTGATCTGCCTCCCCCGCAAGCCCACTATATAACCTCAATGGACCATTTCACACATCTAGAATAACCCCTTTCTCTTGCTACCAGCTAAGGTAGTCAATCTTGATCTCAAGAGAGGGAGGTCTGTGAATAAGATTCTGGGTTCAAAGCCTGCTCTTACCACAGATATGGGGGGAAGAGATTATAATCACAGATTTATACTTTTTTCTTGAGGGGAAAAAAAAGTGCATTATATTTTTAAAAAACTATGATAAAAACAATATTTGGCTTGCAAAGTAACATTCTCAAAAGTTAGGAAATGTGAGATTTATCTTTGTCCATTCAACCTTAATTCTGCCCCCTTGTTCATATGGGTTATAATAAAGTCTTCAGTTATATGAGCAAATGCTATTTTCCTATGGACTCCTGCCTCACTCAGTGCAAAGCATGGCCACAAAAGAGGCAGAATTAAAGTTGTATGGGCAACCATTAATATCGTATTTTCTAACTTCTGAGTACTTGATTATGCTGCCTAAGTAATATTTATTTCATGTAGCTGAGTGGAATTTTTTAATGTAATTAGGAAATATGTGAAAAACACAGCTCTTGTTCACAAGGCCAGAGAGTTTTGCCCCAAGGCGCAATTTGAGAGGCTGAGCTCCTTATGGAGCTGTGGCTGACCACTCTATGGCAACAACGGACTTGGAGAGGTGTCAGAGATGAGCATCTAGGAATTAGGGTCAATAGAGATAAATAACAATAAAGCTGCATGTGTGTCACAGATGTTACAGGAGTCATGGATTCCTGATTCCCATGTTTGTTTATTTTTTAAATATCCACAGCTTTTGTAGCTTGGTCTTTTTTGTGGGGGTCAGTGGAGTGGTGGGTGGTGAATGTGTTACTAAAACAATTGTACCAGTTTCACTGAGAACCTACAACAGTGCCAAGTTGAATTCCAGCACTGCATACCCCCCAAAACGACAGCTCAGCAACACTGAAACTGAGGTCCAGATGAGTGACCAACAAGTGATAGCCTTAATTGTTCTAGGGATTGTGAGATCTTTTTTTCACCAGTGTATCTTTTTCTTCAAGCTGGTTGGTAGTGTATGTTCCAGCAGAGGCTGGCCTGGCAGGAGTAAAAATCTCCTCAATGGAAGATACTTGGATTTTAAATTCCTGATAACAAGAGGCTAGATATGCTGAATAAGAGATTTTTACACACAGAAATGTATTGATTCTTACACACATTCTTACTTTTCTTGATAAGAAGGTAATACTAAAAAAAGGGGAGAGGGGGGTTGTAATCTAGAAAATTCTGCTCCTGGATATAATTTCTTGTTATCTGACAATCTAAAATAAAATAAATCAATGCCGAGTAGGTTCAATGCCATTAATATTATGTGAGAATCCAGAAGTATTGGAATTGAGAGGTCATAATTAGAGCACTGCTGTGTTTAGCACAGTGGCAGGGAGGCACACAATTCTAGAAGCAATGTGACAGCCAGCTAAATTTCAAAACAGTAAACTGTGATTTGGAACTTCCACGATTACGAATATTATTATCATTATTTATGATTTTGACAGAAATATTCTCAGTTTACTCAAGGGGGACAAGATTGCACTGGCCAAGGCCAGAAAAGGAAGGTTGCCATGAGGAAGCTGGGAGATGACCTATTAATTTATCTAGTCCATCTTCCTAATAACAGGTAATTGCTTCGCAGAGTGCTTTTCTCATTCTTTGTTCAATCCAATTATACAAATCCTAAGGGATGGAGATTCCATCACTTAACCTGAAAGATAGATTTATACCACCTGCTGTCAGGAAATTCTTCCTGATACCCCCTTTTTAACACCATTCTTTTTCTCCTTGTTATAACCTCATGTACCACAGTAACTACTAGTAGTGTATCCTTGGTGGTTTTGCCCTTCAAATATGTGCACGTTGTTATGTTTCCGCACAGTTATCTCTTAAAGTTATTCATATTCAGTAGAGCTGAGCAAATAATTCACAATAAATAATTCATCAGACAAATTTAGCCACTTTTTTTGCTCATGGAATCTATCTTAGTCATGTATTTCCCACACATCTCTGATAGGATGATGATATTCTCACCTATGTAATATAATGGGGCATCCTCCAGACAAGCTTCTGTGAATTCAGGGAAAGGAGGAATAAAGACAATTAAAGACCATTGACCAGAGGTAATTTAGGAAATCTAAGAACAAATATTGTTACTTGAGCTTGACTACTACAATCATCTGAAGGGCAAAACTTTTATTTCTTATTACAACTTAGTTCAACAAGACCAGGTGGTATTCACCAAAGAGTTCTGAAAGAACTCCAATATGAAATTGCAGAACTACTAAAATGTAGTACCTGACCTATAATTTAAATCACCTTCTGTATCAGATGACTGGAAATTATCTAATGCAAAGCCCATTTTAAAAAAAAAAGCTACAGAGGTGATCCTGACAATTATAGATCGAAAGCATAACATAAATGCTAAGAAAATTGGCTGAAACTATAGTAAGGAACAGAATTCATCATAGATTAACATGATTTGTTGGGGAAGAGTCAACCTGACTTTTGTAAAGGGAGATCATGCCTCACGAAAGTATTAGAATTCTTTGAGGCTGCCAACAAATATGTGGACAAGGATTATCTAGTGGATATAGTCTATTTGGACTTTCAGAAAGCCTTTAACAAGGTTTCTCAGCAAAGGCTCTTAAGCGAAGTAAGCAGTCTTGGGATAAGAGGAAAGGCCCTCTGATGGATCAGTAACTGGTTAAAAGCAGAGGTGGATGAGGGATCACCAGGCCCCTGGGCCTCCCCCATCAGTGCCCCCCCCCACCTGGGGCCCCAGCCCTCCATGCCAGCCTAGGGCCCTGGGGCAGGTGGGCCAGTACTGTGGGAGGGGAGAGCTGGGGCCAGAGGCCAGATGTGGGCCAGATGTGGTCAGCCCCTGGGGGTTGGAGAAAGTGAAAAAGTATTATTTACTCCTTCACATAACACAAGAACCAGGGGTCACTGGTTAATTAATAGGAATCAGATTTAAAACAAAGAAAAGGAAGTACTTCATACAGTATACAATCAACTTTTGGAACTCATTGCCAGGGGATGTTGCAAAGGCCAAAAGTGTAACTAGGTTAAAAAAGTATTAGGTAATATAATTGACCATAGGTCCATCAATGACTATTAGCGAAGATGGTCAGTGACACAACCCCAGTCTCTGGGTGTCTCTAGCCTCTTGCCAGAAGCTGGGAGTGGACAACAGGACATGGATCACTCAATGATTGCCCTGTCCTCTTCATTTCCTCCAAAGAACCTGGCATTGGCCACAGTCAGAATACAAGATATTGGACATTCTTATCATTATATTTATACTTAAGCAAGTGTGTACCTCCATATACTCCTTGCAGGCCCTCTTCATAGTTACTTAATTTGCCAGTGCTAAATTTAAACGTATTCCCAAGCTGCTGTGACAAAGCCAAATGCCTGATGTATCTGCCAGAGCAGAACACAGTTTGTAAAGCTAAAAAATAAACTATTCCCTTACATCAGGGACAGTGTCACTATTTCTAGATATTTTCTACAACCAACCTAAATAACCCTATTATAAAGACCCCTTGAAATTCACCAAACTGTTTGAACACAAAAAGTTATCAGGTGTCATAGATGATGATTGTCATTGGGCTGAGTGGATAATCAAAATACATATTATAAAGATTTCTCATTGTCACAAAATTTCTTCTTCATGTCTAGTCTTAGTTAGAGGAAACAAGGATGTTCCCATTAATGAAAATATAAAAGTGTAGGTAGTAGAAAATCAAGTAAATTAGCCTGAGAATATATATTTTGTGCTTTTAGGATTGTGTAGTCAAGTGTATGGTGTCATTTCATCCCTGGAAACCTGAGCAACTCTTCAGTTGAAACACTTCCACATTTTGTAAGCTCTGAAAATCAGATCATTCTTCCATAACGAGATCTTTCTGCCATTACACTGAGGATACATTTCTGTATATTTCTGTATTATTATTCTTTATTTCCTTTAGGAAATTGAGTGGTTAGAAGTGTTCTTGATGTCCCCCTCTCTTTCTATTCTGTAATTACACTGGTCCAGAACACATAATTTTTTAAGGTAAACTATAAAGTGTTTGCAGTATTCACATAATTGACCAGGCCATTAGTCACCCTAAAATAATAAGTGGTATATGATTTTCCATTTTCAAAATGTTTGAAAACACTAATTATTTATCATAATACCCCCGTGAAGTGTGTGACTATATATTATTATCTTCCTACAGTTTCATCAAGAGGTGAAGATCTTACTCAAGATCACATGGAAAGGTGAATAACAGATCTGGGATTAGAACTCAAGGTCTTGATTTTTATACTTTTTTGTCTATCGAACATTTGTGGAGATGTGAGCATTCAGTTGCGATTTGCACGGCAATATTTGTACACATAAATACGCATTTGTATACAAATAGGGTGCGTCTACACTTACAAATTAAGTCGGCTTAAACTTGCTTAAGTCAACTTAATTTACTCTGCATCTACACTACACTTTCCTTAAATTGACTTAAGCAGCTGCTTAAGTCGACTTAAGGAAAAATTAAGTCAACTTTATATAACCTAGTTTTAAATCGACTTTGCTTTGAAAATGGGGAGCTTACAGAATTGGAGGAAAATAAATGCAGGGAAGTGTAAGTCATAGGATCAGGTCAGTTTGTTACAGCAAATCAGTGCCATTGTTAAGATTCAAACACTGGGGAACAGCATAGAGTGGAAGGTGAAGTCAAATCACCTGCTGTAATGAGAAAAAAACCCATAGTCCTTGTTTAACCTGAGGAAACAGAATCAAATTTACATATAAATTCCAGTTCTGCAATTTCTCTTTGAAGCTTCAATTTGTTATCCATTTATTTGAGCACAATTATTAACAAGTCATCAATGGAGTGAGCAGGGAGATTGAAGTGTTCCCCTATTGAATTTTGAATGTTATGATTTCTGATGTCGGAGTTGTGTCCATTTATTCTTTTGTGCAGAGACCAGAGGCAGCTTTTGGGGTAAGCAAAGCAGGCGTATGCCTAGGGCCCCGAGCAGTAAGGGGCCCCACCGCCTGCTTCGCCTACCACAAAAGCTGCATCTGCCTCAGTCAGCAGCAGGAGGAGGAGCTGGCTCAAAGGGCCAGGGCCTTGTGGAGGGGAGCTGGGGCTAGTGGGGGGCAAGGAGTGCTGGGGCAGGGGTCTCTGCAATGGGCCTTCGCCTAGGGCCCCCAATAGCCAAAGGCCACCTCTGGCAGAGACTTCCTGTTTGTCCAATATATAAGGCAGAGGGGCATTTCTGGGACATGATGGCACAAATCACATTGGTGGACAGCAGGTGAATGAGCTACTGATACGACCTGACCTGATCCTATGACTTAAACTTCCCTACATTTACTTTCCTTCCATTCTGTAAGATCCCCATCTTTAAAATGTCTGATGAAGTGGGATTTTCTCCCATGAAAGCTCTTGCGATAAATAAAAAATGCCACAGGATTTCTTGGTTTTTTTAACAGAACTTTTGTACATGCAACAACCCAGTTTGTGCATGCAGTTACAAAAAAATTGCACATTCAGATGTGCTTCTGCCAGTCAGAAAAAGGACTAACATATAGCTGAACAGATAATTAATTTTGCAGTTTGGGGGCCAAATCAAAACTGTTTTATTTATTTTATTTTATTTTATAATTTCACACCAAACCAAAGACAACCAATCACAAAATATTTGAGATTGAACAAAATGTTTCATTTTCCCCCAAACCGTGTTTTCTTGCTATTGGCGGTTTTGATTCATTTCAGGAATGTTTCAACCATTTAAAAAAAAAAACAAAAACCATTAATGACATGTCTAAACAATATCATTTTAAAGTAAAAAGGGGAACTGTTTCATTTCAAAATGGTTAAAAGTGAGACATTTGGAAATGAAGTATCTAAACATGTAATTTCAAAATGGCATTAACATTAAACTATTTGGAGTTTAAAGGAAAAAGAGAGCGAGAGTTTCAAAAAGTTTCATCCAAAACTATTTGGCAAACTGGACCAGAATTTGCTAATATTTTCAGGCCCCAGAAAACACATTTTTAGTGAATTTTCTATTCACTATATTGCCCAGCTCTAGACTCCCCTTAACACTGCATCTACAATCATTTTAAGAGTTGGTCCATGTATTTAAATGCTCTCAGCTTGACATTGATTGTGTATGTTGTGTAGGTCCATTGATTGCATAGGCGTTATTCCTGATTTGTACTGGCATAAAGTGAAATCAAAATTAGGACTGATGATCTTCCAGGAAGGAAGGATTGTCTTATGGTTAAGGAGCTGGAGCAGGACTGGGGAGGCCTGAGATGAATTTCCAACTCTGCCATATACATCCACATGGCCTTGGTAAGCACCTAAATCTCTATGGCTATGTCTACACTTGATAAATTAAGTCGACCTTGTTAAGTTGACTTAGCAAGTCTACACTAGATATTTATGTCGATTTAAAGTTGACCTTGTTAAGTCGACTTAGAGTGTCTACACTAGATGCTTAAGTCGACTAGCTAAGTCAAGGGAGAGCCGCGGCTCCAAAGAGAGCCTCAGCTCCCAGGGACAAGGGAGCCTCAGCTCCCAGGGACAAGGGAGCCACGCGGGGCTCCACCAGCAAGAGATTCCCTTGCGGCGCCGGACAGTACTCCCCACGTGGCAGGGGAGCCCCAGCGGAGGGGAAACCCCATCCACCCTGGGGCGCCAGCCGAGCGGGGGATGCCGGCTCCCCACGCAACCAAGGAGCTCCAGGCAAGAGGAAACTCCCCAACCCTGGGGCTCCAGCCACCTGAGCTTGCCAGCTGCCATGCAGCTGAGGAGCCCCAGTTGGGGGAACCCCTCCCGACCCTGAGGCTCCAGTCACATGGGCTTGCCAGAGTCCTGTGGCACCTTATAGACTAACAGATTTCTTTGGGCATAAACTTTCATGGGCTATAACCCACTTCGTCAGATGCATGAAGTGGAAACCACAGTTCAGAGGTATATATAGACATGCCAGGATGGAGGAGGGCAAGTGTTAGCAAAGTCAGTTCAGAAATTAGATGGGGCCTATTCACACCAGTTGATCAAAGGGAGAGAATGTGTGAACAGATCACTTTTTGTAATGTGCTAACCTATTCAGACCCAGTCTGATTGACTATGTCTACTCTGGCAAGTTAGTTAGAATTAAGAAAGCTTAATTCGAACTAAATAAAGCCATGGCTACACTTGGCTTTAATTAGTTCGAATCAAGGGCTTCCTTAATTTGATAATAAATTCAATAGGCTTAGTAAATTCAAATAGGCTATTCTAAGTAAGGGTTAATTCAAACTAGTTAGTTCAAATTAACCAATGTGGCCATGTTAGTTCAAACTAATTGCTTAGTTCGAACTAACCGGCCCATTGAATTGAATGCAAATTGCTAATTCGAACTAACCACGAATGGTACTTGCTTAGTTCGAACTAAATTTTGCTAGTTCGAATTAAGTTAATGCTTAAGTTGACTTAATAAAAGCCCAGTGTGGACGCGGAGTAGTTTAGGTTGACTTAAGCTTCCTTAAATCGACCTAAACTGCCAGTGTAGACACACCCCATGTGACTCAGTTCCCCCTCTTTTGCTTTTATGTTGTATACTATTCTCCCACTCCTTGCCTCTATTATCTTATCAGAATGCAAGCTTCTCAGGGAAGTGATTGTCTTTAATTATGTGTTTGTACATTACCTAGTCTTACTAAAATTTTAAAAAACCTAGTTAGGTTTTCCAGCTACTACTCACACATCCACCAGAGACTAGCCTTTGCTAAACAGGTGATAAGCCATTTACTAGCAGATAGCAAAATGTTTGCTCCATTTCTGCATCTGATATTATGCCTTTCACTGCTTCAGTTTGCTTCCCTACTCTTTCAACCAGGATCAATCCTTATATGCAATTAAAATCCTAGCACCAAGTGCACTTAAAAATTGACTATTGCCTATCTACTTTTCCACAGTATGCTTCATTAATTCTTTCAGCATGAACAGCTTGTCTGGTGATCTCAGCTCATCTTGAGTATCATGTGTTAAGAACGAGACCTCATCCCTTGGGACCCAGTCCAGGAAAGCACTTAAGAGCGTGTTCAGGTTTCTCCCTATTCAGCAAAGCACTGAGCAAATGCTTAAATTGCATTGACTTATACGGAACTTAAGCACACGCTTAAAGTTGTGCATAATTATGTGTTCTTCTGCATGTAGCTGCTTCTCTGTAGGAAGCCAGACTGATCTGAAAAATTAGAGGTTGTGCTTTTAAAACAACCCAGTTTTGTCTATTTTTGCTCTACTTTTTAGCTAGGTTCAGGGAGATAAATAATGTCCCATTCCAGAATCTTACAAGAATCTGCTTTGAATTGCTTACGGGAATTTACTTGTAACCAAGATGAGTATACAAAATACATTTAAAAATGACCTCCAGGACATAGATAACAAGAACAAAACTACTTGCATTGGTAATTTTCATGTCATTCATTCAGTTATTCCAGCCAAAACCTATTAACTCACAACTAATAGAGCTGACATAAATAGGTGAGCAACTGTGCCTGCTAGTAATTTCTGTATATTTCCTTCTCTCTGGTTTATAATATAATACAACCTTTGGTAATGATATTTTGCCAGTTATCAAACATCATGTCACACAGACAACCCTCAGCTGAGGAAAACTGGCATCCGCTTGTCCAGCTCCACAAGTAGGAGAAAGTATAAATAAAGCATAAATGATTAATTTAGTCTTTTCTCCCTGCCTACCGTTAACAGTTCAAGGACCCACAGCACACTGTGCTCCTCTGATGTACCAGTGCGGTAGAGCCTTCAAGACTGTGGCTAACCCCTTTCCAAGTACAAACACCTGTAAAAACAAAATTAGCACTGCCAATATGTCTAAGCAGAAATGCTTTCCAGTAGGTTATAGATATAATATTCACCCCATTCAGGGGAATCCAAACAAAACAGACATGTCTTATTGGGGCAAGAGAATATTAAGAATAATAGACAGATTATATGATAGTTTCTTGAAGGCAAGGGAAGAGACATTAGTCATAGTTTTGCTATAAAATGAGACTTAATCAAAGGGGAATGGGTTAGAGGTCATGTGTTCTATTTGTGCTATTATTATTTTTAAGTCATTGAGGCTTCCATGAGTGGCAAAAGAAATTATCCTGAACAGTGCAAAACAATCCAGACCTCACTGGAACACTTCAAGATGAGCCAAGAGAATCCATCACATGAGCCCTCCCGGCTTCATGTTAACCTTCATTTTATGCCTTTTTAACAAGAGATGATTGGGATCTTGGCTAACTCCGTTAGAAAAGATTTTGTTTCATCAAAATCACCAGGCAGGCAAGGCTGGTTATGAACAGCAATCTTAACACACTGTAACTTCTCACAGAAAAAACATTGCTCTAATTGGCTGCTTTTCTTCTCTTCTTTCCCATTTCAGTAGAAAACGAGGTATATGTGTATGATTGCTCCCCTTTGGCTAGATATACTAATATCAAGCCAGCTAGATAATTAGTAACTTATAGGGAGGGAGAGGGCTCAACCCACCCTCCAATATTACAGGTACACAATTAATTGTAATAAACTGTACAATCAAATGCAAAGATGGCACCCACAATTGCATCCATTTATATAATGAGGGCAACCATAGGTTATGTGTACATAACTGACTGAATAATGGTTGCACCGAATGAGGATTAGATGTCTAACTGGGTGCAGTGTGTGGGCAAGCAGCAATGTCTCCAGTTTTGTGCCTACGGGTAAGTCTATACTGATGGCGGCAAAGTTGCCGCTCTCAGCTCATTTTTTCCCAATCGAATGAATTGTAAGTTAAGACATGTTCAGTTGATCCAGAAATTGACTTAATAAAATCACCCCCTCAAGTGGTATAGAACTGCATTGAAGGGAATGTATTTCCCATTGGTGCAGCACAGTGAAGATGACGCAATAAAAGGGAGTTATGAAGTCAATGGGAGTTACGCAAGCTACTCTCTATAGTTTGCATAACTCCCGTTGACTGCCGCCAAATTCTGCCAGCATTGTAGACCGGCCCTATGTTATTTATGTATGCCAGAGGTGGGCAAACTACCGGATCCAGCCCGCGAGTGCCTGTTCTCCGGCCTGCAAGCTGCTGCTTCTCCCCGCTCCTCACCCCCACCCCCGCTCCAGCGGGGCTCGTTCCAAAGCCATAATGCTGTCGCCGCTCCGTCTCTCAGCCAGCTTCAGCTGGAGCTGGGAGAGAGACAAAGCAGCAGCAGCACTCTGGCCCTGGCTCGAGACGCTGCTGGACCTGGGAGTAGGAGGGAGAGCGGCAGCGGCAGCTCACACTGGAGCCAGAGTACTGCCACCGCTCCTTCCCTCTCCCAGCTGCTGGAGCTGGAGGATGCAGGGGGAATGGAGCCAAGCTCCACCCCTTTTTCTGGGAAAGGGGGGGTGGCTACTCCTTCCCCCCCCACACATACCTATGATCCTGTTTCAGTGGCCAAACATGAGATGTGGCCCTCAGGTCAAAAATGTTGTCCACCCCTGGTGTATGCACTCACATTATTGGATGGCTTATTTGAATTACATTTTTCCTAATTTAACTTTCTTAAATTACATTTATACTTGACCCAAGAAGAGAAATTGTATATTCCACTGATAGCTTTATGTATCTGATATATTTTGCCTTGTTTGCTAAAAAATTAAAAAAAAAAAAAAACATTTAAAAAATAATACATCTTATCAAAGAACCACAGTTATTAGCAATGGAAAAGACCTTTAAATTAATCTATCTCATCTTTTTACCAGTGTAGCAGTGGCCCATTATACATTTTCTAGTTCTTTAAAGTTAAATGTCCCACGTCATATAACTTCTACACTTCCTGCTGTTGAATAGATCAATAGATCAAAATGCCAGGAAGCATTTATTGGCACACAGCCTAACTTTTTAAACTTAATTACTCCAAATGATACCTATTTTACCCCAAATACTCCTTCCTTGGCATTTACCGCCTTCAAAAGAGGCATGGAGAATAAATTCAGTTGGTGATAATTAACATTCTTCTTTATCTTTTTGAAAATCAGCGGCACATTCACTTCTCTCCATTCCACTGGAATTTCCCTCAGCTCTAGACAATTTTACAAAAATAAATCATCAGTGATTCATTTAACTGTTTTCTTTAGCACTCTTAGATGCGCACTATTGAAATGCACATTTTAAACAATATTCAATGAAACTTGCCACGTGTCCATTACTTACTTATGCATTAAAAGCTGTTTTCATATGCTCTATATTACTTCCCCATTGTTCAACTATTTATTGTAATTTTTCAGCTTAAAGACAATTTTCTAATCATCATCACTTTAATTCCGACTTATCGCTTTACAAGTCTTTCTCTGTAGTTCCTTTTTCTAGTTCTGATCTATATGTAGGCTCGCTAATGCTATCTTTAACCCATTTGTTTAGCAATACCTCTTTTAGGAGGAGAGAGGTGGTAAGGGTAATTTGTAGGCTTCTTAATGCTATCTTTAATCCATTTATCTCTGAATGTTTAAGAAGTTAATCATAATGTACATTGTTGCCGTGCCTAGAGGCCCCATCTGAGATCAGAGCCCCATTACACCAGGCACTGTACAAACACAGCGAAAAACCATCCCTACCCTGAAGATTTTACATTCTGAATAGACAAGATAAATGATGGAAGGGGAAACAGAAGACGGGGAAGTGAAGTGATTTGCCCAAAGGTCACATAGCAGATCAGCAGCAGAGGGAGGTTCAGAATCCAGGCTCCCTAATTCCAAGGCTACTGCCTGATCCAATAGACTATAATGCCTACTAATGGATGTTTGTTAATATTTCCCAAAGGGATGTTGTTGTTCGGATTTTTCTGCCCTTTTATCTTTCCAAGCAATCCACAATTGACAATGGCCTTGCATGGTTGTCTCCCCACCTTCAGTTTCAATATATGTTAGATATACATTCTCCTTGAAGGCAATTAATATACTATACTCACCATCAAAGAATAACCATTTAGTAACTGTTAATCACATGATTAGATTTTTAAAAGGAAGTTAAGAGTGCAAACCCCTTTGACTTTCAATTGTGTATATACTACCAAAGTTCATGGTGCTTTGGAAAATTCCCATTCTCCCTATAAATAATTTTTCAGTGAAACAGTGCTTTAATTTTATTTAACTAATAAATCAGTCCAATTCTCACAAATAAAAAGTTCTCACTGCACTCTTAATCCCTGTATAACTATAATTGGTTAATTTACATGAAGAAAAGGTAGAAGGTATAGATGAGATGTAGGCCTCACTTCATCTTATGTCTCTTGACACTCTGCTTTTCCTGCTCCCCTCATCCTATCCATATACACACACCACCTTTTGTCCCATAGCACGTCAGTTGCAACTTGCATAAACTGGTTGCCATTATAAAGTCATCTTTTCCTTAAAGTTACAACACAGTGATATCTGAGCTAGTGCAATTAAGGAAGTGACTGCAGATACCCTCTGTTCTTGCACATTCTTGTAACATTTCACTTCTCTCGTGATACCAGCTTCATTTGCCCATTTTTGTCAGCTTCGGAAATAAATTTGTCTGTGCCTTACTCCACACTGCCTCCAGGATTGTCCTGGAGTCCCCAGAAATTAAAGATTAATCTTTAATTAAAGAATATGGGATGTGATAAACCCTCCAGAAATACATATAACCAAAACTGGCAATCCTAACTGTCCCTTACATGCCCCTTACAGACACCCACACTGATCTGATACATCAAGCCACTATTCACTCACCCCACATCTTTCCCCAAGACCAATCTCTACTGTTGCATCGACATGAAATCAGTTAATGCTGGCTGAAGAGGTAGATGGTGATAAGCTGGCATCGAACCTATTTATAATTATAAACAGGAAGCAAATGTATATATCTGCCTCCCCAACCACAATCTTTAAATGTCACATACAAATTTTCTGGAGCAGGGACCTTGTCTTTGACTGTGTTTAGTGTTCTTAGTCTGATTAGGGTCTCTGGGCATATTAAATAATAATAATTAATAATAATATCTTACATATCACCCTGTGGTAACTGTCAGTAAAATGTTTGTAATGGTAACCACTGTACACTAGCTTATGCTGTGTAATTTACACCACCACTTATGTCACCTGTGAATTGTCCCAACATGCATGTTAATTATATTCATTTGTGAACATTAAAACAAGTCAATAGTCCATTCAGTATCTATAACTCCATGGAACTTGGGTTTCATCCCAGTCTAAATGAAACCATGTTATCAGCTCAGCAGTTAGTGCAAAGAAATTTGCTGAGATTACTGCCTAGCATGCTGACAAATAGTGTTTTACTGGTCCCTTGTAATCCTCCGTTTGTCTATGCCCGTCTAGTGTCTCTTGTCCTATACTTAGATTGCAAGCTTCCTTTTGTTTGAACAGAATCTACTATAAAGGGGTACTGGTCCATGGCTGGGTTCCTAGGTGCTAGAGGATTTCCAAGAATAAATAAGACAAAGAACTAGGTAAAACGTAGGTATTCTTTCAAATATGCCAGAAACAAACATTTCTTCTGAAAAAGGTTTTGTTGTGTTTCAGTTATTTGTCAGTAGTCTGCAGATTTCTGACTCATTTGTCAAAGTGTGCATTCATTTTCATGAGGCAAGGTCGGTGAGGCAATATCTTTTGTTGGATCAAATTTTGTTCGTGAGAGAGACAAAACTTGTTTCTCTCATCAACAGAAGTGGGGCCAATAAAAGATATTACTTCACCCACCTTGTCTTTCTAATATATATCTAACATACAACCGCCCTGTGTACATTCATTTTCATAACATTTTACAGCTATTTTAAGAATTGTGCAAGTTTACACAAAAGGTTAAATTTTGCTGGGAGGAACTGTGAAACCAAGAAAGGTCAATGGAAGTCACCAGTAACTCATTACATTAAGGTGAAGAGTATGTCTTTTTGAGCTGAGGGTGTAATTTACCCATCCTATTTCTAATCAAACTAGTGCAATAACAATAGAAGTATAAGTGTAGTGTCAAGAACAATGGGAGGAGCAAGCCGCCTTGTGTACATGCCTAGAGTCTTGGACAGGATTGTATGTGGGGTGGTTAGCCTTTCCTGTGCTTTTGCCACATCTATACTTTTATTTAACTTACTCTTGGTTTGTCATCCAGTGGATGCCATAGAGTAGGAACACCATGATCAAACAAGCCATATTGATCACACTTTTGATTTTGATTTACTATTGTTCTGTAATTTTTATCATGACATTTCCATAATATATATTTTAGCTCATCTTTTACACCAGCTAGCAAATAGGGAGGGAGAAGGAGGCTGGTGGGGTGGTTTCTTGCCTTTTCTAGACAATACACAGGCAATCAAGAAGTGATAGTAACCATTCAATATGTTTCTAAAGAAAAAAGTGTTTCCTTTGGTTTGTCACCAGCTACAGTGTGGTGAAGATGTAACACACCTCTGAGTACATTTATCTGTATACTATTGGGATCAGATAAAGTGTTTCCTGTCAGAGTTTGGTATCAACAGCTCTCTGAGGGGTCTCATTGACCCTTATAACCTGTGTTAAAGTGGACAAGCAGCCAGATGGCTACATATTCTTTTGCTTTGTTTTTCCAGCACTAGATATACAGAATTGCAGAATTAAAGAGGGGAACAGAGTTACAGAAAAATACCTTATAACAGAATTTAGTGTAGGTGACAATCCCTTGTATCACATTAAGACCTTTCAAAAACTAAATTAGTTATAATTAGGCTGTATAAGGAAAAAAAAGCAGAAAGGCTAAAATTTCTCCTTGGTTATGAGTGTTACAAACATACAACCAAGAAGGATCAAAGGGTATGTCTACACTGGAGGTTTTGTTAAGTCGACTTAGAGTGCCCACAAAATTCCAGTTGACTGCCTGCGTCCACACTGGCAGATGCTAGGTCGATGGAGGAGTGGCCAGGAACTCTGGGAGGGGGCCAGTGTTCCCTCTAAGCTGATGATGGAGCTGAACAAGATATCGTACTTGTTGAGTGGCAATTTGTGAGGCATGGTGCCTCATGGGCAATGGTTTTTTTTGGCACTGGAAGCATCAGCAAACCTAAGTACCTTAAGTCAAAAGAAATGCATAAATGTCTTTTCATTTGAACTTGAATTAAAATGTTAAAATGAAATATTGTAGTTTTATTAATTTACTGTGGGTCAGGCTGGAGAGAAGAAAAAGAGCTGCGGCCATCAGGCTGGGGAGAGCTGTGGCTGGGGCAATTGGGCTGGGGAGAAGGGGAAAGCTGCGACCAGGGAGATCAGGCTGAGGAGAAGGGGAAAGCCACAACCCGGGGAGATCAGGCTGAGGAGAAGGGGAAAGCCGCAGCTGGGGAGATCAGGCTGGGGAAAGCCAGAGCTGGGGCGATTGGGCTGGGGAAAAGGGCAAAGCCACACTGGGGAGATTGGGCTGAGGAGAAGGGGAAAGCCCCGGCCAGGAACATCAGCCTGGGAAGAAGAGGAAAGCCACAGCTGGGGAGATTGGGCTGAGGAAAGCTGTGGCTGGGGAGATCGGGCTGGGGAGAAGGGCAAAGCCGCGGCTGGGGAGATCGGGCTGGGGAAAGATGTGGCCAGGGAGATCAGGCTGGGTAGAAGGAGAAAGCCGCAGCTGGGGAGATCAGGCTGGCGAAAGCCACGGTGGAGCAATTTGGCTGGGGAGAAGGGGAAAACCGCAGCCGGGGAGATCAGTCTGTGGTAAGCCATGGTCAGGGCAATCAGGCTGGGGAGAAGGGGAAAGCCATGGCTGGGGAGATCAAGCTGGGGAGAAGGGGAAAGCCGTGGCCAGGGAGATCGGGCTGGGGAGAAGGGGAGAGCCGTGGCTGGGGAGATTGGGCTGGGGAGAAGAGGAGAGCCGCGGCCTCCGCAGATCGATCTCTCCAACCGTGGCTTTCCCCTTCTCCCTAGCCCGATCTCTCCAGCCACAGCTCTGCCCTTCTCCCTAGCCTGATCTCCCTGGCCACAGCTTTCCCCTTCTCCCCAGCCCAATAGCCCCAGCCATGGCTCTCCCTAGCCCGATGGCCACAGCTCTTTTTCTTCTCTCCAGCCCGACCCATAGTAAATTAATATTAAAGTAACTAATGAATGAATTAATTATTAATTTAATTTAATTAGTAAAATAATTAATTAGCAATTTAATATTGGAGGCCAATTAAGTCGACTTAAGGGCTATTCCCCATCTACACTGTCTTAAGTCAAATTAAGAAGGTCGACTTTAGCCTTAAGTCGACCTTCAGAGTTGGTCAAATTCTAAAGGGGTAGCCGTGTTAGTCTTCAGAGTTGGGGTTATTAAGTCAACTTAGGGAAGCACTTAAGTCGACTTAATATGTGCCCAGTGTGGACGCAGGGTTCTTTAGGTCAACTTAACCCTCCTTAAGTTGACCTAAGGCTCCAGTGTAGACATACCCAAAGATATTACATTTACAGGCATATAAACAGACTACTCAGTTTTCTGAAATGCCCATTATGTGTAGCTGGTACCTTACCACAGACAATGTGTTATATTCCACTGTTTTCTAAAGAAACAATATCCACATCAGAGCTTTCCAAAGGTTCCCTCACTTTACAGAACAGAACAGGGCTTTTAACCTGAAGACAAATTATAAACTGCATTTAGTGATACAAAAAGGAAGTAGTAAGAGGAATAAAAGGAAATAAGTGGTAGAAAAAAAAAACACAAGGATTTCCAGCACTACTGGCAATGACTGAAGCATAAATCTGAGAGTTAACAGACCATAGAAACTGTGTATGGGCCAAATTCTCATTTTACTGACTTCAGTGTTACCAAGATTAGGCCCTATAAAAACAAGGTAAAATTTCCAAAATTTACATTGAACCAGCCAGACGTGTGTCAGTGCTTTTTAAGATGATGAACAATTCACTTCATAACTTCAGGCTCATCACTACGCTTCTCAGAACTACTGGAAAGTGTGCACAACTTTAAGTGGTGAAAGTTCATTGACTGCATGAAAGAAGACAGATTTATGGGGGTTTATATTTGAGTAAGAGGAATAGACTGGCAAATTGCATTTTAGAGGCCTCAGTTTAGCCAATGGTCTAAGAAACAAGTATATAGCAGCAATTTAACATAAGGTGGATTTTAATTATGATAGCTAAGAGAAAGTATATAAAACGTCAACCAACATTAGTAAATCATCAAAACATCCCCCACCAATGCACTACTGCACTTTATAGTATATAATGTCCATGTGGGTCTGGACTAAAAACATGCATCTAGACAGCTGATGAGGTTTGAATCCAGCATGGCAGGCATCAGTGCAGCAGCATTGATTGAGCTGGTGTGTGTAAACCTACTCAGTCAATGGGAGAATACTCTCTGGTCAAATGAATTATTTCACTTCCCCAAAATGTGGAAGGCAGTGTCATGAAGATGTTGCAATGTGTAGATGAAAGTACTTCGACATGAGATATGCTAGTTATATATTCATTATCATATTATATCATATATGTTCTGATATGTAACTAAGGTATCTCGCATGAACCCAGCGTGTCAGTATAGATCAGACAAAACATTAATCTCATGGACTTTCATACCACAAGGTGGAAAACTGAAAAAAGGACGCTGCTCAAGATATCATGGGGCAAGTATTTTACTTGTACATTTTAAGACAACAGAGTCCTGTGGCACTTTTAAAGACTAACAGATTTATTTATCGCATGAGCTTTCGTGGGAGAAAATCCCACTTCGTCAGACGCTTTGAAGATAGGAAAGTTACAGAGTGGGAGGAAATTAAATGCAGGGGAGTGTATGACATAGCATCAGGTCAGTCTGTAACAGCAAATCAAAATTGGTGTTAGGATTCAAAACCCTGGGGAACAGCACATAGAGGAGGGGGAGGTCAAATCACTTGTTGTAATGCGAGAAAAATCCATAGTCCCTGTTTAACCCCAAGACAACTGAGTCAAATTTGCATATAAGTTCGAGTTCTGCAGTCTCTCTTTGAAGCTGTGATTTGTTATTCATCTGTTTCAACACAGCTATTAACAAGTCGTCAAGGGAGTGAGCAGGGAGATTGAAGTGTTCCCCTACAGGTTTTGCAGTGTTGCAATTTCTGATGTCAGATTTGTGTCCATTGATTCTTTGGCACAGACACTGTCCTGTCTGTCCAATATCTAAGGCAGAGGGGCATTTCCGGCACATGATGGCATAAATCACATTGGTGGATGAGCAGGTGAACGAGCCCTTGATGGAGTAGGTGGCATGATTAGGCCCTGTGATGGTGTCATCAGTGTAGATATGAGGGCAAAGTTGGCAACGTGGTCTGCTGCAGAGCTGTGTTCCTGCTTTAGTGTTTCTGTTCTGTGATCTGTAGTTGCTGGTAAGTATCCTTTTAAGGTTAGGGGGCTGTCTGAAAGCAAGGAGAGGTCTGTCTCCTAAGGCTTGAGAGAGTGAGGGGGTCATCCTGTAAAATAGGCTGTAGATCTTTGATGATGTGATGAAGGGGTCTGGCTTGGGGGTTGTAGGTGGTGAACATGGCTACCCCTTTGGAATTTGTACATTTTAAGTCACTCTTGCAGTGTTTTCCCAAATAACTGCTGTGTTTTCTTTTTTAAAAAGTTTTCTTTGTCATACACAGACTTTGTACTTGTGAGTGGGGAAGTATTGCCTCTTAGGGTATGTCTACCCTGGAGGCTCTGTTAAGTCAACTTAACAAGTTCGACTTTAAGTTGACTTAAAGTTGACCTTGTTAAGTCAAGGTATAGAGAAACCACCAGCGTGTACCCCATGCCCCATGCTACAGAGGAAGGCCAAAAAAAAAAAAAAAAAAAAGAAAAACAACAGGTTCTCTGTCAGTCTGTTGGGGGGAAATTATTTCCTAATCCCTGAACATGTGGACTCACCAGTCAGACACCCAAGAAAGAATTCTCAGTAACTCAGAACCCAACCCATTTAACAACCCATCACAGGCCATTGGCATGATTACCAGTAGTCAATGATCAGTTAATTGCCAAATTAGGCTGTCTCATCATACCATTTCCTCCATAAATTTATCCAGCTCAATATTAAAGCCAGATAGGTTTTTTCCCCCCACTGTTTCCCTTGGAAAGCTATCCCAGAACTTCACTCCTCTGATGGTTAGAAATCTTCATCTAATTTAAAGTCTAAATTTCCTGATGGCCAGTTGATATCCATTTGTTCTTGTGTCCACATTGGCACTTAATTTAAATAATTCCTCTTCCTCTCTGGTGTTTGTTCCTCTGAGGTATTTATAGAGAGCAATGATATCTTCCCTCAGTCTTCTTTTGGTTAATCTAAGCATCCATTGTCCTAAAGTACTATATAAAAGCCAAAGAACTGGTCAAATGAAATGGAGGATTTGGGAGGGGTGGGCGGAAATTTAGACACAAAGTCCTTACTGTGGCACAACCGTATATCATTCCCTTGTTTCTATACCTTATTTTCAGTGTCACTGACACAAGTATCCAGACTGGTAAGCTGAAATTTTGTTCTCAGCCTCTATGCATCTGTATTCCATGACATGCTGAAGACAAAAAGGTATCGATTTTGGAATTTAACACCTCTGAAGTGTTCCAGATGGAATCTTCTCAGAGTTTATTCTTGTTCCCAACTCTCCCATGTTATAGTAAGATGGCTCATTGGCGCCATTGAAATCCCAGGTCAGGCAAAGGTCCATAGCTTGTTTTTCAGCTTCGTTCTGTCTTCATAGTAATTCCTCATAAAACCGTTACATAAATCTTTTATTGCTCTTATTTTGCTCACTATAGAGCCTTCTTCAGCTCGTCACTGCTCCAAGGCAGCAAACTTTCTCTCCAGTGCATGAGGCTTTACCAAACTCCTATCCTTTTTTAAAAAATAAGGAGAATATTAGAATAAAATCTCAGATATGGAAAATATTTTTAATTTGTTGATTTAGAATTTAAAAAGTAACAATTAAATATGAATCAGATTATCTATGCTGCATTTAAAGAAGGATATAGCAGATATGTTTCTATATTACCACAGAGAAGCTGCCCATTGCTGGAGCAATTCTGACCCGCTGAATAATGTCCAAGTGTGACAGCAGCCACTGTTCTGATGAACACAGTGGGATCTGAAGTGAGGACTTCCAGAGCTGAAAGCATAAAATTTGAGTGGGCGTCTGTAACAGTTCTACAGGGGAACTGTAACACATATTCACCAGAGAGTTACATAAGAACACTATGCAGGGGAATTATTTGAGGAATTAAGAAGTGAGGAGGAATCCTTTTACCACATCTGGAGCCAGCATCTGTACATTTAGAATGACCAGATAGAAAGTGTGAAAAATCAGGACAGAGTGAAGGCAAACAGACACCTGTATAAGAAAAAGCCACAAACGAAATCAGGAGATCTGGTCACCCCACAGAACACCCATGCAGATACCATCTGTGTTCACTACTACAGCCTTTAAACTGTACTAGCACTTGCCATAAGCACAAGCACTGCAGAGCACAAGAACCCGTGAGTCCTCTATCGTGGATTCTGCACAGCTACCTGCCCTTCCCCTATGCAGTGAATGTTCTACTATATTATGTCTTTCTGCAGCTACCATTGGGGAGATAGGATTAAAGATATGGGATCAGATTCAATGAACAATATTTCAGAGGAGTACACTGTTCAGGGTATTGCACATATCAAACAAGTTAAAACTGTTTTTTGGGATTGTGAACGCACTTCAGACACAGAAGTCTAACAGAAAATTTTATTAAAATTGAATTTGACTGTAGGGCACCATTGTAGAACATGATGGTACAATTTTTAAAGTTGTGAACATTGCTTTTAGATGACCACTAGAGGGAAATGTTGGTCTGTTAACACTACGATTTCTGAAAGGTTTTAACTGCATTTTTAAAATCAGATATTAGGGGAAATGCATAAATTCCTTGCTATGCTCTTCTGTCATTTGTTCTGAAAGGGAAAACTTCAGATGTAAGAAAAAGAACAAAAACAAAAAACAAAAAAATCAAACCCAATGTGTTCATGCTCCTAAAAATGAGGGACACATTTAAGTCACTGTGTTATGAACATAAAACTAGTATCATGATACCTATTAAATGCGTATGTCCATCATATGCCCTATAATTAAAGATTAAAACCTCTTGTTTATTTCCAGAAGGGTCACAGAAGTCATTTTGGTCAAGGCACTTTTACCTCAGCTGGGCAAAAAAATTGGATCTGATGAAAAGTTTTATTCTTTATTAAGGCAAATTCTCTGGTCCCAAATCAAGCAAGGCTCCCACTGATTTTATGGAAGTCTTACTCCATTAAGGACTGCAACTGTGGCCTAAGTCATGAAGTAACTCATTGAATCACATCACAATAATAAATCATTTAATGATGTCCCTGTATATACAGCCATTTAGCATTCTGGAGTTTATGATTCCATGATATGATGTGCCTCCATTTTAAAATAAACACACTGCTATTTTGTTCTGTTGCATATACGGTGCCAACATCTCCTTTTATGAGCATCCCAAGTATTTTGATGGTTTGGCTGAATTCTAACTAAATTATAGCGAGCATGATAATGATGACAAAAGAGGAAATGTGAAAATAACAAATGCACCGTAAAATATGACAATATCAATGAATTAAGTTGACATTTCTTTTTTAAAAAAAGACTATAATATGTCATTTTGCTGTATGTCTATGAAGGTACCCTATAGGAAGTAAATACTATACTTGAGAAAAATCTGTGCTTCCGCAGTTTGTTCCGTTTAGATGTTTCTTGAATGCACCATTTGAGAGCAAGTGTTTTGGATGCCAATATGAAAAATTATCTAGTCACAGTATTTCATAATGAGGAAAAAGAAGCATTGATAGGACAAAATAAAAATCCTAAAATAATGTTTCCACTAGATAATACTGTAGAATTGCTATAGTCAGGCATAAAAAAAAAGGAAACCCAAGAAAAATGTGGACAAGATATAGAAAAGTTGTTTGTTTTGTTTTTTAATTTCACTTGCTATACATGTATAGTTTTCCACAAATTATTTCAGTTTCTTTTTAATATCACATGATACATTGTTAATTACATGTAACTTATACGTCTGTCTTTGGAAAAAATGCCTAAATTTCCTCATCTTACTGGAATGACTGTTGGCATGTCAGACCATCCTGCCATAATCTGTTCCCCTGAACCATTCCAGTGACTGCCTGATTCTGTGGTAATGTTGTCTAGGATCACATATATGCCAATCTACTTGCAAGGTATAAGTAAAAGTTTTGGTTCTAGCCCTCACAAATTTTAGAAGCCAGAATTTGATCCTTTGCAACATCTTGGGCCAGTTTATTTCAGGTGTAATTCAAATTAATTCCAACAGCTATTGTTACCAATAGGAGTTGTTAAATGAGTATTTTTAAGCAATGCAAGTATCAGTTATAGTCACCAACAAAAAGAAATGAAGAGGTCTCATTAAACTATTCTACCGCAGGCATAGTTCATGATTAATACAAGCTGACCACTCATATAAAACAAGAAAGGCACATGAAATCTCCTCACTCTGAAAAATATTGCTGCTCTTGTTTGTTGTAAATATTTCATTTTTAAGGATACAGAGAACTAGCCAAGCTTCCAGAATACATTGAATGAAAAGTTAAATGTTAGCTCTAGTATTCACCCCATTAATCAGAGTCACTTCCGAGGTAATGCCTCCACTTAGACTCTGTGTAGGTACCTACACTGCCTCTATCAGGCTGCCAATTCCCATGGACAGTCAGCTCACACCACTCCATTTTAAAAGAGGCAATAAATCTCCTCTGTAGCCTATTTGAAAAGTGTCAGTACCTTTGTTTTCATAGGCTTATTATTCATGTTGCAGATAGCTCCTGGAGAAAATCTTAACTGAAACAGATTGCTCCATCACAGTGTGGGGTTTGTATCTTAAAGGTTCTTTGCCACTCCTCTCCTCTAGAGACATTCTTGTATTGTTGTGATGGGCACTATGTAAACACTAAAATAAACAAACTAGCAGTAGAAAGACTATTTCTCTTTCTCTTATGCATTTACAGGACCATGAGTGTAGCAACTTCACTTTAATCCACTGCAAAATTATTGCTAACAAATAAGTAATAACAATAGTTCCTAAATATTATTATTTAAATTGCAATCATGCCTACCAGCCACAATCATGGATAACAACCAAGTTGTGCTAGGTGCTGTCCAAACACAGAACCAAGAGACAATTCCCGCCCCAAAGAACTTACTGTACTATATATAGTGCATTTATTCATCAAAACATTCTAGAAGCATTAACTTATTATTATTCACTAAGTATTATTCACCATAGCCCTATAAGATAGGTAAGCACTATCACAGTTTCTGAACTGTCAGGAAGATTTAGATTCCAGGACAGATTTATTTTCTTCTTGGGAGAGAAACCAGCTGATAGAGTTACAGCATATAATATCCTTAACTAATTAATGTAGGATAGGCACACTCTTGAACAGCAATATTTGATGACCAAAAACAGAGTTCATCTTACAGTTGATAGTGGTGGCAGAACACAGCAAGAATTGCAAAAAACAAAGTGTTCAAATACATTCAAACAGTTTCTCCCTTCAATTGCTCCAGAATAATTATCTTATCTCACTTCCAACACCTCCAAATATTTATGTGGAGTCTACCATTCAAAATTCTCCCTATATATTAAGGTGATTCAGTTGTCAGTCAAAACTACTTATGGGTTGAACTCAATTATGTCTGTGTTTAATTACTATTTCAAACTAAGATAAACAAATAGGGTATCTTGGATTGTATTATATTCTGCACCATGCATCAATAAAACTGCCTACCAAATTCTGAATGTAAACCCTTTATTTTTAATGATGCATGAACCAAAGTCATCACAATGTGCAACTTTCAGATTTCTGCATGACTTTGCAAAACTAGAGATTAAAATATCTTTTGTCTTGTATAAAAAGTACATTTCATTTTAAGTTGCCAAGAGAAAATAAATGTGGACACCACAATACCAATTTTTCAAAGCTAACTGTAGAATAAAATTACCATTTAAGCCAGAAACAAGGGATTTAGAGGGCGCAAAGGTGAGGAGGTGGCTTCAAAAGTTCCTTAGTAATTTAAAACTTCCACTGACTTTTAATGAGACATATCCTCCTAAACAACTTACGTGCTTCTGAAAATCTCACCCTTAGGCCTGCATAGCAAAAATGTAGAATTATTTTTCAAATACTTTATTGCAGTTCTAAACAAAATGCTGAATTTATGCACAAGCAGTTTTACTATCCCAAATCTCCAATCTCCATCTGAGCTCCTTGATGATCCAGCCCTAATGTAGATTCACATGAAAGGTCAAAGAGTCAAGACATCTATTGTTAATTTATAGTTGCTCCTGCAAACTGATATTAACTGTTAGTCAAAAAGGTAGAACTGAAGAGTATCACGTTAATAATGTATATATTTAATGAAATCTGTTTCCATTGTATCAGCATATTCTTCTCAGGGATTTATGGCCATCGGGAATATAAGCACAGCCCTAACATTGTCCATCTGTCCCTGCAGCTCAGGCAAAATGCCAAATAATGCTTTTGGAGCAGTTATTCTTCCCAAAATGTTTCTATAGACCAATTGTAACCACAAACACTCCAAACCAGAAGTGGTCTTGAATCTTCAGGGGGTGATGTAACTGCTGACACATATCAGACAGTGTCTGAGCACCTTCATCACAATCCATGCCAGCAATTTATTAAACTGTCTTACTTGGACAGACACAAACTGTGCTAACAGGGAATTTGCCCTTGGGTTGAGTGGCCTCTGCAATTTGTGATTCCAGTAAAGAACGTGATTGTGGTTTCTGTTAGTTATGAGGATTGCCAGAATGCTTGTAGGGATTAGAAACAGGAAATCCAATGATCCACATAAATGATTTTAAAAAGTTAATACATGAAACATTCAGAGAAGTTAAGGCCTAATGTAATGTGTAACCTGACACTGAAAGGAGGTCTTTTTCATGTAAATCACATCATTACTATCTGGTACTTTTAACTGAACTCATCTTGCAATAATTAAACTTGCATTCTATTGTAAAGTAGAATTGATACAGTTCCTATTTTTAAAGGGTGCATCCCAATTTGGGTAAGAGTCCTAGCCAAGATACTAAAAGGGATCTAAAAATAACTTTCAGAACTTATGCAATGTCAGCATCAAATAGATTGGGCTGGATTGTGGCAACGTCATACCATTTCTTTGTGTCGTGATGATATTTTTGCACTGTTCTGATGTTGTAACAAAACAGGAGTAACTACATTCCAAAGTGATGATAATGCAGCAAGTTCTAATGTATTGTATTGCAACGTGCGAACTCTCCAATTTGATTTCACAATATGCAAACTTTCCCAGGAGAACAGTTAATAATCACAAGGTATAAACTGTGCGATAGATGTTGGACAAAAATAATACATGTATCTTTTGTGCTACTATGTCAACAGTGTACATTGAAAATAGTTGTGTTACTGGAAATAATAAAATCTGTTGTGCGTTTCATATAAATTATACTAACATGACATCTCAATTCTGTTCTCAGATTATGTTTTTATAGAATTACAGGACTGGAGGGACTTTGAGTGGTCTTCTACTTCAGTACCCTGCACTCAAGGTAGGATTAAGCATTAATGACCATCCCTGACAGGTATTTGTCTAACCTGCTCTTAACAACCTCGAATGACAGAAATTCCCTGGACAATTTATTTCAGTGTTTAACTACCCTAACAGTTAGGAAGTTTTTACTAATGTCCAATCTGAACCTCCCTGGCTACAATTTAAGCCTATTGCTTCTACTCTATCTTGAGAGGTTAAATAAGAACAATTTTTCTCCCTCCTTGTAATATTGAATACACATGCATAAGAGTATTCATACAGCCAAATGTACCCACTCTCTGAGTTTAGAAACTTTTGTGTTTCCAATTTCTTTTCATGTCATTATTATAATTATAGATTTAAGGCCAGAAGGGGCTGTTCTGATCTTTCTGACCATAATTATATTGTGGAAGCACCTATGAGCCCAATCAGGCATCCAACTGCATTGTGCTAAGCGCCCTATCACCACAACAAAAAGATATTTCCTGGCCTAAAGAACACACAATCTAAATATAAAACGAGAGACAGAAGATTGATACACAAATTAGAGGGAGAACACAAAGTAACAAAAAGAAGAAACTGGACAACAGAGAAGCTGCAACTATTGTATTGGTTTTGCACATTTTTTTAAAAAATTACACTTTTGTATATATTAGACAGGTGTTTTTGTGTGGCACTTAGATTTTGAATTATAAATCCAGACTAAAACAAAAACCAAAAGCACAGCAACTCAATAAAAATCACAAATGACTTACTGAGTTGTGTTGTTTAATTGCAAATCTTTTATTTTGTAATCTCTAAAAAATCTTTCTGCCAAGGTGTGCCTCTGAGCTGCTTCCTTCTAAAGGAAGCTTTGAATACTTATCATTTGGATGACATTCATCCCCCAAAATAAAGTTGCCCTGACTACAATAACTGAAGATTTTAGGAATTTTATATATCTATATATACATATAAAAGATAGAGGGCAGTGGAAAATTGCATATTTGCAGACCTAAGGAGAAGAATTATCAATATTCTGGTAAGAAATTGGAAGAAGGTCCTAAATCTCAGGGATGAAATTTTGATCCACTGAGGTTATTGGAAGTTTTGCCATTAACTTCACTGGGGTAGGTTTTCACCCCTTAACTCCATCCATGTTGATCACAGGCAAATTCATTTGTCTAATGTTCTTTGTCTTCTATTCTCCTGTATGTCATTTGGACATACATGGCATGAGACATGTGTCATGCCTGATGGTGCCATCAAAACATTTTCAGTGCTTGGTGCTGCAGCAGGCAAACTCACAAAGACTGGCAATAAGGGACATTCTGTATGTTAGCTACTATCTCAGTATTAATCTACAGTGGAGTGTATCATAAAAGCCACATAAGGAAAGGCTATTTTGGATTATTTGACTTAAAATTATAGAAGACTAAGGTTGGAAGAGACCCCAGGAAGTTATCTAGTCCAATCCCCTGTTCAAAGCAGGACCAAACGCAATTAAACATCCCAGCCAGGGCTTTGTGAAGCTCAGTTTTAACAACCTCTAAGGATGGAGACTCCACAACCTCCATAGGTAACCCATTCCAATGTTCACCACACTACTACTGAAAAAATTTTCTCCTAATCTCCAACGTAGACCTCCTCCCACTGCAACTTGAGACAATTGCTCCTTGTTCTGTCCTCTGCCACCACACAGAACAGCCTAGCACCATCTTCTTTGACCCCCTCCCCCTCCATTCAGATGGTTGATGGCTTGTATCAAATCCCCCCTCACTCTTCAGCAGACTAAACAATCTTACTTTCTTAGCGTCTCTCATAAGTCATTTGCTCCAGCCCCCTAATCATTTTTTGTTCCCCTCAACTGGACTTTTTCCAATTTGACCACAGCCTTTTTGAGAAGGAAGGGAACTGGGGACAAAATCCAAATGTGGCCTCAATAATGCCAAGTAGAGGGTAATCATCACTTCCCTTGATTTGCTGACAACGCTCCTACTACTGCAGCCCAATATTCTGTTACCCTTCTGGGCAATAAGGGTATACTGATGACTCATAGACAGCTTCTTATCCACTGTAACCCCCAGGGCCAAAAGAAATCTCATGAGGTTCAACAAGGACAAGTGCGAAGTCCTGACTTAAGATGGAAAAATCCCATCTACTGCTACAGGCTGGGGACCAATCGGCTAAGTAGCAGCACTGTAGAAAAGGACCTGGGGATTATAATGGATGGGAAGCTGGATATGAGTCAACAGTGTGCTCTTGTTGCCAAAAAGGCTAATGGCAAATTTGGGCTGCATTAGTAGGAGTGTTGCCAGCAGATCGAGGGATGTGATTATTCCCCTCTACTCGGCACTGGTGAGGCCACATCTGGAATACTGTGTCCAGTTTTGGGATCCCCACTACAGAAAGGTTGTTGACAAATTAGAAAGAGTCCAGTGGAGGGCAACGAAAATGATTAGGGGGCTGGGGCACATGATTTACAGGGAGAGACTGAAGGAACTAGGCTTATTTAGTCTGCAGAAGAGAAGACTGAGGCGGGATTTGATAGAAACCTTCAACTACTTGAAGGGGTGCTCCAAAGAGGAGAGAGCTAGGCTGTACTCAGTAGTAACAGAGGACAGAACAAGGAGCAATGGTTTCAAGTTGCAGCTGGGGAGATTGAGGTTGGATATCAGGAAAATCTTTCTCACTAGGAGGGTGGTGAAGCATTGGAACGGGTTGTCTAGGGAGGTGGTGGAATCTCCGTCTTTGGAGATATTTAAGGTCCAGTTAGACAACACCCTGGCTGATATGATTTAGTGGGAGTGGTCCTGCATTTAGCAGGGGGTTGGACTAGATGACCTAATGAGGTCCCTTCCAACCCTAAGTTTCTATGCATCTTTGTTGAACCTCATCAGATTTATTTTGGCCCAATCCTCCAAATTGTCTTGGTGAGACTTAAAACAAGGATCCTATTGTAACTGTAGTTATCATGACAGCATCTAAAGAAAGATCATATAAACCCAACAATTTCTGAACAAGTTACAGTAATCAAAAGGCCATTATACAGTAAGTATACCTCTCTCCAAATAGCTACAGAGCAATAACCTTTATCTCAGACACTCAAATACAAAGGCAGTGCTAAGCTGCAGGAGCAGGATCCATCTAATATTTTAAATTTAATTATACTGGAGAGTCTGAAGCAGCACTGGACCAGTTCATCAAGTTGCCTAAGCAGGTGTCCATCTTTAGGAGTGTGAGGAGTTCTATTGAAGTCAAATGGTGCTACTCATGTACATAAAGTTAGGTATGTTTTTAACACCTCGCTGAATCAGGACCTCAGAAAGGGCATGACGCACTAATTGAACGTGTTACAGTGGAACATTATCATTAACAAAGAGCACAATGAGAGTCTACAGGAACTTAATCAGGACGCACAAGTCCAGGAGTAACTACCAACAAGTTGTGTGGATAATAATGCTTCAGTGATGATCTGATAATGTCACAGGGGCCTTCTGCCTTCATTAATAGGGCCACTGTACTATGACAGTGGTCTTTTTATTTGTATCTTTTCTTTTTCCTAAACAGCCTACAGTTATCCATTTTATCCAGACAACTTCATATTTGGCCTGTGGAACTGCTATACCCAGTCGCACTCATAGACGCGAAGAAAAATGTGATCAGCAATACATATATAAATCAAAATATTTCATAACAGATTTTTTTTTCTGTATATGCTTGCTGAGGCTAATTCTGTTGTAGACCTATTTCATTTTCATGAACTTTTCCACATGCAGGTCTTCGTAACTTTAACTGTAGAAGGCCTGATAAACTATATTTCACTCATGTTTATTTATATAGTCAAAGTCTGTAGAGGTGGGATAAAGTGTTGTCAGTTTCACAGAATGTTTCAAATTGTAACCCTCTTAAAAACACATTCCTGCCTGAACCGTAGCCCCTCAGTGAATAGTTTCCTGGAGGTCCTCTCTATTGTTCCAGCGTTAGTGTCATCACTCCATTAGTTCCCTGACTGGGTCTGGGTATCTAATTCAGAAAGTGCACCTGAACAAGCATAAAAAGAATGATAATTCCTACCTGTGCTTTGGGGTGAAGTGTTTTTGTAAAACAAACAAACTATTCATACCATAATGAAAAATAACTTCTGCTGGATCTGTCAAGGACCAGCAGGGCTTTTCTGGTGAATGAACAGGCAGTGGCTGATCCCTTTCAGCCACCGAATACAAAAACAATCCATAAATGTAAGTATACAGGACATTTTGTTAGTTGAAGACCAGATTCTGCCACCCTTAAGAGTATCAAGTAGTACCTGACCCATGGACTGGCCCTATTACTTTCAGTGGAACTACTCACTGAAGGCTCAGTTGTTACTTTGCACCCAAACATCAGAGTAAAGAAAAATAAGAAAGGATACTGATGACATTACCAGACCTGAGCAAAATGAGTTAGGGTGAGACCAGCCTTGTCTCTGTCTCTCCACCGCATTGACCAGCACAGCTGAACTAGAATGGAGGGAGAAGTGAACTGTATCAGCTGTGCCTGGGAAAGCAGGGTCAGATTGTGTCTCGCAGAGTTGTGATCTGATTCTTGACCCCCTCTTAATGCAGTGCAACTACACACGGCCATTTACTCAAGCTGGCTTGGAAGGTGCCAATGCTCAGCATCTCAAAGAGTAAAAAAAAAACCTGGCCCTCTATCAATAATACATTTATGGCCTGTGGTATACACAGAAGGTCCACTAGATGATGAAGGGTTCCTTCTGGCCTTGGAATCTAGGAATGCTGCAGAGTTAACAGTCTATTAAGCTATTTCCCCTTTAGCTACCACTATATCACATCTCTATTAAGTAATTTCTTTTTATTATACCATCTTTATTAAAAATAAAAGAAAATCTCTCATCTATGAGATATTTTTGTAGGGTCTGCAGTATCATTCTCAGTCATTCTAATTCCTCATTTAACACTGGCTTTTATATGAGAACTTAAATAGTACGCTGATTTTCACACAGTAGAAAACCAAAACAAAACACCTGAATTATAATAGAAGACTGAAGATATTGTAGCAGCTTTTCAAATGGTGCAAATATTTGCCTCAATTATTCTATTTACAATTCCAAAAATATTTTTTTCTGTTGAACTCTGTGTACAAGACACCACTCCAAACCATTTTAAGGGGGTTTTGACATAAATGAAACGTTATGCTGGCATGGCAAGTGAAGTACTTGATTAATAAAGAGTTTCACTGTTTTCAAACACATATTCCATGCAGGCTCATTTGAAGAAAACCACAAGTGGAGAATGCTTTACTGCTTCCAGTCACAAGGGGGTTGTGTATTTCGATCCTGCTTACACAGTTAGCTTACTTTGGAGCACTGGTAGGAAAGAAACATGACCAGCAGAAATAATGCTACATTCAGTGACCCTGCCCTTAGAATCAATTGGCCTGATGGGAGAACTTTTTCTCTCTCTTTTGCTACTGTTTTCTTAGTTTTTAACCTTTTAATACTTAATTTTTCTTGAAACACCATCTTTAGAGAGAAGTCTAATATCTGAGGGCTTTAGTTACTGACTGAATTGGAAAGTGAAGGCTTATATCGATTGTGGACATTTAAAGTAATTGTACATGTTGATAGTCACATTTACATAGATTTGGGAGTTTGCTAATATTTTCTGTGATATTACTAGTTGGTCAGTGCACCTCTCAGATCATCTTAGGCTACAAAGGAACAAAATATACACAAGGGTGGAAGGTTGTGAAAGCTCATAACTAGGAATATGAAGTCAAAGAAGAACTTAAGATGAATGTCCTGAATATTAAGAAAAGATTCCTAATGATGAGAACTATTAGGGTTGTGTAATACCCACCCACGAGGCTTGTTTCTTTGGTCACAGCTCCATCTCTGAGGTGATTTAAAACTGGATTGAATAGATCACTAGAAAACCTTCTCTGGTTAGAGTGAAAAGCAAAAGAAAGATCTCTACTTACTCTTTCTTCATCCCAAAAGTCTTTATTGGCATGCCATGAAGGAACAAACCTGCTTTTTGCCCAGTTATGAGTGGTACCTACTGGTTCACTGGCACCTAAGAGGCGCCAATAGACATCAACACTTTGCAAGGCTAGTGCCTTTATATTACACATTTAAAATGGCACTTAAGGGTCTAATTTATTTTAAATAAACAGCTTTTAACTTTTCATACCCAAGGTAGCATGCAGAACTATTTGTACAAAAAGGTACACAAACAAATTTGTTATTGCAAGTTAGGCATTTAGCAGTCTACCCAATCTGAATGTACCACTCCTGTTTGCACCTATAGATGCAGTTTCTTCTATTTCACAATTATGAATACATTTAGAATCTGTTTCTGAAAAGTTGGCCCTATGTGCTTACATGTAGCATGGATGGAATAGTGGGACGGTCATGACTAATCCCTTCATGGAATGTGCTTCATTCCATCATTCATTCATTATGTGGTTAACCTCTAACTTAGAATTAAAAAACATAGAGACTGCCTGTTATGTTTTGTTATTGAATTAAATAAAGTAAATAGGATTAAACCAGATGATTTCTGAAACAAAATTCACACAAATGCTATGGCTGCCTTTTCTCTTTTCCTTTCCTTCCCCTTTTCTTGACTAACTCCATCTAATGTCCTCTCTCTTCTTTAGAAATGACTCATTTACAATAAACTCACCACTAAAGGTCAGATGGTGATGCCTTGGTGTCCTTCAGGATAAATCTGGAATTACACTGCTCCAGAGAGAACTCTTTAGAGAAAAATGTGACTAAGCGACCTTTTCCTCTGAGTGAGCACATGGTAGTTTCTCTGCTGCTAGTTCTATTGATCCCTGTTAACATGGCAGGCTAGCTGAGAGTAGGTTGACCTTTTTATATTTTAATTTTGAAAGAAGTTGATCTATCTTAGTCTTATCTGACCAGTTCATCCTCACCTATAAACCTGTAGTCACTGTCAAGTTATATAAAAGTTTTCTTTTCTTTCAAGCCTCCCTTCTAATATACTCTACACTGGAATGCTTTACAGGGATATTGCATATTAGCTGCACCGTTAAAGGGTACAGCTCCCCCCACCCTCCGCCCACCAAGAATATAATGTCCTGCCAATCCAACAACAAAGAAATCTTGATGGGATTGAACTTTAGTAACAAATATGGGTTTCCCACCCCCATTTTAGACTCCTGTTAGTTCTATAGTAGCCACACACCAAAAAAAGATTGAGATAGATTCCATTCCTCATTATTCATCCTGGACAAGATTTTATTTATAAATTTCAATAAATTACACCTGCTCAACTGAATTCAATGGGGCTTCATAGGTGTCACTAAGGACTTAATTTGGCCTGCAAAACTGTTATTGCTCTGATGATGTGTGAGAAGGAAAGAATCCACCCAATTTAACTCTGATCTCAAGCAGAGTTTGCAAGGATAATCATTAGATAAATTGATACAAAAATAATTGAGACAATAAACATGGATCCCTATCATGCTGTTTATACAGTCACTTTTCAGACTACAGACACATTTTAAATGTGGATTTTGGAAGATCTGAAGAGTTTTGAAATAATATATAATGAAGTAATATGTATTCATAATTTAGGGACAGTTCTTTCTTGGAGGATTTCCCATGAAAATAGCTTTCCATTCCAATATTTGACATCATGGAGATTCCCCTCTTTTAAGCAGTGATTTTGCCAAGAGGAAAGAAGAACACAGGAATGGTCTTTTTTATTTATTTTCTGATGCCACCAAAATATAACAGTCATATTCTCACTCTGAAGACTGGTAAGCTTCAGATTCAAACTAGACCTTTACTTTCCAGTTCAGAGGACTGGGATATTTTTCAGTAAGAAGCAGTTTGCATGACTTTGTAGGCTTCTGATATGGTAGGGATTCATGTCTACACATGTCCATTTAGTTGTGAACATATACACAAGGGTTGTGTTACATGGACTTATGACCACTGAACAACTTTTCCATTATTTCACTGTAAACAGTAGTGAAGACTTGGTATCAGCTTTGATACAGCTCTGTTCTCAAAGAAATAAATTTCCCTGTAAAAAAAAACCAGGCTAGAATTACAGTGTGCTCAAAAATATAAGATAACTAGACAGTTCTCACTAATTTGGGGGATATGTGAAAGTGTGCAGGCCTCTGTTTGACCTAGACAAGGTGTTGTGTCTGATTCAACAGCACAACTCCAAATTCAAGGAAACAAATTACCTCTTGTAAAACTGAAATGTTACAAAAGCCAAAATGGAAATTAATAAGGTATTTTGCAGCAACTGGGAGAATTACAAGATGTAAAAATGTAGTAGGACACTACCTGCCAGAGAGTTAGTGATACTAAAATTAGGAAAAATATGCTCTAGGTTCAGAGGACTTAATACAGTCTAGCACCTCTCTAAAAACAAAACAAAACAAAATCAACTGAACTGATTTCTGTGGTGATAGAATTCTACCTCCTGTTCAGATGGAACAGAGTCAGCCTGTCCCACATTGTGATGGAGCAAGCCACCACTGAAGAAGAGAGTACTCATATGAATAGATTTAACCTCACTGAAACCATATACTATAAAATATAAAGCCATACCAGAAAAAATAAAGAAGGCCAACCAACTGTTCAGAAGAGTATTTTATACCATTCTGGGGTTCTTCCGTACCCTGGAGAAGCCAAAGTTCTTGCTAGGGCATATTACTTTGGATCACGTGAGGGTAAGTGTTGCTTTTCATACTGTGGCACTGTACCACTGCCTGATGTTGGGAATGCAGTTTTACAGTTTCCTCCTTGAAATGAACAGAGAAACTCCAGTTTTGATTTAATTTTTGTTTAGTGTCTGTGATTTCCTAGAAGGCTGGTTTTGGTGGCCCCTTCCTTCTGCAGCGGGAGGAAGTTTTAAGATGATAATTGGTTGTTAATGTTTAAAAGAAAGAATACAAAACTAATGGAAAATTTGTGGGAGGTCGTGGGGAGAAGAGAGCACTGATGACCGAAGAGATCTATATGGCTGTATGTGAATGGGAGGTGGACCCAAGGTGTCCATAAAGTTGGAGCCACATGAGTGTAGTCTGTGTAGGATTCAGTTTTGACTCAATATTAGAACTCACCATGAGGATTTACTAACAGAAGAATTCCCTTGTGGTGTACAGCTGTCTCTCTAGCAGTACACTGTATGTATAAAACTTATCTGACATTTGTTAGACTGTTGTTTGTAAGTCATGTCCAGAAGTGGGTGGACACAAACAAAACTCAGAATCATTGGAGGCTCAGAGATTAAGAAAGAACTCAGACAAGACTGATTTTGAGAAATGAGGGTTTATGGGTCAAGCAAGATAATTTATGAAGATGTGTTTCAAAAGCATGTAATCAGTGTTGCACGGATCTATTTATCTCTGTCCCTTGCTTTGTCTGTCAGGAGCAGATCACTGCCTGAGATTGTGGCACTCCCACATGCAGAGCCTCTTGAGTTACTGGAAAGAGCCAAAGGTTTTAGGCATTGTCATCCTGATACAGGATCCAAGAAGTCCAAAGGAATGCAGCAGAAGTTACTTGTATCCTGCCATGTGATAATAGTGCTACTGCATCCTTTCAGCCAACTCCTTGCCCTTTTCTTGAATCCAAAATGTATTAAAAAAGAGGGCAAATGTGATTACATAGAAGAAAAGTCAGTTCAGTGCCTGGGGAAGTATTTAACTACTGTGGAAGCAGCAGCAGGGCAAATGTTATTGGGACCAAGAAAAAAAATTAGTCACGGGATCTGTCCGCTATTAAAAGATGAGAATTCCCTTTAGCAGATTAAGTGTCCCTGAATGTTTTTGTATTTCCTCATTTTTCTCTCTGATTCACCATTTTTAATTGGTTGTTGTAGAAGGAAGATGAGCTTGTGTTCAGAAATTTTGAATGGTTGCTGCTATCCAAATGGAGAAATAACTTGCTATCTATGACATGAAATATCCTGCTCAGACAAGTTGAAAACCATCATTAATGCTTAACCAGTACCATCACACCAAAACAAAAGTCTCTCAAACCATATGCTTCTCAGGTGTCCAGTAAATAGAAAAAAAACTTTTTTAAAAAAAAGTGCAATATAATAAGCTGTTACATTTATTAGCAGAAAAATGCATAGCAAAATTTGAACTGATTTATAAAAAAGCAAATCAAATTCAGAAGTATGTACAAGAGGGATAGCTCATATGTATCTTAAGTCCTTTAATTGGTATGTTCTGTGCTAGTTTTAATGAATGTATTTGAGCCATGGATTGTGCATGAGCCATCCATAGTTATATTTCAGCGCATTACTTTTAAGTTAGGGATTTGTTTGTTTTGTGATCTAAGCTACATGGTACTGTTTTTGTCCTGATTGTCTGACCTAACCTTTATAAACTACTCCTATTCCATATTTCAATTCAGTAAGAGTGAACACTAACCCCCTGTATGGAGAGCTAATACAAACCTAGGTACCACTTGTGCTCCGTTTTAAATGGTTCTTCAGTGGGCACTCAGAACACAAGGGAATTTAATTTCAAATTTATTTCTGTTCCTGATGAAGTGAATCTTTGATGACCAGCATATTGGATCAAACTTTAGCCACGTGAATATTTGTGAGCACTAAATAAAACAAAGATACAAACAAGCTGAATCAAAATCTAGTTTCTAATTCAATAAACTGATCGTGAACAGACGTTTTCATGATCCAGCCATCTCACGTTTCATTCCAACATTAAAAGGGGCAGGGCTCCTCTAGGAATAAGTAACAAAATATAGAAAGTAGAAAAGTTTGCAACTAGGAAAAACCTGGTGAAAACTCCGGTACCATCATATGTCCTCGAAGTAATTTTCAGAAACATTAAAAAGGTTTTAACAGCAAAATATTTTCCATTTGTTAATGTAAGAAGATTAGTCCCAGAACTGGATATCAGATTATCCAGTGTGTGTCATGTACCAAAGCCAAATGTAATTTGAACTAATCATGCACAGTACTGAATTTTGAAATGGAATAACCGTAATTGAATGAGTGGCTGAATAGGTGCCTCATGATTTTCAAAAAAATTAGTAAAACCCAAGTGAATGTTAGTGTTTTGCATCCTATTATATAATCTTAGCAAAAGGAAAAAAATAGAGATATAGCCATTACATATTTCAGAAAGCTCATAATTCTATGATATCTGGCTTCCAAGGTGCTGCACAAGGGTGGATACTAGACACTGCAATATTTGGTAGCTTATTGAACAGAAATTTCACGAGCACCTCTCGTAAGGGAAGGGCAATACTGCATGCAATTTATTTGAATGAGGGAACAGTGAGCTGCACATTTCAAAGTCATAAAATTAGCTATGTCACACCATTAAATTAACCTCAACTTTATCATCAATTCGTCTTGGGTGAAATTCAGGCCAGTCCAGAGCATCTGCGCATATCTAGGCAACATTTAAGCCCCACTCTACATGGATTTACCTAGTGCCTTTTGTGAGCTTCCTGTGCTGAACTTTGTATGGAGACCTTACATTTCTTATATGAACATGTTGCGTCTCTAAAAAACCTTATGATTTAATAATAAATAGCTCTGATCTAATGTTTCCAGTGTAAGTGTGCCAGGCCACAGGTGTGTACTATGTTATCATCACTCTTATTTTACATAGGGGGAAACAGGTAGCCAAGCAAAGCAGTGAATCAGTGTTGAACATAGAATTAGCATTTACATAACCCCTCCATGATCACTTGGGTCTACACCTAGAAGTTTTACTACCATCACTATGTCTGTTACTGCTTTGATTTTTTTGTTGATATTAGCAATGCTGGTAAAAGCCCTAAAGTAGTGTAGTGTACTGGTATAGTTCATTTCAGGTTGGCAGAATGAAATAAAGTATACCGATAAAAGCACTTTTACACTGGCATAACTGGATTTAAACTAGGTAAACTCATTTTAACCATATGAGCACAATGAAAAGAGCACAACTTTTAAGTGTAGACAAAGCCTAAATCTCTTTCCAAAATGCTATGACACAGAGCATCAAGTTCTCTTCTTAAGCTTCTTACCCATCCTGTTCCTGAACCTCCCCCTCCCCAATCTCCATCATTTTTCTTCATAGTCTCCATCTGTTGTGTGACTCCTGCCAGTGACCCTTTCATCACACTGTTGAACTCTTCTGGTTACGTGATCTCTCTCACTGTCTTCAACTGACACTCAAATCTTTGTAGTTCTGCTACAGAGGGACAGCCACTTTGCACTTCATGCATACATTGCTCTCCTGTAGGAACATGAATATTTCACATCCTTTTGAACAATCTCTTTTAGGTCATTTGGTATTTTGATGACTCTATTCTGCCCTTCCAGATGTGGCACTCCTGGTGACATACTAGAAGCTTCTTCTTATATCTAATCCGTTCCCCTTTTGTCTTGCTAAGCTTGTTCACCTCTTAACACCTCATTAGTTCATTCATTCCTATGATCAGATACAAACCCTTTCTAACTTTAAGCTTTTAGACAGTTGTCTTATTTCCTTTGACTGATTTCCTTTTGGCTAATCCCCAAAGTGAACTCCCAGATCACTCCTTGCATCTGATCTAACACTAGCTAACTGACTTTTAAAGGTATATTTCTATTCTAGGACATGTTCAAAGGAGGTAGCTGTGTTAGTCTAGGTCAGCAAATAAATAAATTTGTTAGTCTTTAAAAGTGACACAGGACTTCTTGTTTGTTATTCTAGGACATGTACTCAAGTTGCAAATAATACTGTATATAGGCTGTCTCATTTTCTTTAAGATAAGGGGGGAATATCTTTTATTGGACCTACTTTTGTTGATGAGAGACAAGCTTTCAAGCTATACAGAGCTCTTCCTCAGGTCTGTGAAACATATTTAGAGTGTTACCGCTAAACATAGAATTGAACTGATAGTTTAAAATGTAAATTTCTACAGAGATTTCAACAATTTCCATTCCACAATCAAATTTAGCCAGGAACACTCCACATAGGAGATCTACTTTCTGGACACTACAGTGCAAATTAGAGATGGATACATAAACACCACCCCTTACCGAAAACCTACTGATCGCTATAGTTACCTACATCCCTCGAGCTTTCATCCCAGACATACCACATGATCCATTGTCTACAGCCACGCCCTAAGATATAACCACCTTTGTTCCGATCTTTCAAACAGAGATAGACACCTAACTACAACTACAAAAGGCTCCCGCGGAAGTGAAGAAGCAGATTGACAGAGCCACACAGGTACCCTGAAGTCAATTACTACAGGAGAAGCCCAAGAAAGAAAAGAACAGAATGCCACCTGTCATCACCTACAACCCCAAGTCAGACCTCTACAGCACACCATCAAGGATCTACAACCTATTCTACATGACGATCCTTCACTCTCTCAAGCCTTGTAAGACAGACCTCTCCTCACTTACAGACAGCCCCTCCAGCCTTAAACAGATACTCACCAGCAACTACAAACCAAACAACAGAAACATTAAAGCAGGAACATATCCCTGCAACCACATTGCCAAATTTGCTCACATCTACACAAAAGACACCATCACAGGACCAAACCAAGCCATCTACTCCATCAAGGGCTCATTCACCTGCTCATCCACCAATGTGATTTATGCCATCATGTGCCAGAAATGCCCCCCTGCCTTATATATTGGACAAATAGGACAGTCTCTGCACAAAAGAATAAATGGACACAAGTCTGACATCAGAAATCACAACATTCAAAAACCAATAACGGAACACTTCAATCTCCCTCCTCACTCCATTGATGACTTGTTAATAGCGGTGCTCAAGCAAATGAATAACAAATCACAGCTTCAAAAAGAAACTGCTGAATTAGAATTAATATGTAAATTCGACTCCGTTGCCTCAATGGTAAACAGGGACTACAGATTTTTTTCTCATTACAACAAGTGATTTGAACTCACTTTCCTCTATATGATGTTCCCCAGTGTTTGAATCCCAATACTTATTTTGATTTGCTGTTACTGCCTGACCTGATACTGTGTCATACATTTCCCTTCATTTAATTTCCTCCCATTCTGTAAGTTTCCCATCTTCAAAGCATCTGATGAAATGGGATTTTCTCCCACGAAAGCTCATACGATAAATAAATTTGTTAGTCTTTAAAAGTGCCACGGGACTCCTTGGGTGCATCTACACTTGTAAATTAAGTCGATTTAAGCTTTCTTAAGTCGACAATTTACTCTGTGTCTACACTACATTTTCCTTAAGTCGACTTAAACAGCTTGCTTAAGTCGACTTAAGGAAAATTAAGTTGACTTTATTAAACCTCCTTTAAAGTCAACTTTAGGCTTAAGTCGACTTTCTAAAGTTGACTTAAGCCAGTGTAGACCTGGAGTAGCCCTAAGTCGACTTAGAGTCAACTTAATACTCTCCAGGACTCCCCCACTGCTCTCCCTGCCGGGAGGAGGGGGGCACAGAGGGAGCCTGGCATGTCCTGCCCACCCTGCCCCTATGTCCTGCCAGGGTCCCTGTCCCCCTTTGCCCCATTGTACCCAGGTACAATGGGGCAAAGGCTCAGCCCCCTGGCAATTGGCAAGGGGTGCCCCCCCGCCACTGTGGACCTCTCCCAGGTCCACCTAGCCCCTAGAAGTCGACCTAGGCATCCAGTGTGGATGCTCAAGGTTGACTTTGTAAGGTCCCCCCTAAGTCTACTTAATTTTATAGTGTGGACATACTAAGTCGGCTTAACAAAGTCGACTTAGCTAAAGTTGACCTAAATTACCAAGTGTAGACATAGCCCTTGTTTGTTTTAAAATGTAAGAAATTAAAACACATTCTAAGGATCATTCAAGGTGAAGTGGCCTGTTAGCTCCCCTATAAGTCACAGGAAAAAACCCAGGAGACAGTGGGTTACAATTGTTGTAATAAACCATAAATCCAGTGTCTTTATTAGGACAATTTTTAAAACTTGCCTCTTAAAAGACTCATCAATAAAAGCAATTTCATATAGGAGATGGTGAAAAGTTAGTTAATCAACATTCAGCATATACTTCTTTCCTCCCCCAAAATAAATTCCTTAGGCGCATTTTGCTTAGTTGTTCAGCTCACTTATCACTCTTCTCAGTTTGTTTACCACTCCTCTGATTTTTCCTTCTCCTTTCTCATGCTCTTACCATTTGTATACAAGCTCTTAGGGATTTCTTTATGCTTTTTGCTTTATGCTTCATTATCTCTTTTTCCTTTTATGGTTACACATTTTCATTGTTTGAATTCAATTTAGAACATAATGTATAAGACCAATTTCTAAAAGATAAGTAATTAGCATACAGTTTTAAACCAAAATGTGTGGTACTTAATTAAACAAAATTCAATTGGCTTTAATGGCAGTTTCTCAATTAAGTGTCGTATAAGAGTTGATGAGAAAAATTTTTGGACAAGCTTACATTTTGGAACTAAGCTACACGACAACACCCTAACATTACATAAACAATTAAATCTCTCTTTTATAAAGTTCACTGGAGGTCTATAGGTGAAAAGTACTATTTAAGAGATGGGTACTCCATTTTATTATATGTATTATATATTTCATAATCCAAACAAGATTCTAAAATCCGAAAGCATCCAATTTAAGACATTACGATGTATGGAGTATTTAAAGGTATGTGGAGGTAGAATATCTTAATGGTTCTTGTATCTGAATAGTCACTCAACTTTTTTTTCAATGGGAAATATTACAGCTTATCCCTTGCTAATTTTGCAACTTCCTTTTTCGATGTTGAATCTGAGCTTTGTAGCAACACATGCTCCCTTTTTATCCAATTCAGCCTTCTTTCTAGGTTGTAAGTTGTTGTCCAGATAGAAGAAATGTGGTCACTTGTGTATGAAAAAGGGTTGGTTTTGGGATCACTAAATGCATATTTTGTTCAGGAATATGAGAATTCACATTTCCTAAGTAACGGGCACCCAAAATCCCACAAAACCATAATAAAATTATATATATATATAGCTTTTATGGCACAGGCCTATGGATCCATTTACAAAAATAATCTGGTTTTTATATGTTTGGTAACAAAAATACATACAAATGTTGTTTGTCCCATATATTTAGAAATATCCGGTCTTGGCACTCTGCAGCTGGTGAGTCACAATTTTACAGGTTTTACTAAAATAAAAATTAAATTAAAAAATCCACATTTTCAAAGTAGTACAGAAACATAATATTTATAGAAGATCATAAACAAGTACTCTGTTAATAGCCATTGAACTTTGTTTAAAGAATAACAGACTAACATTTCCAAAGTACTCTATGCTGAGATTGAACAGGATTTTACTCAAACTGTTGTGGTAACTAATGAAAAACAAATGAGACTCCCAAACAGTTTTGATGTTAGGCAATATCATTGCGTCTTGCACTTGCTTGCTTACACTGCAACTACCCATTTAAATCAGTCTCATTTTATACTTGAGCTCTCAATCTGTAGTAAAGAAGGAATTAGGCTTATTTTGCACAGATTGGAAACATTCAAGCATGCCCACAGCTCCTGAATTTCAGGGCTTACTTAAGCTTTTAAAAAGGATAGAGAAATGCAACACACCAATGCCAAACTATCCATTTCTTACAATATGATTAGAAGAGAAGCTAAAAACCTCTGAGAGTCTGACATTCATAGTGGTTGTAATTTAGGTGCCTCTGTGACAGGATGCACATCCATGCACTCCTAGGACATGAACTGGGTAACTTTTCTGTTCTGTTTTGCAAGGTAATTGTGTGATTTCATGCCAAATGCACTATGCCAGATTCCTCTGTGTATGCTCAGAACATATGCCACGTGATTACCAGGGTGCCATGTTCCCTGCTGCGACATGTATGTATAGATGTGGAGCATGTTACAGGGTTCAGACTCTCAGGGCTGTCTCTAGCACAATGGCTGAAGATTTACACATCAAAGGGAATGCTAATGCCCTCCCCTGCTCAGGTAGAAGTGAAGAAAATCTCACAACAGGACAGTGGGGGGAGGGGTTGTCAGCAGTTGGTTAAAACAAAGAGACAGAGACTGTGGAAGGGGGGAAGCTGCAGGCTTTCAGCCTGAGAAGACACCATCCTGCAACCAACTTCAAGCAAGATCGGGACCCTGCTCGCTGCGCCAATGTGACAGGCTGCTCCCCAAATCCAGTCTGGTGTGCTGCTATGACCACTTGAACCCCGCTCCTGAACCCCAATTCACCCCGCTCTGCTGGGTGACCACTCACTCCTGAGTTGGTCCACATCAGCTACCAGCGTGTAATTGGTCCCAGGCAGTGGGTGTAGATCCACTGGCCACACAGGCATTGGTCCCCAAGCAAGCACACCCAGCCCCAGTCACTACCCTGGGAGCTGCGGCCCTACAGGTATTGGGACCCACTCCCAATCACCCTAGTCTCAAGTCCGTCCACTTAACAATGAAGTGGATTGTACCCAGCCTCCCACATCCACACCCTCTAAAGACCACACAGCTTTAGGTGAAACAACTACTAGTTTATTGATCAGAGTCCGATTTCAAGTGAGAACATGGCCAATCAAGGCAGAACCATACTATAAATGAGTCAGGAGTGACCACTATCAAATAAAAGGTATAAACCGCATGCTAATCTAACATCTCTACTTAAACTGACCTCAGGGTCCAAGATTATGTGCATGGTGTTTGGCTGTCTGATGTTTTGCAGCCATTCTCTGCCTGTTTTCGAGCAGGGCCCCGATCTTGCTTGAAGTTGGTTGCAGGATGGTGTCTTCTCAGGCTGAAAGCCTGCAGCTTCCCCCCTTCCACAGTCTCTGTCTCTTTGTTTTAACCAACTGCTGACAACCCCTCCCCCCACTGTCCTGTTGTGAGATTTTCTTCACTTCTACCTGAGCAGGGGAGGGCATTAGCATTCCCTTTGATGTGTAAATCTTCAGCCATTGTGCTAGAGACAGCCCTGAGAGTCTGAACCCTGTAACATGCTCCACATCTATACATACATGTCGCAGCAGGGAACATGGCACCCTGGTAATCACGTGGCATATGTTCTGAGCATACACAGAGGAATCTGGCATAGTGCATTTGGCATGAAATCACACAATTACCTTGCAAAACAGAACAGAAAAGTTACCCAGATCATGTCCTAGGAGTGCATGGATGTGCATCCTGTCACAGCCTCATATCCAGATTCTCTATGGGTGGTTCCCCAGCTGGACTACATCCCCCATGATTCACAGTGGCAGGGAATCCCTTGATGTACTACATTGATTTGTCAAGAGGGAGACCATTGTGTATCATGAGAGAGATACTGGGAGCCCAGCCAATAGCAGAAGAATAAGAGCATGAGGATTCTGAACAACAACTCTCATGAGGCGCAGTGGAAGCATTTCTGAACTAAAATTGAAATTAAATTAATATTTTTCCTTTTCTGGCCACAAATCATTGTTTTTCAACTTTTGGCTGAAAAGTCAATGTTTTTCAGAGAAACTCCATTTTTTGAAAGCCCTAATATTTATTCATGCCATGAAAAAGAGAGTGAGTAGTGAGATGGCAGCATTTTCACAAAATACAAAACTAATTAAAATTGTGAGGAACTTCACAAGAACCTAATAAAGCCAGATAAATAGATACTATGAAGGTAGATGAAAAGCAATGAGTAGTGCAAAGATGTAGCTGGAGCAACTCTGGGTTCTAAACTGTTATTGCAATTCCTATATGACTCATTAAGGGTACATCTACACTGGAGGCTCTGTTAAGTCGACTTAACTAAGGTCGACTTTAAGTCAACTTAGAGACTCCACAGCCCTGCGTCCACACTGGCAGGGGCTAGGTTGATGGAGGATTGACCAGGAACTCTGCAGGGGCCTGGAGACCAATTAGGTTGACTAAGTGCTATTCCCCATCTCCACTGGATTAAGTCTATTTAATATGGTCGACTTAAGCCTTAGGTTGACTTTTAGAGGTGGTATTATTAAGTCGACTTAAGAAAGCACCTAATAAGCCCCCAGTGTGAATGCAGTGATCTATAGGTTGACCACGAAAGCTTTCATGTCCCTGCAGGGAGAGCCAGCTGCACACAGCTGGCTCTCCCTGTGGGAAGTCTCCAGCAGCTTTCGTGTCCCTGTGGGGAGCCTACCATGGAGAAGGGTTCCCTTCTCCCAGGGCTCCCCCTAGCCCTAGGTTGACTTAGGGCAACTCCCCATCTCCACTGGCTTAAGTAGACTTAATAAGGTCGACTTCAGCATTAAGTTGACCTAAAACTAGGTGTTATTAAGTCAACTTGAGCTTTCATTAAGTTGACTTAAGGAACAGCTTAAGTCAACTTAATGAAAGCCCAGTGTGACGGGGAGTAAATTAGGTCGACTTAAGCCTCCTTAAATCGACCTAACTTGTAAGTGTAGATGCACCTATGACCCTAAGATAGATTCGATTTGTGGTATTTCATTTCATTTTTTGTATAATGCAGCTGTAACCAGTGGGAAAAGAACACAATACAGTAATAGATTCATAGGTTTGAAGGTCAGAGAGGAGGCAGGGGTCTATCCAGGGCCAGATTAATGCAGGGGTTATAGGGCCTGCACCAGTGGCCATACCACACACCAGCTTGTCCCGGCCCCCCCCAGGGGCAGACCATCTGGACTGGGGCCAGGACAGGAGCACCCTCTGACTCCAGACTCCTCCTCAGAAATGGCCTGCCCACAGGCCACCATGGTGAGGGGCCAGTACCCCAGTGGAGGGCAGCCCAGTGCCCCGGGATCACTTAATCCAGTCCAGGTTCTATCCTAAACTCATTCGGAACACCCATTATGGCCTTCAACAAAGTAATCTTTGAGAACAACACAAATCAGATGGGGAAATGGCTAAGAAAAAATAGTAACCTGATTCATTTGTGGATGCTAACAATGTAGAGAGTGTTTAGCAGAACATGAACTTCATTCATACCTTGAATTTCCAAGTATGTTTTTCCTCCTTAAGTATTGCATCCGACTTTCCTTTCCACCATTCAGAATAAAGGGATGATGATAACTTAAAAATATTTTATGATGCTTTAAGCATGTCCTGCTTCATACGACTGCATATTTTGCAGACATGGTGTTAGCACCAACTGAATGGCATATTTGTACATTGGGAAGGTACATTCACATTATAATTCAAAACATAGCTGGGCTCCCTTCTTGAGTTGTGCTGCTGGGCATGCTGCATACAGAAAGTACTCTGTGAAACAACCAAGGGAAAGAAATCCTGCTTTATAGTGCATATAATCATGAGAGTAAGGAAAGAAAATTTAAACAGTTATTTAAACAAATCTCATTCCAATTACTACTTTCCTCTCTGTCAAGGCCAATTATTTTCACCTTTGACATGACCAGAGTTTCTAGAGGTGATCTCCCCTTCCCCTCCTCCCCCCACTTTTTTTTTTTTTTTACAATATATAGAGTGCCACACAGTCACTTTTAAATAACTGTAAAAAATAAATTAATGTACACAGGAAAAAGAGACTTACTAAACATAAAGATATCCTCTTATTTTGTCATATTGAGGCAAGTAAAAATGCAGGAGCACTTTAAAAGCGGTAAAGTGTTTCAGACACACATTTACTTCTACTCCTTAAAGGAACAGTAAGAATTTGTTGAAAAACAGAACATTTCTGCTTTGGTGGCTGTGCCAGACAAGAAAGAAAGTCCAGGAATGTTTTCTTTCTCTTAGGAAAAGCCCTAGCAAAAGAGTACTGCTTATTAAATAAATCTGACATGCTAATTACAGTGTCAGACTAATGATTCTCTTGTTAAGGGTTTGTCAGTACTCTACATTCATTTTATTAGAACACATAATATCACTAAGTATTAGGTCTCAAGAACTGCTGTATTCTTAATCAAAGATATATGTCTGATCAAATGTGAAAGAAAGGGAATCAGTCATATCTTTTTAACATGACAAATATAAAATCAAAGGCTATGTCTACACTTACCAAAGGTAGTTCGAATTAGTTAATTCGAACTAACTAATTCAAATTAATTTTAGTTAGTTAGAATTAACTTAATTTGAACTAGCAAATTTTAGTTTGAACTAAGCAAGTGCCATGCATGGCACTTGCTTAGTTCGAATTGGTCAATTGCATTGAGCTCACTGTGCTGGTTAGTTCGAACTAAGCACTTAGTTCGAACTAACATGGCCACATTGGGTTAATTTGAACTAACTACTTCGAATTAACCCTTACTTCAAAAAGTATAAGCGAATTTATTAGTTCAAATCAAGGAAGCCCTTAATTCGAACTAATGAAAGCCTAGTGTAGCCATGGCTTAAATTAGTTCGAATTAAGCTTCCTTAATTTGAATTAATTTGCCAGTGTAGACATAGCTAAAGTGTTATGGTTTTACTTACTATGGTCTTTCTTCCATATTTAATAATCGTGGAAGCACTCATCTTTCAACTACAAAGATGAAATCATTAACTGCTCTCAGATTGTCCTTCTGTCATATGGAGCAGACATTATTTAGTCTTTTGACCTACCAAGAAGGGTAGTTTCCACTGAGTCAGATAACTGAAGAGCTTTTTTGTTCTTAATTCTGTTAATTTCTGACACAACCAAACTGCACATGGCTAACCAAACTTCTGCCTCAAGTGAAGGTGCCTGGGGCAGGAGAACTGGGAACTGCTCTGCTGGGAACTAATACAAACCAGAGGAGGAGATTAAGTATGATACTGTATTTTTTTCCAAGTATGATATTTTTCTTTGTAGCTATGGTGTTTGCTGCTGTAGCACATTTTCATGATTGCCTTCAAAGTCTTATGGCCAGACTCCACATTAACTCTTCTCCCATACATAATGATGGAAGCGCTCAAAATCAAACAAGATTTCATATATCTTTTTCTATCTGTTCATGGTGTATTTCTGTGGATCTGACAGATTTGGACCCACTGGCTTCCCTTCTTGAATTACAACTGCTCCAGGTCCATGCTTAGCTACAACCACCTCCTCTATTACCTCTTTCATTAGGCAATATTAAAGGATGTCAATGTGCTTGCAATGGCAATGAATTGATGAAGATAGACTCTTGCAGGGCAGCTCAATGAAATTGAGTATTTCTATAGATAGTTGTTAGAATTGCCAAAACTTTTCCATGTAGAGTCAGCACTTGCCAAAGTAAATCTCCAATCCTAATATCTTGTCTATCTTATCAAGACTCTGCAGTTGCCTCATCTCAGTGATGGCTTAAATTTTTGCAGGGTCAGGTTTTCTACCTTAAGCTAAGAGAATGGGGGCAGGGGAGATCACTGTATTTAATTGTTCTGATAATCTACTTGCCCAGATTTATCTTGATCTCCTTTTCTCTGAAATTTCTGGATTATGGCACCTCAATTGTTAACATGTTCCTGCATCATCATCATAAATCATCATCATCATCATCATCATCGCCACAAGGGCTCCAACCACGTAAAGTTTAACAGAGGTCTCTCTCACATTATTTTTGAAATCCATCATGGTCTGAATTAATCTGTACTTCACCTGTGGGGTATTAAACATGATCAGCGCTGAACTTTGTTGGACTAGTTTTATCAACTACCACCAAGATCTGGTAGGTTTACCTCTTCTGCTCATGGTTTCTCCATCACCACTATGGAGTTTATTCACTATTTTAGGCACATTTACATTGACAACTCCTAAATCCTCCAAACAACATTGCAGCACAGATGGGATTTAATTTTCACACAATTTTAACTTTTTCACAAACTCTTCTGAGGTGTGTCAGGGACCCTCCTGTCCACCAAGCATGATACTGTAAGATCTCCTGCCCCAGGCCCCTTATATAGGTTGTTGCCCACCTTGGTGGGTCTTCAGTGGCTCAGCCCTCTGGCTAAGTCACACAATCAAAATTGAATGAGCCCCTTTCAGGGGCTAGAAAAGATTTCAACAAAACTCTCTGCCTTCACCAGGGTCTTAAGGCTTGTCTCTGAGTCCTTTGAATCTAGCCCTTTTTCTTGGGCTTTTTAAAGCTAGCAGTGTCCCCTTTCTGGAGTTTAGGCTACTCGAGCACAGGGCAGTAGGGAACACAGCCTCACCACTATTCCAGGTCCCACCTCATGACCATATATGCAATAGTTACATATTGTTCCCTCTAATTTGCTGCTGCTATACCCTGGGTCTTTTTTCACATAGCCCCTTCTCTTCACCCTTATCTCAGACTTGAAGTTCTCAGAGCCTCTTCTTACTCACTGAGTGCAAAATGTCACCAGAACCAACCTTCTGATACTCTCTCAAGTTCCTGTGATCATCAAGGAGCGTTGTTCCTTGCTCCTTTGACCCCCAGGCAGGAACTGACCTTCTGAGGCCCTGCAGCTTTTATCTGAGCCTGCTGGACTCTGATTGGCTGATTCCATGCAGCCTCTCTAGCCAGGCCTAGAGGACTCATCTTCACTTCTCCTTTCCCAGGCAAGATGTGGTAGGACCATGGGGGCCAGCAGCATGGGCTCTGAGGGGACAGGTACATCCTATCATATACTGATTTAAATTAACCTTGCATATTTCATAAAATAAACAGTGAGTGTACAAGCATTAGTTTAGCTTTTGGAATAAAATATTCTTATGTACAATATATTCCTCACCATCTATTTTGAATTGGTCTGTATTTTTGTTTCCCAGATGACATATCTATTGAGGTATTTAAATAGGTCTTTTTCTTTCTTTCCCATCCAATTCTGAATGGGAATATAATTCCTCTTCATTTTTCAATTCTAGAGGGTCATTGAACAAGGTTTATGGATGAGGGGAAGCAGCAGATAAGCTTTAGCAATGCTTTAGATATTGTCTTGCATGACCTTCTCATAAACAAACAACAGAAACCCAACCTCGACTGAGCTACTATAAGTAAGTGCATAACTGGTTAGAAACTCATTACCAGAAAGTAGTTATCAGTGGTTCATAGTTAAATTGGAAGGGCACATCTAATGGTGTCCCACAGGGATTAATTTTGGGTCTGGTTCTGTTCAATATCTTCAGCAATGATTTAGATAATGGTATAAAGAGTCCACCTTTAAAGTTTGTGGACAATACCAAGCAGGGAGGGATTGAGAGTGAGTATAGGATTAATATTTAAAATGATCTGGATAAACTGGAGAAAAGGTTTAAAGTAAATAGGATGAAATTCAATAAGGAAAAATTCAAAGTGTTCTACTTAGGAGGAACAATTAGTTGCACATGGTAGGAGGTTGGGGTTGTTCGTTGCTGTCCATCTGGAAGGAGGCCACATCCTTTCACTCTCATACCTCACAAAGCTTATCAGTTAGATAAGCTGGGAAGAAGAATTTAATCAGAAAAATCTAAATGATAATTGTGAATCAGTTAAGAACACCTTACCAGATACATAAAAAGCCACAATCAAGGAAAAAGACTGTACCAGTTAAAAAACTGATCTGGTTTAGAGGGGCAGGGAAGGAAGCTATAAAAAATTAAAATATATATATAAAATGGAAGAAAGAGTAAATTGATAGTAATGAATATAAATCAGATGTTAGGGACTACAGAAAATTGATAAAGGAAGCCTTGGAAAACAAGGAGAAATCAAAGGCCAGTAGTGTTAAGGGCACTAATAAGGAGTTTCTTAAAATATATTAGGAGTAAAAAGAAAGTCCTAACAATGCTATTAGATGTAATGATAGAATTAACAGATGGAAATGGTAAAATGAATAGTAATAATGCAGAAAAGGCAGAAATGTTTAATAAATATTTGTTTCATATTTGGGAAAGATACAGATTATATAGTCTTAACATATGGTGATAAACACGGTTTCCATTCCACTAGTATTTCTGGGGGATGTTATTCAGAAACAACTAAATTCAGATATTTTAAAATCACCAGGGCTAAATAACTTGCATCCAAGATGTTTAAAAAAGCTGACTGAGGGGCTTACTGGACCATAAGTCTTGTATACTAAGGAAATTCCAGGAGACTGGAATAAATGTTGTGCCAATTTTTCAAAAAGGGATCATGCAGATAATTATAGTTCTCTCAGCCTATCAGAGTAACTGATATAAGTTAGTTAATTACTGATATAGAGTAACTTCATTCACATCCAAACAACACAGTGATGAGAGCTGAATAAAAATTAGACAGGCAGGCAGTCATTGGGGTAGATTAACATTGGCTCCCATCAGGAAGGCTAGATACTACCATTTCCCAAATGAGCTACTCTTCGACCAATGATCAGACAAATATCTTTTGAGACTGAGACTCTCACCAACTTCCAGACTTTCTTAAAGTTTCCCTTTTGGAAGAAAAGTTTCATGGAAACTTGATGATGAGACGAAAAGCTACATGTATACGTAAACCACTTTTACATAGACTATGTACATACTTAGGCCATTTCTAAGATGATGGACTTTGTAAGGTGGGTCTTGATTGATGTGAGCTAGTGCTTTAAAAAAAAATAAATTATGGGTTGACATTGTAACAAAATTAGATTATTAGTTAAATATATAGTTTTAAACACTGATGACATTCCAATAAAATTAATTGAAATTTAAGATAAAATAAGGACTTTATTGGTTTATTAAACTATGTAACTGTTTTGCTTCTGTTTTCAGTCTACTGCATCTTTGACTACCTGCAGAGACATGAAGATTTCACCTCATTGCATTCTTCATCCAAGGGACAGATTGCGTTGTGCTTATATGTGAATCTTTTCCCTTTCTTCTGCTTTTCCTGAATTGTGAACAAAAGTCCCTTTAGAACAGTGATGTTCAGACTGAGGCCTGTGAGCCAGAAGTGGCTCTTTAATGTGTTTCCTGCAACCCTTTGCAGCACATGAATTCAACATTGTGTGATTAAGCTATTAACCAATCTAAGTTATTAACCAATCAGGATGCTTTAACTACATTATTAATCAACTGTAGCTGGTAAAAATATAATACCTGGTCAATCATTTTTCCATGAGAAGAATATATAAACTAAATATTCCCCCTGTCATACTGTTTTAAAATGAAAGTACATGCTTTGTTCTTTGTATATGAAATTTAACAAGGTCACATCAACACTAAGAATATGTCTACACTAGCAATTTAGGTCAACTTAAAGACCCTTAAGTTGACCTAAATTACTCCCTGTCTACACCATACTTTCATTAAGTTGACTTAAGAAATTCCTTAAGTCGACTTAATGAAGGCTTAAGTCGACTTAATAAGAACCACCCATTAGGTCGACTTAAGGACGGTGTGGACGTGGAGTAACCCTTAAGTCGAATTTATTAAGTAGACTTAAGGGTGCTTAGGTCAACTTAACAAAGTGAACTAAGTCGACTTAAAGTTAAGTCGACTTAGTCCACTTTGTTAAGTTGACTTAATAAGGTCGGCTTTAAGTCGACCTTATTAAGTTGACTTAACAAAGTTGACTTAACTTTTTCTAGTGTAGACATAGCCTAAGATACAAGCACAATGAAGATTTAAAACCAAAAACACTTCAACAACATAGGAAAACAGATTCAGAGCAAAATTTCAGTCACTTTATTGAAGTGAATCATTCTTAATGGGATGGCAAGGCAAGCAGAATTTGGCCTGTACACACAACCACATACAGCTTTCATAAACACAGTTATTTGTAGGAAAGAAAGGGAAGCGGGTTAACTTTCAGAAAGAAAAAAAATCACAGTTGACGCACAAGACATTCTGCCAACAGTTTGCTTAAACAATAAGAACTTTATTGACACTTTAACAAGGGGAAACATGTCTCCAAATTACTGCCTTATTTAAACATTACACTGCAGGCAGTTTAAAGTGGGAAGGGAATTTCTGCTGCTCTTCATGGGACAATCAGGGTCAAAAGTCAATAAGAGTACTTCTAAGTGAAGAGAAGAAATTATTTTCTTACTGCCATGCATAGTGTGTTCAGTTTTTACAACAAATATTTAGAAATTAAATCATTCTGTTAGGGAAAGAAATTATTCATTTTACCCTAGACAGACATTGGAGTAAGTGCACATGTGAAATTTATAGTTTCTAATATGATAAATATTTGCCGAGAACCATTTCCTGTTTCATGAATACAAAAGTCTAACTTTGCTATAGAACAATTTAGTGTGGAAGCCAAAGCCTGCTCACTGTGATCCATTGAAGTCAGCAGGCCAATATTCATGAATTAGATGAGTAGAATTTGAGCAGCTGTCAGGAAAACAAAGCTGTCACCCAATATACACTCCAAATCCTATACTAAAAGAACACTATGGGTTAGCAAACCAACCTCAGGAAATTTAAAGGGACAACTTGGCACTCCATCCTAAATTTTGCTGGCCTACACACAATGCAATCCCAATTTCTCTGCTTTAAGCTATTGTCTTCAATGGATTGAACATCAATGCAGAATTTGGCCCTGTATCTTTAACCATGCACCATGTAGCACCATCCAAAGTCTCCCTTTAATTGCGTCTCTCCACTGAAGTCAGTTCTTATATTTGTGGAATAATATTATCAAAGTTCAGTTTAAAAGATACAAAAAAATTCAAAGTGGGTACTTTTCTATCTGAAGTGATTTGCTCATCCCAATTTATTTCCTAAAATAATACAATTTATTTTCTCGGACATTGAGGGATTTTCAAGTGTAATTTCCACTGTCAGTGCAGAAAATGGATCCCACCCCAAAGGGCTCAGAATGCACCTTTCACTTTCAACTCTCCATTCCCTGGCTTTATTTTTAGTTGCATGTTACTTGTAGCTTCTCCTGTTTTTGAATGTGAAGGTAGAGGAGATTTTGAGGCAGGACTTCCATTACTTTAGGTTTTGTTTTCTCCTAAGTGGCTTTTTGTGCTGCTAAGCTAGTGTAATGGTGTAGGGCTAAACAAAAAAGGAATCCCGTGGCACTTCTAAAGACTAACAAATTTATTATTATTATTATTATTATTATTAATATTTATGTTGGTATAAACTGGCAGAGTTCCATTGACTTCACTGGAGTCATGTGAATTTACCCCAGAAGAGAATTTGGTCCTTTATCTGAAGAGGAGGCATAGTTTCAACAGCACTGCTAGATAGAAAAAAATTAAGAAAGATGCAGATTGGCAGAGGAAGAGAGAGGAGAAAATGAGAGAAATCACAAAGTTAATTTCAGTGGCTCTTTAACAGGTCCACTGCAGGCAGTGGAGGACAAGTCAGTGAAATTTAGGCAGGCACGTTTTATTCTGACTGTTGCTTTGTGCATGTGTGTGTGTGTGTGGGGGGGGGGGGGAGGAAGGCATCTGATTTTGTTTCACAGCCAATGCTTGCGTGAGGATTAAACAAGATATCCATCATTGTCTCACATACTGTAAGTGGGATCAAGAGCATCCCTGTCAGGCATACCTGTTACCATATGCCAGCGTGGAAGTTTGTTTTATTCTACAATTAGGGAAATAGTGAACTGCAAGGCCTGTCGTGCTTTGACCAATTCAAACAGAAACACCATGTAAATTAGATTAGACAGACTATCACAGTATTGAGGATCACTAAAGTCTGGTTTATACCTGCCATGTGTCCACACAGGCTATATTAAATATTTATAGAGCAAAGGGCAGTGTGGCCTTTTCTGTTTTGTAATATTTCTGTAATGAAAGTATATAAAAATGAGGTATGTCAGAAAAAAAGATAGGAAAGCCTTCTATAGTAGTTGGTGTCACAGATGTCTGTAAGCATGGTAACACTAGAAAATCATCATCAACAATACAGTCCTCAGTATCTGATTTTTCCCACTCTCACGTATCACTGTCTGCTTCTAGCTGTTCTCATACTGAAGTCAAGCATGCCAAACTGTAAGTGTAATACCTGCCACTCTCCAGCAAACAAGGACAAGAAAAAATAAGAAAGCATTCTGTCCCCCTTATGAAGTCTGTAGGAAGAGATTCTAAGCCACCAAAATCTAAAAGAAACACAGGGAAGAAATTGTCATTCATGAACCTTTAAACCTCAAATAATATCCTTCACCTCCACTGGCCTGTAGAATGGAGCCAGAGCACAGGGGGTTGGGGAGGGGAAGAATAGTCAACTACACAGGCTACAGCAGCACTTGACCAACCAGAACATGTCAGAATTTATTATGACGAGATACAGGTTTGCAGTAGAACTTCCCAGGTGCTGTGCCTAAAAAACATTCTGGCCCTCAATTCTATCCAGCTCTTGCTCAGGCAAGAATGCCATTTAAGTCAGTAACTCCCCAATTAGATTTGCCCACTGGCCTGCAATATTCATTCCAGTGGGAATTTTCCCTGACTAAAGAGTGATTAAAATGAATAAGAACTTTTGGATTTGACCCATTGGCTGTACAAACACCATCCTCAGCAGAAGCAGCTCACGTAATTGAATAGTCATGCAGCAAATAAAGCTGCTTATCACCATCTTCTAAAGGCCTTCATTTCCTTTTGGCCTGATTATGATCTGTACCATGAATATGCATTTGGCACTTAGCTTAAAATAGTTATAGGGTATGTCCATGTACCTAGCACATTTTGAGTGCTGTTGAAAACAGGTCATAACAAATAGTGCTGGATATAAAGATGTATTTTCTCATTTCTCTGTCGTACAAATAATTCAAGTGAAATTTCAATGTCTTTTCAAAATATACTTGCTAATGCACTTGTAGCTGCCCTACAAGCGTACAGTCATTTGGTGGGAGGGAGTGAGATTGTGACTTGTTTGTGCTATACATTAATGCCTTCATGTATCTGAACATAGTGTATATGTCTTTTTAACCCTCATGAGAAACTGCATTTGCACTCAGTATACCCTCCCACCTGAGTCATGGCTTAGGTTATAGTCTCATAGGCTGCGTCTATACTTGTAAATTAAGTCGACTTAATTTACCCTGCGTCTACACTACAGTTTCCTTAAGTCGACTTAAGCAGTTTGCTTAAGTAAGTCGACTTAATTAAAATTAAGTCGACTTTATTAAACCTCCTTTAAATTCGACTTAGTGCTTAAGTCGACTTTTTAAAGTCGACTTAAGCCAGTGTAGATGTGGGGTAGCCCTAAGTTGATTTAGGGCTACCCCAGGACCACACCAATGCCCTCCCTGCCAGGGGGGGGCACAGGGAGAGCCTGGTATGCCCCCCCACAGGGCAGGGCAGAGCCCTGCCCACCCTGCCCCATGCCCTGCCAGGATCCCTGTCCCCCTTTGCCCCATTGTACCTATGTACAATGGGGCAAAGGCTGAGTCCCCTGGCATTGGGCAAGGGGTGCCCTCTGCCCCCGTGGACCTGCCCTAGGTCCCCTTAGCCCCACAAAGTCAACCTAGAGCATCCAGTGTGGATGCTCTAGGTCGACTTTGTAAGTTCCCCTTTAAGTCGACTTTAATTTTAAGTGTAGACTCACTAAGTCGACTTAACTAAGTCGACTTTGTTAAGTCAACTTAGTTAAAGTCGACTTAAAATTACAAGTGTAAACATAGCCATAATGAGAAATCACCTTTCAAATGGTCTGAAGAGCAGGCAAAGGGAAGGATGTGAAGACTTGATAGCAAACATCCAACCAAAATAAAAACTCTGAAATAGTAATAGTATTCTTTGTTTGGCTAATATGTTGCACAATGAGGTCTTGGTTCATGATTAGGGCTCCAAGGAAGTATGGTAATACAAATATATACATAACATAAAATAATAATGGTCCAAACCAAGCCTTTAAATCAGTTTTTACTTTCCATTTCACGATTAAAGGCTGCAATTATATACTGTAAGTACAGTGATCACATTTGAAGTGTTTCTGCTACTTTGAAAGGCTCTACTGATTTAAGCTAGGAGCATCAACAGAGGCCCAGGCCAGGAAGTGCCCAATTCCAATTGAATCATAATAGGATTTAGGCACCTGAATATCATTAACTCCTTTGAAAATCCCAACTTTAAGAAATATTTCCTATATTACTGGGTGAAACTGTATATCGTGCTGTATATTGAACTGTATATTGAAACTGACCTATATCGTGCAGGAGTTCAGATTAGATTGTCATAATGGCCCCTTTTGGCTTTACAATGTTTAAGTCAATGAATCTACACTAAAATGAGGCACAATGGTGGAATCTGTATTCTGTATCAAAACAAGAAACTTTTTAAAAATTCAGCCACTGAAAGTCTGGAACAAAGCAAAAGTTTAATTCTGACCTTGAATCACTGGCAGAAGCATTTTTTAGGGCAGACTGGATCTGGGGAAACCATGCTCAGCAGAAGAATGTCTTACTACTGCACACCGGCATGCACCTTCATGCTGATGGATGAGTCTGAGAATGATCCCAAAGCAGTTGGTGCAGGGTTCTTAGCTCACAAGGATTGGATCAACCAGGGACTATTTGAAATGTTGCTCGTGCCCCAATGAACCACAGGTGGGAATATGAGCAGCTTTGTCCTCACAGGGTTCTAGGGAATCAGCATCCCCCTTCCTCTTCAACATGGGACACAATATAAGGTCTTTCCTTTTCCCTTTTAGCAGGAACCCCTCCTCCCCCATCCCCATCCCCACCTCCGCTATTTTTGTAACTACCTCCGGCAGCTCTGCATACTTTCCCTGTTCTCACCTCAGCCCATTGGGATAACTCTTAGCTGACATGGCAGAGCAATTTAGTGGGAAGTGAGGTGTTAAAACAGAATTTTACCACAAATTCTGAGCCTATGGGGAAGAGGTGCCCAACTAAATGGCTTCCTAGGGGGGCTAAAGATTCATTTCAATAAGAAATTATTACAGATACCAGCATATTTTGGGGAGTGAGAAACCATCCCATAGATGCTATTATGGAGGTAATTGAATGCCACTGACTATATTACATGAGCTCACGTATAGAGCATTTGGTCAACTTTCTACCGGTGTCTTCATTGTTGCACTGGGGGGAAGCAAGATATTTCCAACAAGGTCAAGTTTTCCCTTAATTTAGAGTAAATCCATTTTATCATCACAAAGAAAAGAAAAGAAAAGAAAAGAAAAGAAAAGAAAAGAAAAGAAAAGAAAAATAGGTGAGTTTTGTTATTTTAATTTATGGTGATTAAAATAGATTTTCTTTAAAAAAAAAAATCAAACTTACACCTCAGTCAACACACTTGTATTCAGGACATTTCATTTCCAAAGGAAAAGGTTAGCTATTAAAATCACCTTTCCTAATGGATGACTCTCACACAAAAATCCAGACCTTCAAGGAACATCTCTCAACTGAATAACAAATGGCATTGGTCTGTCTTCATTTCTTCTGGAAAAAGCCATGTATTTATAGTAGCATTTCAAGTGTATAATAAATCATTTAAAACTGAACAGTAGCTTTCTCTATGAGCAAGATTTGAAATCAATAAAAGGGTAGAATTTGTGTATTAATAGGTCCCAGTGAAGAGTTACTGCTGTAAAACAAAACAAAAAAAATATTTTTTTAATTATCACCAGCATTGGAATATCAAACATAGTTAAAATGCAGGCTTTATTGGTCTTTAAAATCACCTAAATAAAAAAACAAATTCCATCCCAAATGTATTCAAGGATTAACTAGAGCTTTCCTGCAAGAAATAGTTTTTGTGGGTTTATCTGAAATTATGATGGTTAAAATGCAGGACCTTTATGACCCGCTCAATGGCAGGTTTACATTGAAACTGTTATAAATTATTACAGAGGTGAAGCCAATCCAAACAGTCCAACATAAATATATCTGCAGACATACTGGCTACTACATATTCTAAACACTGTCTGTATATGAATAAACAGAGCTTTCTAAATCATTTAAGAAAATGTATTTATTCATAAAAATCAATAATATTTATTTTCATGTTTGACCAAAAAAAGACCTATTATATCAGACTTATTGGAACTTGGAAATCTTTTATTATATATTCTTATGTGGTTTTCCTACATCTGATAATGGTTGACAATTTTATTTTGAATTACATGAGTATTTCTAATAGGTTTTGTATTTGAGTAATGCTGACCTGTTTAAATTGTTATTTTACTACATTTCACAAGTTAAATATTTGAATAAACATACTGTACAGTGCCACTTTCATTCAGCAGCATGTCAACTACAATTTTCATTGGACTATAAAATAGACATAGGTAATATTGAAAAACAAATCTATATTTGTGTGTTTTTACTTTCTGATTCATTTGGATCAGCAATAAAAAATTCATATTTCAGCTCATACTATTATAGTAGGCAGCACTTGGGCAGGAAAGTAAATGGGAGATCTTAATATGTCCAAAGTTTACTTATTCCATTTATGTGCATGAAACCATACAGGAAAAACTGCAAACTCAAATAAAAGTATAAAATATAATGACACTCTTTGTGTTGCTTCCTAATTTGATACAATAATAAAAATAATGTAATCTTTCATTAAAATACCTTCTTTTAGTTTAGAGGTTCCCAAAATGCCTTGCAAAAGTGGCAGCTAATGGACTAAATTTCAAGATGCACCTAAATTGCATGTGCAAAATAATTGCAGAATTAACAATAGCAAATTGCAGATTAGGAATTTAGGATCATAAAAACTGTCACAGTGGCTCAGACCAATAATCCCTCTCAATTCTGTCGGAGGAAGGTGCAAAAGGCAGGTGGCAGCCATGCAGGAATATTTCTTCCAAATCTCCATTAGTTGGAAGTCGATTTAAGCCCAAAACCACTTGGTTTATTTTTTTAATCCTCATAATTAGAACTTTAGCAATTCATGTTTATCCACATAAATATCTAATACTTTTTTTGTTAATCCCACCAAACTCTTAAATTATGCATACAATGACCTCTTTTAAATATATAGCATAGGTTTCTTAGATTAGATGATCATAGTGGTCCCTGCTAACCTTAAAATCAATGAACCTCTCTGAAAATCTGGCCCTTCCTAAAAATATATGTATAATTTGAAATAAGTAAATAAAAAGATGCATTAAAATCCTAATGTGATAAAACAGACTGATACTAATTAATTTTAACACTATAGATTTTGTTCCATCAATTACATCTCCACATATCTTTGAATTACAGGCTCAAACCCTTAATTCTGAGTATTTGTTTGTCACATACAATTTTTAATGGATATGCAATTTCAGACAGTGAGCTCTGCATGTGACTGCTAGTTCTGTTCTCACTGTCTTTGTATGTTTATTCCCTGTTTCTTTCCACTCAGTCTCTTTACGGATATAGTTTAACAATTGTGGGGGAAAGAATCTGCTTTGGTCTCAGAAACATTAGCTTACTGTAGTTTTTTTAAGTTTCTGGCATAGTAAAGAAAGGGCTACATGTATGAAGAAAGGGTCTGGGTTTCTGCTTTAGTATTACAATTACAAAAGAACTGCAGGACTGAAAATGAGCTGTGTATTTGTTCCAGGTTTCTGCTGGGAATATACAACAGCTACAAGGAAATAGAAGGCACCACCGGGACTTAGAGAGTTTGGGAGAAGAAAGGAGCAGCGATAGTTATCAGAAATAGAAAGAGTACTTTTCCCAATTCTAGCTCTCCGACTTCACCTCCAAAAGCCTGTGGTTTGCTCCTGCTCCCTCTGCTCCAGCAGGCTTACTCCATCAACTGATCTCTGACTCCTTTTCTTCCCCTTTCCTTTCTCCTCCATTATTAATCAGGGTCCACCTCTTTTTCTCTGCATTTCCCACACTCTCTGGGCCCCCTCTTTTCTTTCTTCCCACTTACCACTTTGTACCCACAGACAAATGAGGCTCACACATTCCTCTCCTCTGGTCTGCTGTGCACCCCCTCCCCACCCATCCCATCTCCCTCATCCCTTTCTTCTGCTCAGGCTCCACAGACTCAACAATATGTAAATATTTTACAGCAGACAGGAGCAGCACAAACCTATAATCTATAGATCTATAATCTACAGATGTATAATCTATAGATCTATAAATGCAACCTATGTCAGCCACCAAATGTTATCTACATCAATATGCCATTAAAAACCTAAAGTTTCTCAAATCTTTTAAAAAGCAGCTAGTTTAAGTTGACAAATCCATATGAAACTTAAATAATTACATAATAAAGTCACACTGCATCAAGTCTTCTATTCTCTTAATAGCAACCTGTCCTCTGCTCAATCTTCTTTTCAAAGCTTACGCTTTGAGTCCTTACGCAGCATTATTGTAGCTGCTTACAGATAATGACTGGAGATTTCCAGGTCAGATTGCCTAATGGAGAAAACCTGAAATGCGTACTGCAGGAGAACCCAAAAGCAGAAAAGAGAAGACACTTTTTAAAACTTACATTACCTTATTTTTTCTGTTCACTCTTTATTTTCTCTTTTGAATCTCATTGGTGGCCTTAACAACAAGAGATCATACCTTGCTTTCCTTGCCAATAGGATCTGGGACATTGAAGACTACAAACTCTAATTTGCCTGAGGGGGAAACTAAATTTTAGCTCTTCTGTATGGAATCAAGATTAAATTGGATCTGGCCTTTTCAATTGTATTTTTTGTTTTTGTACCCAGGAGCAATAAACCTCATTGCATCTGCTGCACATATGCACATCCCAAATCAAAGAATATTTCATTATTTAAAATTTGCATCTCACTCCAGAATTTTTCAAATGAAAGTAGCTGCACCCTCATCTAGTTTTCTCCATAATTTCACAGATAGAGCTGCAAATCAAGATTTAAAAAATAAAATAAAATAAAATAAAATAAATAAGAACTTCCTGAGCCACTGCCTGTTTCTGGAACTCATGGGTTAAGTCAGAACTGAAAGTGCTGAAATAACATGGGGAAGGCTGTTCTCTCATATTTCCATCCTGACTAGAAACACCAAGAAGACTGGCTTTCATGTGATCTCCAACTACTTTGGGACTATTCATGCCATATTGAAAGATGTGCTTTTAAAACATCTTAGTTTGAACAGTTAAGTGTCTCAGGGTGCGTCTACACTACACTTTCCTTAAGTCGACTTAAGGATAAAGTTAAATCGACTTTGTTAAATCTAGTTTTAAGTCGACTTTTGGCTTAAGTCGACTTTCTAAAGTCGACTTAAGCCAGTGTAGACTTGGAGTAGCCCTAAGTCGACTCTAAGTCGACTTAGGTCTCTCCAGGACTTCCCCACTGCCCTCCCTGCCAAGGTGGCTGGCACAGGGAGAGCCTGCCCCTATGCCCTGCCAGGGTTCCTGTCCCCCTTTGCCCCATTGTACCCAGGTACAATGGGGCAAAAGCTGAGCCCCCTGCCATCGTGGACCAGTCCCAGGTCCACCTAGCCCCTACACGTCAACCTAGGCATCCAGTGTGGACACTCTAGGTCGACTTTGTAGGGTCCCCCCTAATTCAACTTAAAATTTAGGTATGGACATGCTAAGTCAACTTAACAAAGTCGATTTAAAGTCGACCTAAATTTACAACTGTAGACATAGCCTCAGATAGTTCAGATAACTGAACAAGCATTTGAGTCCTTACCCAGTGTTATTGTAGCTGTGCTGGTCCCAGGATATTAAAGAGACAAGATGGACAAGGCAATATATTTTATTATATGTTAATATTTATTTTAAAAATAGTCCTTTTACCTAGGGTTTCTTGACCTAGTAAACTTGACCCAGTAAACTCTGCGAATCAGTTTGAGGAAATAAACCAAAGAAAATGCAGTACCTCTGTCTGCTATACGGCTGGCACAGACAAGTCAAAACCAAGTGCTCTTAATGGTAAAACTTTACTATTTTTGTCTCCAGCAATTCCTGCTGGAATGCTTTTACTGGATTGTTTCCACTTATTAGTCTTGAGCACATACAAATACAATAGGTGGTAAGAGTACCCCAAAACTTGATAGTTACCTCAGAAGACCAAGGAAGTCTTCAGGTGAATCAGACACAGATTTCAGGATGGCCAGTCCTTCCTTCTTTACCTGGAGATCTTTTTAATGCGTCCGTGAAGCAATCCATGTGACGCAGACTCACTAACTTGCTCCTATACCCCAAAAGTTACAGAGGCATCTCAATCAAAAGAATGTTACATGGCCAGTGAAACAAACCAATCATTGGGCAGAAGCAAGAGTTACGACATGTCACTAAAAAAAATGTTAAGCAGGCAATCTTAATCTATAAGTATGATAGCTAAATTTCGCCATACCAACAATTGTAAAATATATCCAGACTTCTTGTTTTTCACAGACATTTGCCCCAGCACATTCAGAGAGAACACTTAGGGTACATCTACACTGGACGCTATGTTAAGTCGACTTTAAGTTGACTTAAAGTCGACCTTGTTAAGTCGATTTAGAGAGTCCACCCTGAAAACTCCAGTCAACTGCCAGCGTCCACACTGGCAGGTGCTAAGTCGACAGAGGAGTGGTGCATTGTGGGTAGCTGTCCCACATTGCACCAGGGCCTGGAAGCCAATTAGGTTGACTTAAGGGCACTCCCCGTCCACACTGGCTTAAGTTGACTTAATAAGGCTGATTTATGCGTTAAGTCAACCTTCAGAGGTGGTGTTATTAAGTCAACTTAAGGAAGCTCTTAAGTTGACTAAATAAGCGCCCAATGTGAAAGCAGCAGTCTGTCTCCCTGCCAAGCCCAACTCCTAGTTTGGCTAGTTATGCTAAGTTCCCGCAAAGGGTGAAAATGGCTAGAAGCAGCAAGCAGAATAATTGATGGTCCATCCCAATAATTGGCAGTGGTTTGACACCTGTTTGGTTGCTAAAATGCTCTTGTTCAGTCCCCTCCTTGAAGGCCATTTCCTTTTTGTATAAGAGTACTTTCGCAGAACCGTAGTCACCCCATAGTCTCATTTGTACCAGAGCTGTGATCCAACAAACACTCAAAGCTCTCAGCCAAGACTGAGAAAATGAGTATCTTGTTGGCACTGATCATAGCACACCAGATTAGCTGGATGCTGACTAGAGGGCAGCAAGTTTTATATATTCCTCTTCTAAGGGCAAGAGCCACCTGCCCAAATGTCAGGGAAATTGGAGGTGTCAAATTTGCACCAGGTCTAACATGCTAAAAAAGAAAAACACTACCCTCTTGGAATGGGGACAATTCTAATAATACGTTTCTCCACCAGGGTTCTAGGTTCTTACCACTGTGACTAGTATCTGAGTAACTTCACTGGCTGCATGACATACAGTGATCATGACTCTACGCACCTCTTTCCCAGCAACTTGCAAATGTTTCTGCAAATTAGGGTGTACAAGGAATAGTTTTAAAACAGTTAAGTTCGTTCCAATGGTACAGGATGTGCAGCAAAATACAAGGTATACTTTTCTTTTAACTCACTATATTTAAGTTTAGGAACTTGAAAGTTAAAATCATACTCTTGAATAATAAAAATAAAACAAAAACATTTATTTTCCTTTTCCAAAGGGGTAGCCATGTTAGTCTATTGTAGAAAAACAACAGAGTCCTGTGGCACTTCTAAAGACTAACAGATTTATTTATCACATGAGCTTTCGTGGGAGAAAATCCCACTTCATCAGTGCCACAGGACTCTGTTGTTTTATTGGCCTGCAGGGCACCTATAACTCTCAAGAGCCAGAAGGTTCCCCCCCCCCGCCCTTCGAATATTTTTCATTCCTGTAGATGTTACAACATCAACTTGTATGGCATTGAATTGGTCAAAAGAAAATTTAGTAGGTGCCTCTAGGCCCTTGATGTGTTTGCCCAGAGAATTCATCTTGTTTCCTACAACTTTCTCATTAATGCCACTTCCTCACACCACGCAATTGCTCCCACGATATCTCTTGTAATATTTTTAAGAGTCCATAGCCTTCAAAATGCAGGGCAAGAAAAGCTCCCATTTCCCTCCCTATAGTCATGCCTCCTCCAGACTTTTATGCCTAGTGTGTGGGGTGAAAAGTAATATGTTAGCCTAAAGTTAATTGTTTTTCCCACATCCTGTTCACTTAGGTGTATCACTCCATAGATGAACACAAGGGGTTTACAGATGAGAAAATAACTAAAATTTAAAATAGGATTTGTCACCTCTTTACAGTCCCCAAACCCCATATTGGTCTTCCTTTTATTTTATTTTTTTCACCAGCAGATTGTCCTTCATTGCAGCATCTGGAGGTAGGTCATAGGTGCAATCACTTTTGTCCCACTGACATTTAAACACTTTCAAGAGGCATTGGTCCAGACATTTCTGATTACTGGGGTTAACATTGATTTTTACTGTGTCATTTGCTTTGCATGCCAAAGTCATTCACTAAATGTTTCCCCATGCTCCACGCACAACAACTTTTGAATTTACACCACCAGAGGAGCAGGATCCTCTGCAGGACCCATGCCAGCAAAAGGAACACACAGCAGTGCATCATGTCCAAGGACTTGCAGCATTTACAGGGTTAGTAATCCTAAACCACAAAGCAAAACAAACTTCCCCCATCCCTATATAAGGGGAGGAGGCATTAACTTTTATTGAGACCTCTTTAGTTTCCAGTTTCTCTTTTTCTCCCTTCCCCTTGCTTAATTGGCAGCTGAAGCACAAATTGTTTTACTCGGCTTCCTTTTTCAACAACGTATGCAGTGGGGCTAGCTTCTCTGAAAATTACTTCAGCTTCCCTCTCTGTTGGTCAGGGGGATGTCCCTTGTTTCCCCAAATCACTCCAAAAATTATTTACTTGTTCAGAGCACAGCCATGCTTTCTTTGGGCTTAACTTTCTACCTCCCTCCCAAACCCCGCTCCTTGTTTGCCTAGTTATGCCAAGTTCCTTCAACGGCCTGAAAATGACTAAAAGCAGCGAGCAGAATAATTGATAGTCCATACCATAACTGGCAGTGGCTCTGACACCTGGCTGATTGCTAAAATGGTCCTGCTCAACGTTGCTACCTTCTCTCAGCATTCATCCAAATCAATCCCAAGCCCAGAGCTCTGTGAGGGTCACCCATCAGAAGGGCTGGTCAAAAAGTTTGTTTAAAATTTGTGATTTAAAAGTGATATTAAACATAAAGACACAGTCTTTCATGGAAATTAGTGTGACCTTGGAAAACAATTTTAAATAGCATAAGTAGAGCTGTTTAAAGAAGAGATATTTGGTAGAACTCTACTCTCAGTTACACTTTGAAGTTGATGATATTATGTATAAATAAGTAAGAGCAAAATTTGGCCCACTCTATATGATTTTAAGATGTTGCACAAAATAACTGTGTAAAACCTACAGGTTCTTGTTATGTGTTAGGATTAAATAATGATCAATAGACATAACAGGCTTCAAAGTTCCCTTAGTTGGCTTTATTTAGCATGTCTGGCAAGGACTGCCAGGAGACAAACAGGTTTGCCCAAGCACTTAACAATCCTCCCATTTATCACTATGGCAACCCCTCAATGGCCCCAGTAACCTGAGACACCACGGTTCTGATCCTGTTATTTGATCAATGCAGATGGACCTGCCCTTGCATGGAGCCCCATTAGAGGTGTCCATGTGGAAACATGGGTGAATCCAGTTACAGGAATAAAGACATTGGGCGAACTCACAGCCCCACTGAAGTTCAAGGCCGAACTGCTTTATTAGAGCCAGGATCCAAAATCTTTAACAAAGATAACTGTGGATAGAAGGACAACAGAGTCTTGTGGCACTAGTTGATGGATTTCCACTTCAAACGGCTGTATTCAGTGCCCTCCATGTAGTCAAATTCCAAAGGGGTAGCCGTGTTAGTCTATTGTAGAGGACTCTGTTGTCTTTCTACAATAGACTAACACGGCTACCCCTTTGGAATGTGGATAGAAGATACATCAAAAAGTTGTATTGTATGTTTCTTCCTTTTCCATTCTCCTTTCATACCTCCATTGTCGTCTTATGGTATGTCTACACTGCCAGGGCTTCACAGATTGATGCAGTGGAACTGATTGAGGGGGCAGTGGAGACCTGATCAATTGATCTCAGAAGTGATCACCAACTGATGCATTAAATCCACTCTCCCTAACAAGAGTAAGGCTGCATTGATTGGTGAGCACTTGATGCAGTACACTGGAAATGCCATGGTCAGGGAATATAAGTCAGTCGACCGGAGATACACAAGCTATACTATATACCTTGCGTTTCTCCCATTGATGGCTGCTAGCAGTGTAAACCAGGCCTGAGGATATGAACTCTTTGGGCTTGGGACTATGTTTTACTATATGTTTGAAGAGTGCTTAGCCCTAGGGTGGGCACCTTAGTAACAACAATAGCAGCTGTTCACCAATATACACTCAGTATGACACCACACCACTAAAATAACTCAGATGAAGATATTTAAGAGTTGGGAAACTCTAATTTATTTGTCTAAATATGAATAATGATTAATATTGATTTTCATCCACAAGTAAATATGAAAGCAGAATAGCTGTTGCATAAGGATGGGACAAAGAAAAGGGATGGAAAGAGTCCAGAAAGTTTATCTGTAATCTAACCAAATCAAAGCTAAAAGGAAACCCCCTAAACCGCCAGTACAACTGTCTGCAGAATTTGCCATGAGGCCAGATGCTGATGTGGAAAATACTATATTTTTCCACAACTTCACATCTGGACTCTCTAATTGCCATCTAAAGGAGTGGTGCCTTCTATGAAGTAAATGACACCCAGTCACCCTGCCTAAGCATTTTTGATTAATTAATGAAAAATATATTCAAAATGTAAGTCCATTAGCACAAAAAACATTGGCACTGAATTACATGTGACAGAATTTTCCAAATAAAAATACTTTACTACACTCTCTGCAGCCACAATCTAGATTAAGTTGGGGATATTTTTATTTCTTTAGAAAACCTTGAAATAGTGACAAATGCTAGGGAGGGTACTAACTGTAATTGGCATTAATATATTTTACGTTTAGAGTATATGAAAGGAATCAACATGTTTTACCAATTCAGTTAAATACCTGGAGTGAGATCTTACAACCAGTCTAGTCTCTTTATGCTACGTACAGTGGCATAAAGGGGATCTACACACCCCATTTCCAACTGAGGGAAAGGTTTTCCCAGTACAAGCGCTGTGAAAGAAACCTCAAAGCTGCTACTTAAGGACTCCTCGTAAGCCAGAATAGAGAGCTTGTGCTTGTAAGGTGGGATCTAGGAGGGCTCCGCAGAGGGGGGTCTCTGGAGATTCCAGACAGGGAAGCAGTTTGTAGAGCAGCATAATAGACTCTCTAAATTACACAGGGCTTCTTCAACTGGAGCAGCTCAGAATCAGGAGTACACAAAGGTGGCTGAAATCAACTGCACTACATCAGCACAGTGAGATGAGATGACCACAACCCTGCCCTATCCCAGGATAAAAGACCCAACCAGGTGATGACTCTGACCAGATGTGAGCCGGGGGCTGAATAACAGGTATTGAGGTTGACCTGCTAACGAAAGCATCTATTCTTAATTGATTAGTCATTTAATATTCCAAAATCATCAACAAAGGCTGCATTTCCCTCATCTTTTCTATCCTGTCTCTCATCCACCTTGTGTCTATCTGTTTAAAAAAAAGAAGTGATTACCCTTCACACATATCAGGACTCAGTGTAAAATTATCTTTTTTCTTTTCAGCAAAGAAAGATTGCATAAACAAAAGCGAGTGACATTTTGTTTCCAAAAGAAAACAGACTTTAATAGGTTTTAATTGTTTGGTTTGCATAATCACTGAATTTCAGTTTCAATATAAATGATTTTTCAGGTTTTTATTCTTTCTTTGTACGATCAATAAACTTTCAACTTTAGAATGAATGGTTTTGGTTGAAACCAAGGCCTGGTCCACACTTACTGAAGTTTCCAGCAGCAGACAAAGGCGATATGCAAGCTGCTTAAAATAACTTGCATATCTCCCTTCGACTTTCTGGCACCTACTTACCTTGGTGTCTCCACTATGCTGAGTCGAAAGGAAATGCCCATCCTTCAACTCAGTGCTACTCTTCTTGAGGGTGTGGATTTACAGTGTCAACTTCCTGATCTATTGAAGTGATCTTCATTGAATTTGCCAAATTTGCGAACGTCCGAATAGACGTGCCCCAAGTAAATCAAGCAATTTTAGAATAAAAATCATAAACCTAAGTATCACTGTTTTAATGCTGGGCTCTGAAAGAGTTTATAAGTAACTATAACTCTTTTGATCCTTGAGATCAGTACAATGATGCTCAAGTTCACGTTATAGGCAATATATATTCTGTAGACAGTTTGTAGGCTAATTTTAGAGGTACTGTTAAGTATGTAACATTGCCCAGTGTTGTGACATTCTCTAACAGAGGAAAATATGTGCAGCTCTTAGGATCAGTGAGATGTGTTTAGATGGCTATGTCAGGCTTATTTCAATATTTTCTTTGGAGTTGTTGACTGATATTTCAGCCTTATTAGCTAATTATTTTTGATATTTTCTTTTTGATGGGGAGGGTCACATTTATACTGACATTGCTTCATCTTGGCTGGACATTATAAAGTTGTCTCCATATATATATGAGCAGAAAAAGGATCTCATGTTAGCATAGTAACATTAAGCCTGAATTACTGACATTTTTTAGTCTTGATAATTTAATGCTGTTTCCATAAACCTGCAATGAGTTTGTCAGAGAACTTCATTCACATCATCTTAGTAATGTTGGACCTGACCCTGCAACTCTTACTCGGCTGAATGGCCCTTTAATTCAATGAAAGTATGTACAAGGGTAAAGCCTGTAAGACAAAGTCCTATGTTAAGTCACTAAATTACTGATTCTGCACTACTGAAGTCAGAGAGCTTTTCCATGGACTTTAATACATGAAAGTTCAAGCCCTAAATCCCAGGCTAGTGAATAAGAAACTAAGTTGACCCAAAAAAATATTACAAAATATAATTATTGCCCAGTACCTCAGTCTGCTCTTGTATTGATAGATGGGCTGATACACAGGCAGGCAGAGAAAGCAAGTAGGTCCTACATCTAGACTTGAGAAAACAATAGTTGTGAAGCAATGGGCCTTTTCAGTGAAGACTTTCTCTTTTCCATAGCTTTGTCTAAACAACTGGGCCATTTGTCTCTCTCATGCTCCACATCTAGAATTAAATAAGGACCCATTGACTTCAACAGAGCTATACCAAGCTATAACAGGTAGGAATCCAGCCCATAGATTTTAAGACCAGAAGGGCCTATTGTGACCATGTAGAGACTAACGTCTTACATAACATATGCCAGGGAATTTCACACAGTAATTCCTGCCTCATACCTAATAACTTGCCATTGAACTATAGCAAAAATTTTAGAACCGTGGTTCTCAAAGTGTGGGGCATGCCTCTTGTGGGAGGGGACGGGGGACGCAAGATGGATCATGGGGGGCATTGTGGAGCAGGGGACAGCACTAGTCCAGCTCCATGCTCCCCAGAGACGGAAGCACCCATCGCCACCACATACCTATTGCCACAGCAGCAGCTCTCTACCACTATTGGGCGTACTCCCCATGTGCTGCTGCAGCCATGCACTGCTGCAGCTTCCCACTTCCTACGCTGTTCCCTGCTGCCGCTGCTCCCCACATTGCTGCTGCCACGTTCCTCATGTTTCTTCTGAAAGGGAAGATTCGGGGGAAGCGGGGACGTGATTGTTGGGAGGGCACTACCCATGCTGTAGAACCCATTTATATTCTGAAAGGGTGCCTCTTTCAGAAGGAGGAAAGCAGGGCATGATTCAGATGAAGGGGGACCATGATTGTTATATGAAAGTCTATGGCAGTGGGGCTTCATTTAAAAAGTTTGAGAATCACCGTTTTAGAAGAAGGCAGTGTCCTTTCTCCAGCAGAGTTCTGCTACAAGGCAGCTTCAAATCTTGCCTCAAGCTTAGGGTTCTTAATGGAACCTGTATTAAAAGAGAATTGGTGTAGCACAGCAGAGAACTCCAACATGTTCTCCACTTACATCCTGAAGGGGGGAGACAGAGGCACAGATATACCAGCAGGGAGTTTCCCTATGCCAAGAGAATTCTCTGATGGGCATTTGTGGTAGGACATTGTCCCATTATGATTCTTGCATAGCACTAAGAGGCCATAATCAGCTTTGAGTATCTGGCCCCAATCTTGATTTATAGACTCCAGCTAGTGGATAATTTAGCACACTCTATGTAGCTGTTCGTGCCAAATGAACCTAGCTTCCTTCTTTGCCAGGACTACTGGTCTAGTGGATAAAAAAACCTATAAGCATGATCTATCTTGATTTTATATAAGGCTTTTGATGCAGTCCCACATGACAGTCTATTAAGCAAACTAGGGAAATGTGATCCAGGTGGAATTACTATAAGATGGGTACATAACTGCTTGAAAAATACATACGCACAGGGTAGATACCAATGCTTTGCTGTCATATTGGAGGGATTGTCTGGCGGGATCCTGCAGGAGTCTGTCCTGGGTCCAGTCCTATTCAATATTTTCATTAATGAGTTGGAAAATGAAGTGTAGAGAATACTTATAAAATTTGCAGATGACACAGAGCTGAGAGGGGTTTTAAGCACTTAGGAGGACAGACTTACAATTCAAAATGACCTAGATAAATTAGAGAATTGTTCTGAAACCAAGAAGATAAAATTCAATAAAGACAAGTGAAAATTATTATGCTTAGGAACCAAAATATTTTACATGGTTGAAAAAAGCATTTCCACTGAAATGAGCATATTTGGAGAAGAAACAATTGTCAGGTGTGTATTCATTCAAAATCTGACCAACATCCCAAAGTGACATTCTGAGAAATATGCAAATGATTGTTTCAAATTATTTTAGTAATAATGGTATTCAGCTCAGGAAGTTTATATTAAATCCAGTCTACAGAGAAGTTACAGAGAGAATTTCACTGTGGCTGATGAATGATAAGAATATAGTCCTCCCAAAATGAATTGAGCCTTGTATATAGATCCATAAACCACGGTCAAACAGTTTATTTCACATAAAATATCTACATAATGGACAATTTCATCTAACATTGATCCTGATCCAATTGAATCCCATATTATCAGATTAAATTTTTCAGCTGAAAAATATAGTGGTAGTATTTACAAATGTTGACTGCACACTATCTGATTTCTTTGAAAATTGTGGTAGAATGGGCAAATATTGTTAATGAAATGAGAATGAATATTTATACTGACAACTTCTACAAAGTTAGCTTCAAGGGTGGGAAAACCAAATATGTGGTATTCAAATTTGAAAAATTATACTTGAGACTGCTGAATAGACCATTTAATCACACACTTAAATGATCAAGAAACCCTTCATAAATTTAAGGAACCATTTCAAATAAATGTACTAACAGGTCATCATGAAATCTTGTCCACAATACAATGTGACAACAGTTATAGTGTTGTGCTATATAAAAGGAGTCCCAAAACAACAGTTTTTGAACCAGAGTTTTGTACTTTATTTGTACAGAACCTAGCATAAAGGGTTTCCAGTCCATGACTGGGGCTCTTAGGTGGCACTTCAGTAAAAATAATAAAGAAATGTTAAACAAAACCAACATTTCAAATCAAGGTAATTATTTAATGACTTGTAACGCAGACCATTCAATGAGTTCTATCTAAGCTTTGCAGAAACATTACAGAATAAATACTAACTGGATTCAAGAAAAAACAATTTTCCAAGCTAAAGTTTTATAGTGGCTAAAACAGTGGCTTACATTGTAAAGAAGTTCCAGAGGGGAAGCTGTGTTATTCTATTGCAGAAAAACAACAGAGTCCTGTGGCACTTCTGAAGACTAACAGATTTATTTATCGCATGAGCTTTCGTGAGAGAAAATCACACTTCATCAGATGCTTTGAAGATGAGACATTATGGAGATACTATTGCCATTCTATCACACCTACAGCAAAGGGCATTGTTTCACTATTATATTTTTATCCCAGGAACAAATGCTATCACAGCTATTTCTCTAAAAACATTTTTGTTTATTGCAGCTTTAAAATTTGTTTATATCCAAATCATTGAATTGACCTTGGCGAGTGTACTATAATGGAATATGTCTTTTGCTTTGTTCCTTTTGTCCTTTATAATAAACAATAAATTAGGGCTCTCTGTGACAAAATGTGTACCCGCATGGCCCCACAATATGCCAACATCTTTATGGCCAGTTTAGAACAACGTTTCCTCACGTCTCATCCCAAAGCACCTCTACTTTACCTACGCTATATTGATGACATCTTCATCATCTGGACCCATGGTAAAGATGCCCTTGAAGATTTCCATAGAGATTTCAACAATTTCCACAACACAATCAAACTTAGCCTGGAACACTCCACACAAGAGATCCACTTTCTGGACACTACAGTGCAAATTAGCGATGGGCACATAAAGACCTCCCTATACCGCAAACCTACTGATCGGTATAGTTACCTACATCCCTCGAGCTTCCATCCTCGACACACCACACGATCCACTGTGTACAGTCAAGCCCTAAGATATAACCGCATTTGCTCTGACCCTTTAGACAGAGACAGACACCTTCAGGATCTCTACCAGGCATTCTTAAAACTACAGTACAAACCCGCAAAAGTGAAGAAACAAATTGACAGAGCCAGACGGGTACCCAGAAGTCAACTACTGCAGGAGAAGCCCATGAAAAACAACAACAGAACGCCACTGGTCACCACCTACAACCCCCAAGCCAGACCTCTTCAACACATCATCAAAAATCTACAGCCTATTTTACAAGATGATCCCTCACTCTCTCAAGCCTTAGGAGACAGACCTCTCCTTGCTTTCAGACAGCCCCCTAATCTTAAAAGGATACTTACCAGCAACTACAGATCACAGAGCAGAAACACTAAAGCAGGAACACAGCCCTGCAGCAGACCACGCTGCCAACTTTGCCCTCATATCTACACTGATGACACCATCACAGGGCCTAATCATGCCACCTACTCCATCAAGGGTTCGTTCACCTGCTCATCCACCAATGTGATTTATGCCATCATGTGCCGGAAATGCCCCTCTGCCTTATATATTGGACAGACAGGACAGTCTCTGCGCCAAAGAATCAATGGACACAAATCTGACATCAGAAATTGCAACACTGAAAAACCTGTAGGGGAACACTTCAATCTCCCTGCTCACTCCCTTGACGACTTGTTAATAGCTGTGTTGAAACAGATGAATAACAAATCACAGCTTCATAGAGAGACTGCAGAACTCGAACTTATATGCAAATTTGACTCAGTTGTCTTGGGGTTAAACAGGGACTATGGATTTTTCTCACATTACAACAAGTGATTTGACCTCCCCCTCCTCTATGTGCTGTTCCCCAGTGTTTTGAATCCTAACACCTATTTTGATTTGCTGTTACAGCCTGACCTGATGCTATGTCATACACTCCCCTGCATTTAATTTCCTCCTACTCTGTAACTTTCCTATCTTCAAAGCGTCTGACGAAGTGGGATTTTCTCCCACGAAAGCTCATGCGATAAATAAATCTGTTAGTCTTTAAAAGTGCCACAGGACTCTGTTGTCTTTCTACAATAGACTAACACGGCTACCCCTTTGGAATCTTCCTAGCCTGTGTTTTCTCTGACTGGGGATGTATCACTTGATGATTACCTGTTCTGTTGATTCCTTCTGAATCACCCCCCATTGGCTAATGTCAGAAGACAGGATACTGGGCTAGATGAACCATTGTTCTGACCCAGTATGGTGATTATTAGGTCCTTCAGGATGTAACACAATAGTCAACACTTCTTTTCTTCCTCTTAAGCATTTGACCCTGGGAGAGCAAAGTACCTCAGCACCTATGTAACTCTAAGCATATAATTGGTCCCATTCATGTTAATGGGATTACTCACACACTTGCGGAACTGGGGCCTGAGTGACCAGTCCATTAGCCTTTATTCAAGTGAATAATTCCTTTGACTCCAGTGGGATTAAAGGGAAGAGAAACCCTGCAGAATTTGGCACTGAGTTTATAAAATGAAAACTTAAATAGCTTAGCAATTAAAACAGAAGACAATAGAAAAATATGAAATATAATAGGTGAGTTTATCATTAAATCACTTTCAGTTAGCCTATATAAGCTAATGTCTGCTAAACTGTCCTCCAGATCTTCCCTTTCATTCACATTATTTAAGTAGGAAAGGATCACAGCATGTCATTTAGCTTATGCAGTTTAGATGTAAGTAGTTTATAGTTCATGTGGTAAATATTCTCTCCATAAGGAAATTTGTGATTCCGTAGAATACTTCTAACTAATGGATGACAATTTAAATCTAAGTGGGGAAAAAATAGTCAAATAAGGAGGAATAAACTCAACTGTTTAGGAAGATCAAGGCAATATTCTGAAAATATTTGACAGGTCTTTGTTTCCTATTTTAGGTACAACTGAATCAATGTAATCATTTCTCATACTTCAGCACCACCAGTGGTGAACAATGGAAATACAAACATGCACTTTAATAATGCTAGATTCAGTTCAACAGGCTAAAAAGGTAAAATAGATCTAGAACGCAGATCTAGATAGATCAGACACAAAAGTTGTGTAGATGAATGTATCTTCCCTCTGCTATTATTTTACTGAATATTCAATACAAATGGCTGCTATAAAACCAATTTAACAAGCACATAAAGTAAAATATATGGAACCTGATTTAAAAATGGGTGAGGTTATAAAATTCCTAATTTTGTGCCTAAAAAAGTGACCTGATATCCAAAAAGTGCTGCTCACCTACATTCTCTCATTCACTTCAGTGGGAGCTGCTTTGTGCTCAACTTCATACATTTAAACCTTTTATTTAGGCACTTCATTAAGGATTTAAGGTCCTGATTTTAGGCATCCATATTTGGAAATCTTGGCCATAACACCAATTCAATTGAATAATTAATAGTAACATGAAACTACTAATTTTACAGAAAATACAGATTAATCAATAGCCTCAGAGTGAATTAAGCAATATTTGTGGGATACTTTATATTTTAATTCCATCTGTAGGTGGGATATTATTTAATATAGTCATTTATTATATCTGTTAGCAGCCATGTGTTGTCTTAAAAAACAAACTAATGGCATAGGATTACAAAAAGTTCTGGCTGCAGTCAGAATTTCTATGTGGTGTCCCTGAGCTGTTGAATGTAATTTTAAAAGGATTAGCTATAGCAAAACATTTTTTTAAAGAGGGACATTGTGAAAAATGTTTTACACGTGAAAGAGCCCTAGGAAGACAGCTACCAGGAGTGCTGCTACATTGGTTTGGATTACAGCCTAGCCATGACAGAGAGGAAGAATAAACGAGTCAGTTGTGCATGTTTTCCAGACATATTTGTAATGAAGATCACATCCCTGAACAACAGACCTGCTTGAGTGATGATTGCCACCACAGAAATGGGACTTAAATAATTCAGTGCAAATTGCTTTCTCCTATCAGAATCTGGAAGTCCAGCTTGACTGGATCCTAAAAGATACATGTTTACTTTTGCTATCAATTCTGGGGGCTATGATCAAGCTGTTTCTTTTTTTTTTTTTTTCAGATTTCTTTAATGTAAAAAATTATTTGTTTGTTAAAACAGCATAAAGAATCATTTATGGGAAAACTTATAACTTGCAGCCCTGATTGTACTTATGAATGACTGTCTTGCACATTGCTGAATGAAATCTGTATAGCATTTAATTAGAGCTCTCTGAAAAAGAGAAAAATAAGTCAAAGTATTGCTGTTCTTCTATTTTATTTTTCAAATTTCATTTCAACAGAAAATTGCCAACCAGCTCTAGTGTTCAGGAAGTGTGAGGAATACTTCAGGGAGGACAACAGGCTTAGATGCTCTATGGCCACTGATAGCTGTTTAATTGGTCAAGGCTTCCAGAATATAGTTTAATGATATGAGAGACTTTGGTTATTGCTCTTAATCCCATTTTTGTTGGACAATGTGCATAAGCATAATATCATAGAAATGTAGAGCCAGAGGAGACCTCAGGTAGTCATCAAGTCCAGGCCCCTGTGGTGAGGCAGGACCAAGTGCCTGACAGGTGCTTATCAAATCTGTTCTTCAAAGCCTTCTATAATGAGGATTCCATAACTTCACTTGGAAGTCTACTCCAGACCTTAACTATCCTTACATATAGCAAGGTCTTCCTAATATCTAACTTAAATTGCCCTTGCTGGACATAAAGCACATTATTTCTTGCCCTACCTTCAGTGACTATAGAGAAAAACTGATCACAGTTCTCTTTATAACAACCCTTAACACATCTGGAGACTCTTTTCAGGTCCCCATTCAGTCTTTTTTTCTCAAGACTAAACTTGCCCATTTATTTTAATCTTTTCTCATAGGTCAGCTTTTTCAAAAGCATTTATCATCTTTGTTGCTCTCTTCTAGCCTCTCTCCAAAAGTTCTGGTGTCCAGAACTGCACACAGTACTCTAGCTAAGGTCTCACCAATGATGAGTAAAGTGGGACAATTACTCTCTATCTCTTCAATACAACATTCCTGTTAATAAACCCCAGAATTATATTAGCCTTTTTCACAACCACAGCTGTTGACTTATATGCCATCGGTTATATACCCAAGATCCTTTTCAGCAGTACTGTCAGTTAGCCAATTACTCCCCATTTTATAGCTGTACATTTGATTTTTCCTTCCTAAGTACTTGGCACTCATCTTCATTCACTTTCATTGTATTGAATTCAGACCAATTCTCTATATTTGTCAAGGTCATTTTGAATTCTAACCCTATCTTCATGAGTGCTTGCAACATCTTCCAGCTGTGTGCTATATGCAAATTTTATAAGCATACTCTCCACTCTGTTATCCCAATTATTAATGAAAATATTGAATAGGACCAGACCCAAGTCTGACCTCTGTGGGAACCCACTACATACACCCTCCCAGTTTGAAAGCACATCATTGATATCTACTTTTTCAACAAGTTGTGCATGGATATTAGAGTAATTTGATCCAGACAATATTTCCCTATTTTGCTTATGAGAATGTTATTTGGGACAGTGTAAAAAGCCTTGCAAAAACCAAGCTACATCATGTCTACTGCTCCCCTATACATTAGACCAGAAATCTCCTTAAAAGAGGATATTGGTTGTTTGCCATTATTTGTTCTTGAAAAATACATACTTGCTATATTTTATAATCCTATTATCATCTAGGAGTTCACAAATGATTTTTTTATGATTTGTTACAGTATCTTTTTGGGTACTGGCATTACCATGTGAATGCAAATTGGAATAACTTATTGCATTTGTGTATTGGTGAAGTCCCACTTGCAAAAAGTACACTGAAGTTACATACTTATTTGTCTGTCACTGGAATGTGTTTTTTTTAAATTGTTGTGTTAAGTATCTCATTTTCATCCTATAAAATCAAAGATTTCATGTCTTTTCCAATTGCACTGAGTAAATTAGTGGTCTCAACTTAACTATTACTGAAGTCAATAGTGATATCAACAATGTAATCATGATAAGAACGTGTGTAGCATTGGGAAGGTCTTGGTAGGATCCCTGGAATAAACTCTGTGCCAGGTCTTTGGCCTGGATTTTGTGAAGATTCAGAGATGGACAACAAGAATAATTAATGACAACAGAGTCCTGTGGCACTTTTAAAGACTAACAGATTTATATATCGCATGAGCTTTCATGGGAGAAAATCCCACTTCGTCAGACACTTTGGGATTTTCTCCCATGAAAGCTCATGCGATAAATAAATCTGTTAGTCTTTAAAAGTGCCACAGGACTCTGTTGTCTTTCTACAATAGACTAACATGGCTACCCCTTTGGAAGAATAATTAATAACATGGAAAAACTTCCAAATGAGGAAAGAAAAATTGGGACTTAGACAGCAGACAAATACACGGGAAGATTTCATAAAAAAATACAAAAGATAATAAATGGTACAGAGAAATCACTTCAATTCATCCTTTCTCATACTACAAAAATAACAGGACATTCAATAAAAATTAAAGGCATCACATTTAAAATTGATGAGAGAAAATATTTTGTCACGCAACCCACAACTGCCACAAAATTTGACTGAGGGCAATAGCTTAGCAGGATTCAAAAGGGTTATGACAATATATAGATATGGCTATCCAGAGTTATGCTATTAAATAATTATTTTTAATCAAACCTAAGCCTTTGCAGCTATAAGCCAGAACTAGTGAAAAAAATATTCCATTGCAGTGTCTCTTTGAGAGAAATTGGAGTTTTAACTAAACAAAATTTTTCATAGAAAGTATCTGTTTTCCTCATTTTTTTTCATCAAAAAAACCTCTCATCCCCTTCCCCACTCTTCCCCCCAAAAAAGAAATGTTAATAAGTTTATAGGAGTTTTCAGCAATCTTTTTTTTTTTGACAAAAAAAACCACCTTTTCTTTGGGAGAAGAAAAACATATTTTGATCAGCTCTAATATAAACCCTGCGATTATATTACAAGAGTTAGGAACAAGTTTTCCTGTGGGCAAGTTATTTTATTACTGTCTACTGTGGAAATCATTATAAATTCCTCTCAAACAGTTGCTATTGGTTACTTTCAGAGACAAGATACTAGATACATTATTCTGATCCAATGTAGCAATTCCCATGTTCCCCAGTTGGTAAAGTCTTCCTCTATGACTAAATACTGTCTGACTACATACACAAGTCCAATGCTCTAATGTAAAAAAAAAAATTTCAATTAAACAAATTTTAGCTTTAACCCCAAAATTCATTTTGTGAGCATTCATAGAAACAAAACTTCATTTTCACAAAAAAAGGGGGGGAGGGATAAATAGAAAGAGATGCAAACTGAGTGAAAAATTCCTGTAGAATTTATTAAATGTTTGTTAATAATATCTCTCTACTCTCACCACCCCTAAACATAACCAGGAGTGTACTAAAATATGTGGTGTATTTTCATTTTGGGGGAAAAAAATCCATCACCAATTAAAAGTAATTTCTTGGGAAAATAGTTAATTTTTCCTTAAAAATAAATTTATAAGGTTTCACTGCTGAATTTTATTACACTCATGAAGGTCAGAACATGAAACAATTTCCATATTATTAGGTACAGTGGGACTAGAAAAATCAGGAAATTCATGTTTTATGAGAAAATCAAAGTTACATGGTCATGCCCAGCATCACCAGCATTGGATACTACACATGTTCTAGAATGTGCTAAAGCTATAAATTTGAACTTTGAACTTCCTTTTAATGTTACTAAAAACTAAAGGACCTGATTCTGTTAAAAGAACCCGTTACAGGTTTGCACAAGACTACAAAAATCCCTTAAGATTGTTTTTGTTTGGTTGTAGCACAACCTTGTCCAGTGAAGACATATAATGGATTGTTTGCTGAATAGCCTTTGCAAAATAATTCAGTAAAACTCACAGGACTTTCAAAAAATGTATTTCATATTACTAATGTTCTGGGAAGATAAAAAAAATTGTTACATCCTTTTTTAGCATACGTATTGTGCACAGGGTTATTGGATTTTCAACCCATAAAACTGAAATATTATATATACGTTTATTTATTTATTTAAAGATGTTATATAATTTTAAAATTTTAAATGAACATCTTCTCATGATATAGTTTCCAAATCTCTGAGCTGAAACTCTGAAGGTCAGTACAACCTAAGTAAGCCATTAGAGATTTACTCACTAGGGCTATGTCTACACTTGCAACTTAGGTCAACTTAACTATGTTTAAGTCGATCTACATGAAGACGTGTCCACACCGGGTGCTTATACAGTTGACTTAAGTGCTTCCTTAAGTTGACTTAATAACTCCCCCTCTTTAGGTCAACTTAACGCTAACTCAATCTTGTTAAGTCAACTTATAGCCGGTGTGGATGGGGAATAGAATCATAGAATAATAGGATTGGAAAGGACCTCACGAGGTCATCTAGTCCAACCTCCTGCTAAAAAGCAGGACCACTCCCCCTAAATCACCCCAGCCAGGGTTTTGTCTAACCGGGCCTTAAAAATCTCCAAAGATGGAGAATCTACCACCTCCCTAGGTAGCCCATTCCAATGCTTCACCACCCTCCTAGTGAGAAAGTTTTTCCTAGTATCCAACCTTGACCTCCCCAGCTGTAATTTGAAACCATTGCTCCTTGTTCTGTCCTCTGTTACCCTCGAGAACAGCCTAGCTCCCTCCTCTTTGGAGCAACCCTTCAAGTAGTTGAAGGTTGCTATCAAATCTCCCCTCAGTCTTCTCTTCTGTAGACTAAATAAGACTAGTTCCTTCAGTCTCTCCTCATAAGTCATGTGCCTCAGCCCCCTAATCATTTTTGTTGCCATACTCTGGACTCTTTCTAATTTGTCCACATCCTTTCTGTAGTGGAGAGCCCAAAACTAGACACAGTGTTCCAGAGGCGGCCTGATCAGTGTCGAATAGAGGGGAATGATGACATCCCTCGATCTGCTGGAAATACTCCTACTGATGCAGCCTAATATGCCATTGGCCTTTTTGACAACAAGGGCACATTGTTGGCTCATATTCATCTTCCCGTCCACCATAACTCCCAGAACCTTTTCTACAGAGCTGCTACTTAGCCGATCGGTCCCCAGCCTGTAGCAGTGCATGGGATTTTTTCGTCCTAAGTGCAGGACTTTGCACTTGTCTTTGTTGAACCTCATGAGGTTTCTTTCGGCCCAGTGTTCCAATTTGTCTAAGTCTCCCTGGATCCTGTCCCTGCCCTCCAGAGTATCTACCATTCCCCCCAACTTGGTGTCATCTGCAAACTTACTAAGCACGTAGTCTATTCCATCCTCAAGATCATTAATGAAGATGTTGAATAGAACCGGCCCCAGGACCGACCCCTGGGGCACTCCACTCGTTACCGGTTGCCAACCAGACATCAAGCCATTGATTCTTACCCGCTGAGCCCGTTGATCTAACCAGTTTTCGATCCACCTTATGGTCTACTTGTCCAACCCATACTTCCTTAACTTGCCAACGAGAATGCTGTGGGAAACCGTATCAAAAGCCTTGCTAAAGACAAGGTATACCACGTCAACGGCTCTTCCCACATCCACAAATCCAGTCATCTCATCATAGAAGGAAATCAGGTTGGTCAGGCATGATTTGCCCTTGGTGAATCCATGTTGACTGTTCCTGATCACTCTATTTTCCTCCAAGTGTTTCAGGATGGATTCCTTGAGGACCTGCTCCATGATTTTCCCAGGGATTGAGGTGAGGCTGACCGGTCTGTAGTTCCCCGGATCCTCCTTTTTCCCTTTCTAAAAAGATAGGTACTATATTTGCCTTTTTCCAATCCTCCGGGACCACCCCCGTTCGCCACAAGTTCTCAAAGATAATGGCCAGCGGCTCTGCAATCACTTCCCCCAACTCCCTCAGCACCCTCGGATGCAGTTCATCCGGCCCCATGGACTTGTGCACATCCAATTTCATTAAGTGTTCCCTAACCTGACTTTCCATCACCGAGGGCCGCTCTTCTCTCCATTCCGCGATACCCCTGTAGTAGCCTGGGAGCTGGCCCTCCCTGTAAAGACTGAAGTAAAAAAAGCATTGAGTACTTCAGCCTTTTCTGCATCATCCTCCCATTCAGTAAGGGACCTACACCACCTCTGATCCTTTTCTTGTTGCTGATATACTTATGGAACCCCTTTCTGTTATCCTTCACATCTCTCGCTAGCTGCAACTCCAATTGTCCTTTGGCCTTTCTGATTTTATCCCTGCAGTCCCGAGCAATATCTTTATATGCCTCACTTGTCATCTGTCCAAGCTTCCACTTCTTGTAAGCTTCCCTTTTATGTTTCAGCTCCCCGCAGAGTTCCCTGCTAAGCCACGCTGGTCACCGTCCACATTTGCTGTTCTTTCTGCACATCGGAATGTTATCTTCCTGTGCCTTTAACGGGTTTCTTTAAAATACAGCCAGCTGTCTTGGACACCTTTCCCCTTCAGATCAGCCTCCCATGGGACCCTGCCCATCAGCTCCCTAAGGGAGTCAAAATCTGCTTTTCTGAAGTCCAGGGTGTGTGTTCTGCCTCTTTCCTTCCTTCCATTGATCAGGATCCTGAACTCTACCATCTCATTGTCGCTGCTGCCCAGCTTGTCATTTACTTCTACTTCCCCGATCAATTCTTCTCTGTTGGTGAACAATAGGTCTAGAGGTGCAAGGTTTAATAGCTTAAGTCGATTTAATAGCTTAAGTCGATCTAATTAGACTTGGGCTGGAGAGAAGGGGAGAGCCACTGCCAGGGGGATGGGCTAGGTCTACAGGTGCAAGGCTTAATAGCTTAAGTCGATCTAATAGCTTAATAGCTTAAGTCGATCTAATTAGACTTGGGCTGGAGAGAAGGGGAGAGCCACTGCCAGGGGGATGGGCTGGGAAGAAGGGGAAAGCCACGGCTGAGGAGATGAGGCTGGGGAGCCGGGGCTGGGGAGAGCCGTGGCTGGGAAGAAAGTGCTGAGGAGATGGGGCTGGGGAGAAGGGACTGGGGACTGGAGATCAGGGGCTGGGAAGAGGGGCGGGGGATCAGGGGCTGGAGAGAGCCGCGGCTAGGGAGAAGAGGCTGGGGATCGGAGGCTGGGGAACTGGGGCTGAGGAGATGGGGCTGAGGAGAGCCATGGCTGGGGATTGGGGGCTGGAGAGAGTCATGGCAGGAACTTGGGGCTGGGGAAAGCCACGGCTGGGAATTGGGGGCTCGGGAAAGCCACGGCTGGGAATTGGGGGCTGGGGAGAAGGGAAGAGATGCGGCAGGAGATCAGGGGCTGGGGAGAAGGGAACGGATGCAGCAGGAATCAGGCTGTGCAAGATGCGTGGGTGTGTGGTGGGCCCTGGGCCACCACACACCCACAGCTTAGAGGGAACATAGCTCCAGGCCCCCACAACACTCCTCCATCGATCTAGCACCTGCCAGTGTGAACGCAGGCAATCGACTGGACTGTTTAGTGTGGACGCTCTAAGTTGACTTAACAAAGCCTGTAGTGTAGACCTTAACCTTGTTAAGTCGACCTAACAGAGCCTGTTAGTGTAGACATAGCCCAGGAGCCTGACTCAAAAGCCTCTGTTGAAGTCAACGGGAATCCTTCCATTAACTTCAATGGGCTTTCCATAAGGCCACAGTTTCTCACCCTTAAAAAAAGAAATGAGTTTTTAAAAATTTAATATGACACCTGTATTTATTTTAGAAGGAATTTGTTTCTGTTTCAGTCCACTGTACTTGAGGACTTACAATTCGGGATACATAGGATGTGAAATTCATGCTATGTTCTGGGTAGAAATAGGTTTTGTCATAATTTTAGTTAGGGTGAAGTCTAAATTACAGTTCTTAGTACAAATCAAAATAGTATCTTAAACCAACAGTGGCTTAATCAGTTGAGCCAATTAATTCTCAAGAGAGCATATATGAAAATTTGTTATACATGTTTTGTATAACAAAAGGTTTCTGATAACTTTTTGAAATCACCAATATTTCAGATTACCACCACACATACTAGATATTCCTTCCTGAAGTGTTAAAACTTTAGAAGAATCATATTTTTGGCTTTAAAACATAGGATTTTTTTAATTTAAAGGGTGTGTTGGGATATTATTTCCCTCTACTTAAAAAAAGCTGCTGTGCAATAGAAGTTAATACTTCAGAATCCACAAACAGCACTAGCAGGATTTTGATAAATACACCAGTGTAAATTAAAATAACATGACATGTTTTAAAGATATTTCTGCCAGTAGAAAAAAAAATGAAGATGAAATGTTAGTAATATTACCAAAGCTTGACAATAGTGTGAAATGTTCCTGTATTAAGTCAAATAATCATACATGACATAATTCCATGGTGTCAGGAGAGGTGACTTGCCCATTGATTTCAAGGTATGCATATTTGGATAGCTTGCTTGTTTGAGAAAAGTTATTTAAATAGGCATGTCATTGGTTTCTTTAAATCATTTAGAACAGATGGTGGCAAGATAAGATAATACACTCAGAAATAAAAAGACAGTTAACAATAAATTGTACATGCCAGCTAGCAACTCTGTCTCTTTGTTGGGCCAATAATAATAGGCCCAATCTGGCTCCCCTTAAATCCGTCACAAGGTTCCCATTCACACCTATGGGAATAAGATGCATTCACCACCTTTGTTAGGTGAAAATCAAAGAAGTAAAGACACTGTAAATTAAAACAGCCATTTCTCTGTTTGCTAAAAAGTCTCTTAATGTGACATACTGTGTGCTAGAGGGCACAAGAGATCTTTTTGATTGTACATTTAAAGGAACCTATTAGAAATATGAAATCATTATTTCTGGAGGATTCAGGATATTTTGTTTCTCCTGTGGACAACTGCTGGCTGTAGAACTGAGACACATTTAATTCAGGAAAATATCCTAAGTAATGGAGCCAGAGAGGCTAAATCAGAGTGGTAAATATTGCTAAGCCATCGTTACTTGCTAAATAGTTATTAGTCATCTCTATTTTTTTTAACTGCATGCTTGAAGATGTTAAAAAAAAAAGACGCTTGTGATACATTCTTAAACAAAACAGAAAAACCTACACTCTGAAACCACGAAACTCTGCCAAAGTAATCTTAAGGGTCTAGTTTAAACCGACGAAAGTAAAGAAATCCACATTTCAAGGATTTAAACAGAAAAAAAAATTAAATCCAAACTATGTGTTTATCACCCCTTGAACAGTGGTGAAGAAATACATGAAAGAAAAGAAAGGGATGAGTAGAAACCGAGTATAAAAGAAACTGAGGGAGAAAGAAAACAAGCAAGGACTAAGTTAAATAAATAATCATAACAACACGTTTCCAAATACCCAACCAGAAGGAAAGCATAACAGAGAAGTAACTGAGGACTATACACATATACATTGAAAGATTTGTGGTATGCCATAGTCTCTCAGGTAAACGATTCCCAGGCCATTTAGGGCTATATACTCTAAGTCAAAATCAACATTTTAAACTTTATCCAGAAACAGTCAGTCTGTGCAGATTATTGAGCAGTAATGTCACGGCAAAATACTCCACATAACAAACAACCTGCCACATTCTGCATTAAGCTGGGTTTCTAAATGGATTTAAGGGTAGCCCCATGCAGAGCTCACGGCAGCAGTCCAACTTAGAGGAGAATACAGTTTTCTGTAAGTATTATTTTAGAATTTGGCAGACTCCAGGAGTTTCTGAGGGCAGGTCATAGTGGTAGTTTCATTTTACCATGCCATAAGGTAGCTCTTATTTCTACCAGAAATGGTCTGACCAAAATAGGGATTTGGTTCTTGCATTTCTTATGTCTACATCCAGGATCTGGTCCAGAATATCCAGTCAGAATATGTGACTGAAGCTGAATATACAAGCCACTATTACAGGCAGACAATTTTCTGTGCATTGCAGCCAGAGAACTGAGCCAAGCATAGTTTAAGAGCAGAGGAGATTATAAACATGGGAATTAGTGAGAGCTCCGTGGTCTCCGTGAAAGACTTTGGATGGTGTTTACTGTCAAGCTGGGTCTCAATACCTGTAATATTTTGGATATAAACTACCAATTTCCTCTCTGATATGCATGAAGCAAGCACATCCCCTATTAACCAAAGGAGTGGATGCTGTAGCTGCAAGGACTGATCAGACCTTTGTTTGTTGAAACATAAGCATTTGGTTAAGAAGTAAGAACACTACAGATCTTTCAAATTTTGAAGAAATCCAAGGCTATGTCTACACTTGCACTTTTAAGTCG
>ML685851.1:2874672-2890656 GCA_007922175.1 Pelusios castaneus | reverse complement strand
ATTATATAGTTTATGTCTAGGAATTGTATTTGGATTAGAAGTTAGTTTAGTTAGGAATTTGGTGTTATAGCTGTACTTTAACTTGTGTGATTTTATGGAAAGGTCTGAGAGAGGCGTCTGTGTAAAACCATTGTGTCCTTAATGTTAAGGAATGTGCCAGCTACAATGGGCTCAGGGAGTAACCTGATGAGCCATTAAGGACACAATGGTTGTATTTCTTATGTCCTTAATGGCTCATCAGGATAGCTTAAGTCGACTTAATTTACCAGTGTAGATGCAGCCCAAGTGACACATTCCACTTTGGGCCACCCCATTGATTGAGAAATTATCTCTGAAAATTGAGAGGGGAAAGAATGTCTTGATATATGTGAACTGCAGTAAAGGAGCAACAGTATAATATAGTAGAAGCTTTGTAAATCTGCATAGGAAGAAACATTGGTAGGTGTACTACTTAATAGCTTTTGAGTTCACAGTCATTGAAGAAATATTGCAAATATAATTTAGAGTCTTTGGCTATGTCTACACTGGCAAGTTAGTTCAAATTAAGGAAGCTTAATTCAAACTAACTTAAGCCTTGGCTACACTAGACTTTCATTAGTTCAAATTAAGGGCTGCCTTAATCTGAACTAATAACTTTGCTTATACTTTTTGATGTAAGGGTTAATTCGAACTAGTTAGTTCAAATTAACCCAATGTGGCCATGTTAGTTCAAACTAAGCACTTAGTTCGAACTAACCAGCCCATTGAGCTCAATGCAATTGACTAATTCTAGCTAAGCAGGTGCCATGCATGGGACTTGCTTAGTTCGAACTAAAATTTGCTAGTTCGAATTAAGTTCATTCGAAGTAACTAAAATTAGTTCGAATTAACTAATTCAAACTAACTTTGGTAAGTGAAGACATAGCCTTTGTGTGCATTAAAAGTAAATGTTGATGTACTAAGCATCTGTGTGGTGTTCTCTCTCTGAAGCTAGGTGGAAGCTGTTACTAATACTTATATTAAATATTTTAAATACAATATATCTAGGACATTACCCTGTGGAATATTTTCTAAAAAGCCCTGAAAAGATAGAACCCGTGACAGTACTTAAGCAAAAAGTTAAGCCAAGGTGCTGGAAACTGAGGTGTAATAGTAATTGTACATATTTTACCTTCAGCCACTATTACATTGACTTAACAAGTATCCTAAATTCATATATTCCAAGGCCAGGAGGAACCATTATGATTATATCTTTGATCTTCCATATAACACAGGCATTCAACCTCCCTAAAATAATTCTTAGAACAGATCTTAAAAAGAGTCCATTCCATTTACATACTGTGAGCAATGGCAAATTCACCACACCCCTTGGTAAATTGTTGCAATGGTTAATTACTCTCACTGAAAAAAATAGGTTGTATTTCCAATCTTAATTTGTTTAGCTTCAGCTTCCAACCACTGCATCATGGAATATGTTAAAATATAGATATTTAGGCTTGCCTGTAAGGGCCTATGATCCTATGATTTTTAAGTATGTTCTTATTACATAGCTAGCTACAGGGATATGAAAACAAAGAATCAAAATGACTGCTATTTGTGGATGGTGTCATGCCAGCTATCATTGCAGGCAACCTCGTGACACTATCCCTTTTATAAATTCATCGAATGCATTCAAACCAGTTAGCTTTTGCCGCCTCCACTACTCCTTTTGGAAGGCTTTTTCAGAACTTCACTGCTGTAATGGTTAGAAACCTTTGTCTAAGTTCAAGCCTAAACTTATTGCTATCCATTTGTTATTGTGTCAGCATCGTGTTCTAGCACCAGCACTGACTTAAATAACTTCTCTCTCTCTGGTGTTTATCTCTCTGAAGTCTTTATATAAAGCAATCAGAGCCCCCGAAGCCTTCATTTTATTAGGCTAAACAAGCCAGGTTCATTAAGGCTCCTTTTGTAAGGTAGGATCTTTGTTCCTCTGATCATCCTAGTTCCATTCTCTGAACCTATTCCACTTTTAATTCATTTTTCTTAAACATGGGAAACCAGAAGTACATAACAGATGAGGTCTAATCAGTGTCTTGTATAATGATAATTTTACTTCCCTATTTCTACTGGAAATACCTGACCTGCTGAATCCTTGGATTACATTAGCCTTTTTCATGCATCACATTGGTGACTCATAATCATCCTGTGATCAATCAATACACACAGGTCTTTTTTATTCTTTTTTGTTTCCAACCAGTAAGTCACCAGCATATAGCAAAAACTGTTGTTATTAGTCCTTCAGTGCATGACTTTGCACTTCACACTATTAAATTTCATCCCATTTCTATTACTCCAGTTTTCAAATTATCCAAATCTTCTTGTATGATATTCCAGTCCTCCTCCAGACTGGCAATCCCTCTCAAATTTGTGTCATTTGTTTATTTTACTAGCACACTCCCTCTTTTTGTGCCAAGATAATTAATGAAAATGTTAAATAAGATTGGTCCCAAAACCAATCCCTGAACAACTCTACTAGTAACCTCCCTCCAGCCTAATAATTCACCTTTAAATATGGCCTATTGTAGTCCTCCTTTCAAGCAGTTACTTACCCATCTTTTGATTTTCATTTTTATCTCCATCTTCTCCAATTTAACTAATAATTTCCCATGTGGAAATGTATCAAATACTTTGATGAGTTCTACTGCATTTCCTTTGTCTGGAAAATCAGTTATCTTCCCAAAGAAAGAAAATAGGTTGGTTTGGCATGATCCACCTTTTGTAAAACCATATTTTATTTCATCCAAATTATTATTTACCTCTATATCTTTAACTATTCTCTATTTGAAAATTTGTTCTAAGAACTTCTATACATTTTGTGGTCAAACTAATAGGCCTTTAGTTTCCCAGATCACTTTCTTTTTCTTCCTTAAATATATTTGCAATTATACAATCATAAGCTATGACCCCTCTGTTTAAGAATTCATTTAAAAGTTTTGTTATTGAGCTTGCAGTTTTATGTGCCAGTTCCTTTAATATTCTTGGATGAGATTATCCAGGCCCCCTGATTTGGTCCCATTAAGTGCTTTGAATTTGACTTCCAGCTCAGATATGGTCATTTCTACTTCCAAGTCCTTGTTCCCATTAGCCATCCTGACACTTCACCTCCCCATTAGCCTTACTAAAAACTAAGGCAAAGTATTCATTTAGGTGTTCGGCCATGGCTAAATCATATTTATTCTCCAACCTGTCCTTTAAAAACTTGACTGAGTTAGAGAAACACTGTAATTTTGTATCTACCAAAAAGGAGCATTTTAGGGATAGAATAATGATTGACATTTCTGATGATTTACCAGGGAAGGTGCAATCAAAATTAGATCTGACCGTAGACAATGCAATTAAGCTGGCACAGAACTCAGAAATGACAAAAAAACAAGTGACCATTCAAGAGTCTGCAAAAAACCTTGAGGAAATCAGTTACAAAAACCCTAGTAGAAGAAAAGATGCAAACGTTCTTAGCCAGTGATACAGATTCCAGAGCAAAGCTCAGGAGTTACAAAAGGTGAAATCATGGTCATGCACACATGGATCAGTATCCATCCAAGAACACAAAAAGCAGAAAATGCCTCAAAGTCAGTTATTGTGAAGTAGGCTGACCAGCCACTGCTAGACATTTGCTCCTTCCAGAAGTGAAGAAAGTCTCTTTCTTTTAGTCCCTCACTCAATTCCCTGTTCCTGACCAGACTTCTTTCCTTTCAATCTAAGCTCCTTCCTCTCTTTTTTCCACTTACCACCCAATTCGGAATTGAAAGGGTACTTTCCACCCTCCTAACCCCTCCTGACGGAAAGATCTGAAGGAAGTCTATGAAGCACAACTTATAACATTTCCTGAGCTTCAAATTGGTTGCCACATAGAGAGAATATGATTGGGCCTAATTTGTTGTACAATGCCTAATAATCATTGCTACGTATCAAAAGGTTTGGTGGTTCAAATAAAAATCTACAAACATTAGTTGTTTCAAATTTTGCATGATGCTTGACCAAGCAAGCTGGAGTAGCTTTCTTTTAGGGACAGAAGAAGGTTATGTGGCTTCTTTAAGGTTTCTCTTATTAATGAAGACAGGTTGACATTTTAAAAAAAAGTATTGTGTGTATTCGTTTTATTTATTTGTCTAGACTTTTTTCTAGTGGTGCCTCTCAGATTCTCTAGGTGTCTTAAACACATTTAAAACAAAACACATCAAATATACTAGAAAAAGACAAGCTTTCTAAAAACCTTCTAAAATACATGTGACATTATAAAAAGTATGTAACAAAATGACAGCAGGCCAGGAAAAATATTTTATTTCCCAGTTAAGTGAAATCTGGGATTAACTGTTACTTATATTACTCAGGGGTAGCACCCAATCCTAATTTTCATTATGAGAATTGGCATTATTACATATTCAGGCCAGGCCTCATCTCTTTACAATTGAGTGTCTTTGGCTAATCTCCAGGTGACATCAGTAGTAACTACCTTCTTTTTGGCTTGTGTATGAACATGACAGAATCTGATTTTCAAATTCAAACAGCAAATTTAGGAACTCAACTCCACATTTAAAGGCTGACATCCCTGTTTAGGAACCTAAAGCAGATGTTTAGGTGCCTAACATATCAATGTGCTCAAATGCAGAATTGGTTTTACTCGAGCACACATATTTTAAATTATGTCCCACTGTGTCAAATAATTCTTTCATTACATATCAAGTAGTTGATATCAGGGAGAGTCACAGTGTAACTCAAAGGACAGTTTGACCGTAGAGAGCTAAGAACTGAGTCCAAAACAATCTATGAGAATTTGAGTAAAGACTGAGTAGAAACTGAGTATGGACCACAGGGTTTGGCCACAGATATACATAAAATGCTGTGTTATAACAGAAGTGAATATGAAAATTATATTTGAAATATAATATAGAAAAAAAACCCTGATTTTCTCTTACTTACTAAACCCATGGGGAAAATTACAGTACAATTATGATAATTTCAATGCTAGTTGGAATGTCTGTGTCTCAGTGCAAGAATAAAAGCTTCCATTGAGGATTGTTTTACACACAAATGTGCACCAGTTTAATTAGATTCTAAAACTGAGCAAAAGTTATTTCAAGCTGCAGGGGAACCTCCGTGGCATCGGGGCTTCAGGGGCGGGGAAACCCCCCACCTCCCCAGGGCTCCAGCAGCGGGAGATTCCCCCACAGCCCCAGCTGGGGCTCCAGCAGCAGGGAAACCCCCAGCCCCAGCTGGGGCTCCAGTGGCAGAGATTCCATCATGGCGCTGGCCAGGGCTCCAGCAGGGAAGGATTCCCTCATGGCCCTGACTAGGGCTCCAGCCACGGGGAAACCTTCATGGCCCCAGGGCTCCAGCTGTGCAGGAAACCAGCAACCCCGCGCAGCTGGAGCCACGGGGGTTTCCCCGCAGCTGCGGCTCCTCTGCTGCACGGGGAGCCAGCATCCTTGCATGGCTGGAGCCCCAGGCCATGGGGGTTTCCTGTGGCTGGGGCTCCTCTGCCACACAGGGAGCCAGCAATCTGGTGCAGCGGGAGTTTTCTCATGGCTGGAGCCCCGGGTCCACAGAGGTTTGCCACAGCTGGGGCTCCTCTGCCACGCGGGGAACCAGCAATTCCGCACAGCTGGAGCCCTGGGACTGCAGGGTTTTCCACACAGCTGGAGCCCCAGGGCCATGAGGGTTTCCTGCAGCTGGGGCTCCTCTGCCACGTGGGGAGCCAGCAAGCCATCTCCCCCAGCCACGGCTCCCCAGCCATTAGGTTGACTTAGCTAATTAGGTCGACTTAGGGCATCTGCATGGGATTTAAGTCAACTTAAGAAGTCGACTTAAGACTTAAGTTGACCTTCAGAGGTGCTGTTATTAAGTCGACTGAAAGAAGCGCTCAAGTCAGCTAATAAAAGTCCAGTGTGGACACAGCTTTCTGTAGGTCAACTTAAGCGTCCTTACGTCAACCTAAATTGCCAGTGTAGACGTACCCAAAAAGACTAAATAACCTTCCTCTGACACTTAAAAGAAAGCTGCCCCAGCTTTGTTAGTCAAGCATCATGAAATATTTCAAGCAGCTAATATGTATGTCTTGATGTAATTAAACTGTATTTCACTTAAAGTTGTTCTCCCAAACTGGCATCAGCATTTGTAGATTTTTAGCAGAACCTCCAAACCTTTATTTGTAACAATGATTATTATGCATCATAAAAGACTGTAGATGCACTGTCTTCCTTTCAAATATCAGATTTACTTCAGGATCCTGGTGCAAGTCGACTTGCACTGGGCTGGGTCATGGCTATCTCAGAGCCTCGGGTCTACATGATTCAAGGAAGTAGACACAGAGGGTGAAATGCTGGTCATACTGAAGTCAATGAGTCCAGTGTGGCCAGGAATTCACCAAAGGACTATGATGGTGAAAGAACACATGGTAAAGCTTGTATCAACTCAGGGCAGTTCTCTCTCCTAGCCAGGCTAGGACAGAAAACAATTCCATTCCACAAAATGGTAAAATGAGCCCAAATCTTGCCACATTTAGAGCAAAACATAAAACCTATCTCCTGACAAAAGTCTTCCCACAAATTAATCCACCTGACGATTGATTCAGGAATGCTTCCTGAGTGGAAAGCAGAAGGAGAAGAGACAGAGAGTGAAAAAACAAGCACAATAAAGAAAGTAAAACAAACAAGGAGTCTTGTGGAACTTGTTTGTCTTGTTTTGTTGAACTAGACTAACATGGCGACCCCTTTGGAACTTGTCAATAAAGAAAGTAGTTATGAATGATGAAGGATAGTCTTGAGAATTAATTTTTATATCATTAATTTTAGAGAGAGAGATTGAAAAGAATATTAAGAATGATTGTGTAGTGATTTAGACACATGATTCATAATGATTTTCATGCAAATCAACCTGTGAAAAATATCATACAATTTTTAGAATATTCACCAAGGCACAGGACATTTGAAAAATCTGTCTTTATAACTTGAAGTTGGAGTGTCTGTACTATTTGAAATTATCATTCGATTAATAAACAATGTAACTATTAACCTTAGATTAATAAACTATGTAAACAAAAGCAGAAACTTACTCTTCAGACTTCACATTTAGAAATACTTCAATTTAAATACCTTATGCAAATCAGTGTCAGAAAGACTATAGAAATAAATCATCGGTTTCATTTTGTTGAAATATAAAAACCACACTCCTTCCCCAGTGTCTTTGTCTGTTTTACTTACAAATTATATCTTTAAAAATCTTTAAAATTAAAAAAAGATTAAATCCTTCAACGATGCAACCAATGTGCAGCTACTGCATAATTAAATCTTCCCCCTCTTTTCTTTGATGCTCTGATTTCCTGGTAAAAGATAGTTTGTTTTTCTTACTTAACCAACAAGGCTTTCTGCATACATAATGGATTTGGTGAAACCTCCCATATGGACGTGTGTTTTTATATCTATAGGATGAAAAGATAGCCTGGAACATATTATGAATTTATTACAAAACCCAGAGGGGTGGTATGAAAACAAAGGGGTGGAATCCGAAGCAGGCACAGGTGCAATGAGCACTAATCTGTCTCTACTATAATTATTTGTACTGTGTATTAAAGCTACAGAACTAAGAATGGTGTCAAACAAAGTTGAGAGATGTATCATGGAAAATTGAAAATAATCCCTGCTTCAGGTTTCCTTTCTAATCATCTGGGTAAGAAAACAACGTGGCAATTGAATTCTTTAATATTTAACCGTAGTATTTGCAATAATTCTTCCTTTAAAGCCGTCCAAAGGATCTGTAAAGAACTTGCTGTAGTCATTTTATAACCAATGACAAATAGAAATATAGCTGCAAATCTGATAAACATCAGCTATTGCAGAGGGATAACCACATTTACTATGACCATTTATACTGGCACTCATTTAATACAGTGATAGATCTACACAGAGAAACAGAGATCGCTTTGCGCTAGATTGCCACAGCCATTACTTGCCCATGCAGGTAGTAAGATAGAATAAGCCCCTCTCATGGCCCTTTTTGTCTCTGTTCAGACTGGGACTCTGACCATGGTGGGAAAAGCAAGGGCTAGTCATCCCTGTGAACAAATGGGCGAAGAAATGGTCAGAATAGGTTCGGCAGTTGGAACAGCCCTGGTTCCATCCTCCCCTTACTTACGGCTTGCAATACTGGACCAGGTGCACAGTAAACTGTTCCATGGAAAGAAGGGATGTAGCTTACCCCTCGCTTCCCAAAGTAATGAGGGAGCAAAGGGGGTAACTATGACTCCTCTCTGACTATGTGCCTCTAGCACATAATAGTTTAGTCTCCTGTAAACTGCAATATTTTTGGTTTAATTTCAATTGTTGGGGTTAGTGTGAAAGTGCTGGGTGGTGATGGTGGCCTGTGATATACAAGAGATTCAACTAAATATTTTGTAGTCCTTCAAGCTTTAAACTCTACGACTTTGTTACTAACCACAATACATTTTCTGTAGCACTGCTCCTGGACAGTGTAACTACATGCCACCCATTACTCAAGGTACATTATAGAGTTACAACTCTAGGGCCTAGTCTACACTGAGTCGACAAGAGATACACAAACAATGTATTGTAGAATGCATATCTCCCATGGACTTACTTACCCTCTCTTACCGCAATGTGTTCCATGGGCTGCGCAGATGGGTAATGTTCTCTGTTTGATGCAGCATTACTCTTTTTTGTGGGGTGGAGTTACTGCATCAAACGCAGAGCACTTCCAGAATCATTGGGCAGGTCTCCATTGGCTGCATCAATCAATCCCGCTGTGTCGATCCGTGGAGACCGACACAGGGATTTCAATATAGACAAGCCTTCAGTCTGAATACTTCGCACGCTAATGCAGGCCTTGCCATTCCAAGCATTTACACACACAAACACAGCAATGATTAGAGACTTCCCAAGATTTACATCTTTTGCTATAGCAATGACTTTCTCTCACCCCTGAAGACTAAATTCTAAATGGTATACTTCACATACAGACTTTTTAGCCAGATCCTCAGGAGGAAAATAAGCTGAGGATGAAGCCCCAAAAGACAGTGGAAGCCTGTTGAAGACAAAAGTTATGATATTTAATCTGGCAGAACAAGGAAGAGCCGGATGTGCAAGAAAGCCAAAATGCTAGCAAAGGGGTAGCACATATGTGGCTACTGTAACTAGTAGCTAGTATGCTGATAAATGTAAAGAGTTTTTTAATGTCAAATTCATTGCATAAAAGACAAATACTTTATAAATGGAGAACATGTCCCTCAGTGGAATTCTCTTGCTAGCTATCAAATGTAAACAGATTATTGTAAGTTAACAATTGCATTAAAATTCTTCTGTTACAACACCAATTTTTTCACTACTAAAAATATAGCACTGAAATTTAATTGCTTTGTTTATCGAAACAGGTTTAGCAATGGAGGCAGGGATGTAAAACAAACTCTTTTTTGTAAAAGTGTTGAAATGTATTTTAAATTTGCCTTCTGATACCAAATTAATGTAAGTGCTATGAAAGAAAAAAAAAACAGGCGGTTGCTTTGGAAACCGCCATAGACTTATCACTGGGTGTTCAATTCAGTACCTATTAATGCTTATACATATGGTATTAATTCTGCATTAATTCTGTCAAAAGTGATATCATGCTTAGAACTTCCAAATTATGACATCACTAAAACAACTTTGCTCTTCATAGGTTTGGAGTATGTCTGTGCCAGAATCGGCTTGAATTTATTCTCCCAGCCTATTCTGACAAATTAAGTTTAATTAGTTCATGCCCTCATAATGAACAAGAGACTATGTTTTTGAAGATCTGCCAAAATAGTTTCTATTCTCTTCGTCTTAAGTGCCAAACACTTGCACTTCTTTAGGCTATTTATACCTTTCCCTATAATTACTGTTCCCTAAGGTGTGATTGTCCTATTTCATAGGAGTTTGTGCAGCTGCCAACATGAAGATGTAAATAAATTGTAATATCGTTGCTATGAGGTGTAAAAATCCCACAGCTAATATCCAGACCCTTGTATAATAAACTCGAGTAAACATTCCATTTCCTGTAAGTGATTGTGGTTTGTGACTACATTTAAAAGGCAGTTCAGTAAGTCATCACTTATTTAATGACGTGATGAAAACAAAGCCATGTTAGCATGAAACAAAAAGCTGTATGTACAAACATTTTGTCCTTAAAAAAGGAAAAATATCTTAACACAAAGATGCTTGAACCTCTGTTACTGAATATTATTTGGAAATTGGTTAAATTTAGATTTCATGGGCCAGAGCTTGGGGTGTTACTTCCTTGTGTAAAGCACAAGTGAAGGGAAATCTGCAGAAAGGGGGGCACTATCCTGACCCCGCTGCAACCTTGATATATGGCTGGGTGTTAGAAAACTGTGTTAACATAGTGCAGTTTGCAATGGGCCAAAAGTCACAGCCAACGATGGGCATGATGAAGATACATCCTGACCACACCCCCTTTTCCCTTCCAAACAAAAAGCAGAAGATGGACCAATTAAGAAGCTCATGCTGTTTCTGTGGTATGAGCATCAGTTATGTACAAGGGTGATCTTCCGTAAAACAGTTAAATTTACATCAGGGCCAGATTATGCCAGTGGTTTGGGGCAAAGGACCACCCTACTATTCAGTTGATATATTTAATCAGTCATTTTATCATTATCTTTTCCCTTCCCAACTCATTCTCCCACATACCCATGACCAGTGTGCAACTACAATATAATTTTATCGCTTCACTTGGTATTCAATGTAATAAAGTTAATTAAGATGGACTCTTTCAGCTTTGTTAAGATGGATGTGTTGTTGAATCGCAATGTAAAAGAGCGTGAATTGCCTTATAACACACACGTTCTCTATACATGGATAGATGAGCTAAATAGCACGTTGAATAGGTGAAGCGCACAAGATGGAATGCATAGAGATGAGGTGTGAAACTACACATGTTTTATTCTAATGAAGGCCACATTATTCATGATTAGTGAATCCAAAAGTTAAGGTCAGTCCAAAGATGAGTCAATAACAAGCTTTATATCACACCGCACCATCACATATTTTATGTTACAAGTCACCTAAAAAAATAAAAAATCAGGTTTTAGAGTTTTAAGCATTTAATTAGCATAATTTTTAACCCTCTACCTGTAAAATTGTATTGCCTTGCTGCCATGAAATCCAACGGTACAGGACTCAGAGAGACAAGAAGAATTATAGCCAATAACTTAGTTCAGGATGGCAGTGCTGTCTAGGGGTAAGATGATGGATGGGGAGTCAGAAAATGTGTGTTCTAATCACAGTTCTACCACTGATCTGTTGTATGACCTTGGCTAAGTCCTTTCACCTCTCTGTGCCACTCTTCTCTTATTTTTCATCTCTCTCATCATTTTTACCATAAGTTCTTCAACACAGGGATTCTCTTTCACATGCGTCTGTAAGGCAGTGGTCCCCAACCAGTAGATTGCAATCTACTTCTGAAGGGTAGTTGCCATTGAAACCTATGAATGTTGCACCATCTGCTGGCAAAAGGTTGGAGACCACTGCTGTACGGGAACTTGCACACTGAGGGCCCTTAGCTGGAGCCACTAGATGCTATTGTACTATAAGTATTGAAAATCCCCTAAAATATCTCTATTTGCTTTGATTTTACGGTCCAAGATCTCACACCCTACCATATCTAGAAAAACAAGTTCATTATCCCTTTGAACAAGATTATGCAGCGGTAGAATCTTTTTCTGGTACAAATGAATCATGAGATACTGGACCTAAACCTTGTCATTAGCCCATGACTGAACATTACATGTCCTGGGGCGCTATTTAGTGTAATTTGTGGGTGGAAGTGTCTCTAGGAATGCCATGTTTGCGAGGAAGGAAAGAAACACTTTCTTAGCGGGTTCTTTAAAAAAATGGCAACTGTTTCTAATCCCTGGGGAGTGGGGGTGGCTTGTTAAATACAGACTCCATGGAGATGGATTAATGCATGTGGGGCAGTTAAAGGTGCAAGATGGATGGAATTTATCACCTCTTTACAATTTAGCACATAGAGAGTAACACCACTTGCTGTATGCAGTGTACGTTTCCAATAAGTGATGACATGCTTTGGTACAAAGGGTTTGTGACTGACATGATTTTGGAAGGAGGGAGCGGCTCACAGAAGACCAAGATGTTAGTGAATTATGCAGGTCATTCAAAAAAGAGTGCAAACCAAGCCTTGCCATCACACCACAGATTGGTGTACCACCTTTAAGACATTATATTTTATCTGCAAATGATTCTAGAAATGACTTAGAGTAATAGAAACCAAGGCATGAAAGGAATCTTTAGAGGACAATCTCCTTTGCACAGAGGGAGGACCAAGTAAACCTAGACCATCCCTGACTTTAAAAAAGCTGCAGTGATGGGCATTCAACAACCTCTCTTGAAAGTGTATTCCAGATCTTAATTAGCCTATGGTTTAGAAAGTTTTTCCTAATATTAATCTAAATCTTCCTTACTGCTGATTGAGCCCATTACATAGAATCTTAGGGTTGGAAGGGACCTCATGAGTCATCTAGTCCAACTTCCTGTGAAAAGCAGCACCTCTCCCACTAAATCATCCAAGCCAGGGTATTGTCTAACCGGGCCTTAAATGTTTCCAAAGATGGAGATTCCGCCACCTCTCTAAGTAATCCATTCCAATGCTTCACCACTCTCCTAGTGAGACAGTTTTTCCTAATATCCAACCACGAAATCCCCAGCTGCAACTTGAAATCATTGCTCCCTGTTCTGTCCTCTGTTACTATTGAAAACAGCCTAGCTCCCTCCTCTTTGGAGAACCCCTTCAAGTAGTTGAAGGATGCTATCAAATCCCCCCACCCCCCAAGTCTTCTCTTCTGCAGACTAAATAAGCCTAGTTCCTTCAGTCTCTCCTCGTAAATCATGTGCCCCAGGCCCCTAATCATTTTTGACGCCTTCCACTGGACTCTTTCTAATTTGTCAACATCTTTTCTGTAGTGGGGAGCCCCAAACTGGACACGGTATTCCAGATGTGGCCTCACCAGTGCTGAATACAGGGGAATAATCATATCCCTCGATCTGCTGGCAACGCTCCTGCTGATGCAGCCCAATATGCCATTGGCCTTTTTGGCAACAAGACCACACTGTTGACTCATATACAGCTTCTCATCCACCATAACCCCCAGGTCCTTTTCTACAGTGCTGTTACTTAGCCAATTGGTCCTCAGCCTCTAGCAGTACATGGAATTTTTCCATCCTAAGTGCAGGACTTTGCAATTGCCCTTGATGAACCACACGAGATTTCTTTTGGCCCAATGCTCCAATTTGTCTAGGTCTCCCTGAATCCTATCTCTGCCCTCCAGCATGTATACCATTCCCCCCAGCTTGGTGTAATCCACGAACTTACTGAGCATGCAATCTATCCCATCATCCAGACCATTAATGAAGATGTTGAACAGAACGGCCCCAGGACCAACCCCTGGGGCACTCCACTCATTACTGCTTCCCAACTAGACATTGATTCCTACTCGCTGAGCTCAATGAGCTAGCCAATTTTCTGTCCACCTCATGGTCCATTCATCCAACCCATACTTCCTTAACTTGCCGACAAGAATGCTTTGGGAAACTATATCAAAAGCTTTGCTAAAGTCAAGGTATATCACATCAACGGCTATTCCCACATCCACAAATCTAGTCATCTCATCATAAAAGGCTATCAGGTTTGTCAGGCACGATTTGCCCTTGGTGAATCCATGCTGACTGTTCCTGATCACTCTATTTTCTTCTTGTTCTATGTTCAGTGAACATGGAGAACAATTGATCATCATCCTTCATATAACAGCCATTAACATATTTGAAGACTCCTATTGAGGTCTCCCCATCAGTCTTCTTTTCTCAAGACTAAACATGTCCAGTTGCTCTCTAAATCATTTATCATTTCGGTCGCTCTCCTCTGGAGTCTACAATTTACCCACATCTTTCCTAAAGCATGGAGCCCAGAACTGGTGCTCCAGCTGAGGCCTCACCAATGACAAGTAGAATGGGACAGTTACTTCCCACTCATCTTATCTACCACATTCCTATGAATGCACCCCAAAAGTATTACGTTTTTCACAATTATATAGCATTGACGACTCATTACACTTATAATCCAGTATACCCTGAAGATCCTTTTCAACAGTTATATCACCTAGCCAGGTATTTCCCATTTTGTACTTGTACATTTGATTTTTCCTTCCTGTATGAAGTACTTCACACCTATCTTTATTGAATTTATCTTGTTGAATTCAGAGCACTTCTCCAATTTGTCAAGATTTTGTAAACCTGCCCTCCAAAGTGCTTGCAACCCTTCCCAGCTTGGTGTCATCCACAAATTTTACAAGCAAACTCTCCACTCCATTATCTGAATCATTAATGAAAATATTGAATAGTACGAGACTCAGAACTGACTTCTATGGAAACTTACTAGATATACCTGTTTGACAGCAAATCATCAATACCTATTCTTTCAACAAGTTCTGCACAAATTTTAGAGTACTTTGATCTAAATTGTTTTCCTCATCCATTAGGCCAGAAACTCCATCAAAGAAGAAAATTAGGAGTGTTCAGCATGATTATTTCCTGGTAAATTTATTCTAGCTGTTCCTCATAACCCTATTGTTCTCTAGGTGCTTGCAAACTGATTGTTTAATGATTTGTTCTAGTGTCTTTCCAGATGGCTTCTTACAGGTTTCTTGCTTCAGATTCACCTAAACAATTTCATGGGATTTCATGGCTTTTTGCTTGTTTTGTCTGTGGTTACTTGCCCTTCAAAATACCTCACCTAATTTCCATTTTACCTACTATAACAGATGATGCTTTCTATTAGATTCACTTACGCTGGATTACCATAGAATAATAGGGATGGAAGGGACCACACGAGGTCATCTAGTCCAACCCCCTGCTAAAAAGCAGGACCACTCCCACTAAATCACCCCAGCCAGGGTTTTGTCTAACTAGGCCTTAAAAATCTCCAAAGATGGAGATTCTACCACCTCCCTAGGTAACCCATTCCAATGCTTCACCACCCTCCTAGTGAGAAAGTTTTTCCTAATATCCAACCTTGACCTCCCCAGCTGTAATTTGAAACCATTGCTCCTTGTTCTGTCCTCTGTTACCATCGAGAACAGCCTACCTCCCTCTTCTTTGGAGCACCCCTTCAAGTAGTTGAAGGTTGCTATCAAATCTCCCCTCAGTCTTCTCTTCTGTAGACTAAATAAGCCTAGTTCCTTCAGTCTCTCCTCATAAGTCATGTGCGCCAGCCCCCTAATCATGTTTGTTGCCCTAGGAACAAAGAACTAGGAGGTTGTCCTCAATATTCTCCAAAAACTTCCTGGATTGCCTGTGCACTGCTGTATTATCTTCCCAGCAGACGTCAGGATAATTGAAGTCCCCCATAAGAACTAGGGCCTGCGATGATCTGGAAACTTCTGTTAGTTGTCCATAGAACTCCTCATCCACCTCCTCTTTCTGGTCTGGTGGTCTGTAGCAGACACCCACCACAACATCCCCTTTGTTGCATTCTCCCCTAAACTTAACCCATAGATTTTCAACCATCTTATTTCCACTTGCATAGTGGATCTCTGAGTAGTCATACAGGTCTTTTACATATAGCGCTACTCCTCCCCCACTTCTTCCCTGCCTGTCCTTCCTGAACAATTTATATCCGTCCATGGCAGTGCTCCAGTCATGCAAGTTATCCCACCATGTTTCTGTTATTCCAATTATATCATAGTTCCTTGTCTGTGCCAGTACTTCCAATTCTTCCTGCTTGTTTCCCAGGCTCCTCGCATTTGTGTACAGGCACCTAAGATACCAGGCCCATTGCCCTACTTTGCCCTGTCGATTCTCCCTCCTGTAGCATCTTCTTCCTTGCAATTTCTCCAGGTGTCCTCCTTCCCCACTCGCCTGAGGTATTATGACTTCATTAGGAAATAAAAAACAATTCTTTGATTCC
>ML685851.1:2806009-2874272 GCA_007922175.1 Pelusios castaneus | reverse complement strand
ATTCCCCCCCCCCCCCAGTCCCAACTACCCTCTCTTTTATTCCTGCTGTTACAGCCCCAGCACCGCCCAAGTTCCATCCCTTCCCCCAGGTCTCCCTCAGTTTCACTTACCTGTGGGCTTTGGTCACCTTCCCCCTTCGAACCTAGGTTAAAGCCCTCCTCACCAGGTTAGCCAGTCTGCTTCCAAATATGCTCTTCTCCTTCCTGGATAGGTGGAGTCCATCTCTGCCGAGCAGTCCTTCTTCCTGAAACAGCACCCCATGGTCAAGGAAGCCAAAGCCCTCCTGGTAACACCATCTCTGCAGCCAGGCATGCACCTCCAGGATGGATCTGTCTCTGCTCAGGCCCCTACCCTTGACCGGAAGGATCGAGGAGAACACCACCTGTGCACCGAACTCCTTCACCCGTGCTCCCAGAGCCCTGTAGTCACCTTTGATCTGAAGAGGGTCACCTCTCACAGTATCATTGGTTCCCACATGGATGAGTAGCATGGGGTAGTAGTCAGAGGGACAGATGATTCTCGACAATCCCTCTGTAACGTCTCAGATACGGGCCCCTGGCAGGCAGCATACCTCCTGAGAGGCCTTGTCTGGGTGACAGATGGGTGCCTCCGTCCCCCTCAGAAGAGAGTCCCCAACCACCACAACCCGACGCTTCCTCCTGAGTGTGATGGTTGTGATCCTCCCAACCTCGGGGGTGCATGGCTTCTCCTCTTCCACCTCATCTCCCGTCTGTAGTGCTGTGTAGTGGTTCTTTACCACAACGGAGGGTGGGATGGGAGCAGGGGTGGAGCACTGTCTGCTGCCAGAAGTAACGAGCTGCCAGTGTCCACCCTCTGCCTGAGCCATCCCATCCTTCTCCGAGGGTGTGGCAGCAATCCTTTGCCTCTAGATAGTTTCTTCATCCCTGCATGTTTCCTCATGGATGCTATCCAGGAACTTCTCCTGTAACTCCCCCACCTGCTTCCTGAGAGATTCCACCAGGAGACACCTGTCACATTGAATGATCTCCCCAGCCTGACCATCTGAGAGTGGGAAATGCAGGCCACAGTCCTTGTAAGTCCACGCCAGGATCTGGGTAGAGATATCCACGGTCAGTATGTCTGTCTGGATACAGGCACAGGTGGAGGAGACAGAAGCAGTGCTGGCACAAGCGGCGCGGCTCTTCTTCACCATAGTGGCTACACAAAACACAAACTTCCCTCTCAAACTCCCCTGTTTGCAGTCCCTGTTCGCAAGTTCCCCCGGGTCGCTCAGGCACTGGCTTTTAAGGCCTTCTCTGCCTAGGTCAGCCCTTGCCCCTTGTTAAGCACACAGGGGAAGGGTGAGCACAAGGCTGATTGAGCTGATCAGGGCTGAGCAGAGAACAATGGTACAAACAGCCCCCAGACAATCACACAATCACAATCCCAACTCACACAGTAACTGACTATTCACAGAAATCATCTGTGGGAAAAAAAGACACAAACACACACAGTCAGCAATTCACTCTCCCCAAGGTTCGCTCTCTCCCTTGCTTCTTCAGCAAGGGGATCTCCTTCGCCTCCTTCTCAGGGCTTCTCCTTCCCTCGCAAACTTCCCTGTTCACAAGCCATTTACTAGAGGTTACCAGTTTAGCTTGAATAGCTGCTTGAACTTTACCATCTAGCTATATTGACTTTTAATTGCCTTCCTATTTTGTGTTTTGTTTAGGTACATTCATGCCTTCCCATGACACTTATGAGATGCCAATGCAGTATTCATGCTGAGTCTAAGGATTTTAATTTCCTCACTTTTTACTTCAGGGTATAACTAACTTCTCTTTAAAAAAAATCTCCCTATCAAATGTTTAGTGTCACAATACTGTGTTTGGTACAATAGCTCCATTTAGGATGTTGAACTAATTTTATATTGTGGTCACTATTAATTAGTGGTTCAGCAATAGTCACTTCTTGAAACAACTCATACATTATGTAGAGCTAAGAATAACTTCTCCTCTTGTGTACTATAGAATTTGCTGGTAATAGAAGAAATAGTTTTTTAATAGGGTAAGAAGTTGTTTTTCTAAACAATGTACTGCAAGAGATGAGTTCTTACAGTTAACTGAAGCGTACCATTTTTTACATTTTTATTCATCTGAGTCATCTCTTTTAATTACTTCTATCTTGTACACTCAACATTAAAGCTGATCAAACACCAGAATTTCCATCCCTTAGGAAATATCATTATTACTATTTATCAATAATTCAATGTGCCATTTCATTCCAAATTAGATTGAAAAGTTGAAATATTGAAACTTTTTTGTTAAACAAGAAGGTCCAAAAAAATTAGACTTGGAAATGTTGAAACATTTCATTCTGGAAAACACTGATGGGCAACTCCTGACCAGATGTCCTCAAGATAATACAGCAGTGCACAGGCAATCCAGGAAGTTTTTGGAGAATATTGAGGACAACTTCCTAGTACAAACGCTGGAGGAACCAACTAGGGGCCTTGCACCTCTAGACCTATTGCTCACAAACAGAGAAGAATTGATAAGGGAAGTAGAAGTAAATGGCAACCTGGGCAGCAGCGACCATGAGATGGTAGAGTTCAGGATCCTGATCAATGGAAGGAAGGAAAGAAGCAGAACACACACCCTGGACTTCAGAAAAGCAGATTTTGACTCCCCTAGGGAGCTGATGGGCAGGATCCCTTGGGAGGCTGATCTGAAGGGGAAAGGTGTCCAAGACAGCTGGCTGTATTTTAAAGAAACCTGTTAAAGGCACAGGAAGATAACATTCCGATGTGCAGAAAGAACAGCAAATGTGGACGGTGACCAGCGTGGCTTAGCAGGGAACTCTGCGGGGAGCTGAAACATAAAAGGGAAGCTTACAAGAAATGGAAGCTTGGACAGATGACAAGTGAGGCGTATAAAGATATTGCTCAGGACTGCAGGGATAAAATCAGAAAGTCCAAAGGACAATTGGAGTTGCAGCTAGCGAGAGATGTGAAGGATAACAGAAAGGGATTCTATAAGTATATCAGCAACAAGAAAAGGATCAGAGGTGGTGTAGGTCCCTTACTGAATGGGGCAGGCATCCTCATGGAGGATGATGCAGAAAAGGCTGAAGTATTCAATGCTTTTTTTACTTCAGTCTTCACAGGGAGGGCCAGCTCCCAGGCTACTACACGGGGTAAAGCAGAATGGAGAGGAGAGCGGCCCTCGGTGATGGAAAGTCAGAATAGATAAAACTTAAAGAAATTGGATGTGCACAAGTCCATGGGGCTGGATGAACTGCATCCGAGGGTGCTGAGGGAGTTGGCTGAAGTGATTGCAGAGCCACTGGCCATTATCTTTGAGAACTTGTGGCGAACAGGGGAGGTCCCGGAGGATTGGAAAAAGGCAAATATAGTACCTATCTTTAAGAAAGGGAAAAAGGAGGATCTGGGGAACTACAGATGGGTCAGCCTCACCTCAATCCCTGGGAAAATCATGGAGCAGGTCCTCAAAGAATCCATCCTGAAACTCTTGGAGGAAAATAGAGTGATCAGGAATAGTCAACATGGATTCACCAAGGGCAAATCGTGCCTGACCAACCTGATTTCCTTCTATGATGAGATGACTGGATTTGTGGATGTGGGAAGAGCCATTGACGTGGTATACCTTGACTTTAGGAAGGCTTTTGATACGGTTTCCCACAGCATTCTCGTCGGCAAGTTAAGGAAGTATGGGTTGGACGATTGGACCGTAAGGTGGATCAAAAACTGGCTAGCTCAACGGGCTCAGCGGGTAGGAATCAATGGCTCGATGTCTGGTTGGCAACTGGTAACAAGTGGAGTGCCCCAGGGGTCCGTCCTGGGGCTGGTTCTATTCAACATCTTCATTAATGATCTTGATGATGGAATAGACTGCGTGCTTAGTAAGTTCGCGGATGACACCAAGTTGGGGGGAATGGTAGATACTCTGGAGGGCAGGGACAGGATCCAGGGAGACTTAGACAAATTGGAACACTGGGCCGAAAGAAACCTCATGAGGTTCAACAAAGACAAGTGCAAAGTACTGCACTTAGGACGAAAAAATCCCATGCACTGCTACAGGCTGGGGACCGATTAGCTAAGTAGCAACGCTGTAGAAAAGGACCTGGGGGTTATGGTGGACGGGAAGATGAATATGAGCCAACAGTGTTCACTTGTTGCCAAAGGGGCCAATGGCATATTAGGCTGCATCAGTAGGAGTATTGCCAGCAGATCAAGGGATGTGATCATTCCCCTCTATTCGACACTGGTCAGGCCGCATCTGGAATACTGTGTCTAGTTTTGGGCTCTCCACTACAGAAAGGATGTGGACAAATTAGAAAGAGTCCAGCGGAGGGCAACAAAAATGATTAGGGGCTGGGGCACATGACTTATGAGGAGAGACTGAAGGAACTAGGCTTATTTAGTCTAGAGAAGAGAAGACTGAGGGGAGATTTGATAGCAACCTTCAACTACTTGAAGGGTTGCTCCAAAGAGGAGGGAGCTAGGCTGTTCTCGAGGGTAACAGAGGACAGAACAAGGAGCAATGGTTTCAAAGTACAGCTGGGGAGGTCAAGGTTGGATATTAGGAAAAAATTTCTCACTAGGAGGGTGGTGAAGCATTGGAATGGGCTACCTAGGAAGGTGGTAGAATCTCCATCTTTGGAGATTTTTAAGGCCCAGTTAGACAAAACCCTGGCTGGGATAATTTAGGGGGAGTGGTCCTGCTTTTTAGCAGGGGGTTGGACTAGATGACCTCGTGAGGTCCCTTCCAACCCTATTATTCTATGATTCTATGATTCTATGATTTAGCTAAGTTTTGTGCATGCAAATAATTGATTTACGTCCATAATCATAGTAATAGCATATCCACATTCGGGGCACAACAATGAATGCATTTTTAATTGTATTCCAGGGTTTCAGCAATTTTAATTATTTATATGCATCTCTGTCATACTCCTCAACTTAGTTTCTGAGTCCCTCTGGAAAATGAGACCCTAAATGACCACATATAACAGCCAGAATCTGTTTTCAAGAACTTGACTGAAAGATGAGAAACTCAAAGAAGGAAAACTTCAAACCAGCATGTCCAAACTGTTGATATTCTGTCATCTATAATTCACAGTACTCAGTGGTTCTGGCAAATAATGATTTTCCTGTGGAGTTTAGTGCTGTGACTTTACATGCCTTAACAGATGTACTAAATCAAAATGCATCAACACTTGGACAAAATTAACTTTTTCTATAGGCAGGATAAACTTGGAAGGACAGATTCTGAAATGGAGAAAATTAGGTCGACTCCATAGAAGGCAATGGTTCTAGTGAGGTAAATGGAGCTGTCTCTGTATGCGCTGAAGATTTGACCCATATGGCCACAATATTTGGTAGCAAAACAGTTTTTTTTAACTTCTCCATATTTTAAAAATTCATATATATTTCTGACTAATCAAGAGCCCTACATAGGAATCTTAATGCAGGAATCTGTCTCTCATTACTGTTATTGTTAGGATGCATATTATAAATGGAGCAGAGATGCAACATCTGCTCTAGATCCAGGTTTTAAACAACACATTTTATGAGGGTTTATAGCCAAGATGCTACAGAAACAGTAATATTCAAATCCAAGTCTAGGTTTATTCATAGATTCTAAGGCCAGAAGGGACCACTCTAACCATCGAGTCTGACATACCATGTAACACAGGTCTAGGAATTTCCCCCAAATATTTCCTGTTTGAACTAGAGAATACCTTTTAGGGAAAAAAAATTATCCAGTTTTGATTGAAAATTTCCCAGTAATGAAGAATCCATCCATTATCAACACTCTAACCCTAATAACAAACAAGGGGAAAAACTCCAAAATACATATTTTTAAAGTGGCGTAATTGACTTTTGATTTGGCCCCTTTTTACAAGAGAGTTTGCAAAGCCAGAAAATGGAATTTACAGTAGTTTTTAGCACACTGGAATGAGCCCCATTAGCCTAAGTCTGTTGACACTGGGCTAGTAGGCTGACCAACATGGTGTGTAGACAAATCCCTTTGACTTAATTTACATTCCCTTTCTTGATGTTTTCTCTTTTGGGATACCAACAAGATCCACCAAATGTGATTCAGAAATTATTCTTGCATGGCAAAAGCACAAGTGTGGTTACCAGTGTAAAATCCAGACCCACTGAACTCAATGGAAATTTGACCATTTACTTCCCTGAGTCACCATTTCACCCTGGGAATCCATGTGTATCCTGTTATCCATTTTTCTTTACTGAAAAGGAGCCCTCCTGTTATAACTGCTAATTGCTTAAATGCTAAGTATGTATCCACAATGTTTTTATTTATTTGTTGATATCACTATTATAGCTACCACCCTACAATGTTGGGTGACAAGTGAAAAACTGACCAAAAGCTTAAATCCCCATTGAAAGAAACATTTTGAAAAGAGAAAATTGGGTTTTCAACTATATTTATTTATTTATTTACTGTGGAAAGTGTCTGGTTTCCTCAGAAATTTGGGGGTATAGGAAGCTATTAGAAAACCAAATCTCCAAATTTTAATGAAAAATCCAACGGGGTGAGTGGAATGGCAGCAGTTTTTCAAGGTAAATTTTTTTGGTTTGAGGCCTTGAAAAATGTTCAGTTTTCTGTTACAATGTTTTCAATTTTTTGACAAAGAATCTAAATTTTTGTACACCGGTAAAGGAGGAAGGGCTTTTCAAACTAGTTCTATCGCTATCTATAGCGTTTCTATGAAACTGATCTTTTCATTTCTAATGATAAAGTAGAAAGTGCAGTACACCAGGCACACAACAACAGATCAAGCGACCTGTATTTTATGACACATGATGGCACATTCTTCCGCAATATGCCCAGGCCAAGACAAAATTTAAATCTGATAGGATTATGAATAAAGGCAAATAAATTATTTCTGAAAATCTTAATAGAATAATGCAGCCATAAGAAGAAAAAATCTTTGGATACATCTACACGTAGAAATTAAGTTGATTTGAGGATGCTTAAGTTGACTTAAAGTACTCTGCGTCCACACTGGGTTTTCCTTAAGTCGACTTCTTAACACCTCGTTTTACATTGAATTAATGCTTAAGTCGAACACCGTGCTCGGATGGGTATGTGGGTGGTGTCCACAATGCCCCCACAGTTGGGGAAGCCGAGTCCGGCGAGGCTGTCAAGGAGTTTGTGCAGGTTGCCCAGGGTGATGAGGTGGGCTAGCAGGACCTGGTTGATTGCCCTGCACACCTGCATGACGGTGGTCCTCACAGTGGCCTTCCCGATGCTAAATTGCTGGCCCATGGAGTGGTACAGGTCCGGGGTTGCCAGCTTCCACACAGCGACGGCCACTCGATTGTCTACAGGCAGAGCGGGTCAAAGCCGGGTGTCCATGCGCTGCAGAACCAGGGTGAGCTCGCGGACCAGCTCAAGGAAGGTCCACTTGCTTATCCTAAATTTCTGCAGCCAAGAGTCATCATCCCAGGTGGTCAGGACAATCCGCTCCTACCAGTCACTGCTGGATGTACGTGCCCAGAGGCGACGAGGCACGGAGCGCACTTTGGTGAGCGTGGCAGCTCACTGGGGCAGCAAGGCTGGGGGCAGGCTGTCGTCTGCCTCCGCACTGGCGGCTTTCCACTGAAGCCTGCTCCAAAGCACAAGCAGCCTTATCAATAGCTGGCAGGTGTCACACAGCTGCCTGGCAAAGTGCAGGAGAAGAGTCTGGTCCATGACCTGCTCAGTCTTCATGTTGCCAGGCACAATGGGGAAGGAGCTGAACTTTTATGGGAGTGGCCGGGGGAGGGTGGCACTTTTTTCGGGTGCCACATGCCACACTTCCCACAGTGCACCACTCCTAGGTCGACCTATCCCCTGCCAGTTGACTTAAGCGTCTAGTGTAGATGCTCTAGGTCGACTTAACAAGGTCTACTTTAAATCAACCTAAATACACAGTGTAGACGTGCTAAGGCAACTTAACAAGATTGATTTAAAATCAACTTAATTTAACAAGTGTAGACATAGCCTTTGAAAATTAGGAAATCCCAGTTTAAGAATTTGTTAATGAAATGTTTTAACTTTGCTTAAGAACACCCTTGCCCACACCATTGAATGTCATCCACTGATGTAGAAACTAGTGTAAGAGAAGGTAAAAGGTTAAAATAGAAAAGACAGGTAGAAACGGTCATACTGAGGCCTAAGGCCTAGTGAACAAAACCAAACCAGTAGGCTTGAGTTGGATAACTAGATAAACTGGAAGGCTATGGCAGTCTGACCTCACAGAAATTGGCAAGAAGTAAGCTGCAGCTGCAGCAAAAGTGGGAAAGGACCTTGAAGGTATGTGGTGTCCAGTCAGCCTAGCACCAAAGAGATAAGTAGAGATGCTTTGAACTATCCAGCACAAGGGTCAGGGCTGTCCCTTGGGGTGAGTAGGTCCACCATCCCGAGCCCCGCAGTTCGGTGGGACCCATGCTCCCCCCCCCCCACTCTCCTGTGGCTACCTGTTCAGCCCTAAGGAGGGGCCAGAGGGTGCCCTTCCTGTACTGCTCTTCTGCAGCATTCCATGCCCAGCCGCCTTGGGCCAGTCCACCCCAGGGGCTGGGTGGACTGGCGTGTGGTTAGGGCTCTAGCCTCTGCCACAGGCCAACCTACCCTGCCCCCTGGAATGGACCAGCCAGCCGGAGGTCGGGTAGGCACTGAACACTGTGAAGGAGCAGCACAGGGAGGGTGTCCTCTGGCCCCAGCCTTCCTCCCACCCCTCCGCAGCATTGAACAGGACCCCCTCCAGCGCTGAGGGCCTGCGGCCACCCGGCTGCCATTCTGGCCTGTGCAGGGAGTGGGGGGGGGCCACACAGGCCAATTGGCCCTGGGCCTTGCATCCTGTAGGGACAGCCCTGGCAAGGGTATACATAATCACAGAATGACACCTTGATAGATAAGTCCATGCATCCCTGAACATCTCTATCAAATTAATGGGTGGCATCAAAAACAATGGGTACGTGGACTAATCAAGGTAAATTTGGACACCAAAGAGAACCGAGCCAATAGGTCCAAGCAGGGTATAAAAGTAGGAGCCCCAGAGCCCAGATTTTGTGCAGCTGAAGGGAGTGATGGAAAGTCCTGCCATCAGCTGAGCTGTTCTGTTACACCAAGAGCATGAATGTTGCCAGTACATCTGTTGAGATAGATTGCTTGCCATTGTGCTACATTGCATTAAAGCCTAGCCTAGCGCCTTTGTTTCTACAAAGATCCATGGTTGTGTTGGTCTCTTTGACTGTGAATGTTACCTCAGTTTATCGTTTGCACACCAGGTAAACCTAGGCTTAAGGTTAATAAGCTAACCAAGTTGTCACTAGAAATCTAAGCCAAAGGCAACCCAAAGTGTTAACCAAAGGAACATCTCAGCTTAGGACCACCAAGCCAACCCAGGCCCAGTTTAGAAGTCCAAGCCAGGCTCCAGATCACTGGGCTAACAAAGTACCCACTTAAAGATCTGAGCCAGAGGTAATCCTGGGGGAACATACATACAGAAACACCTGCATGCATCCAGACATCTGTGCTGGACGCATAACAACCCTGATAAGGACTTCTCCTGCCCGAGAATACCATAACTAGTCTATTAAAACTATTATAATTACTTTTCAATCCCCTTGTTCCTCTGAATGCAACAGGTAGGGTCATGGTCATATCCTTTGTAGTTTATTTCTGGAGAAAGAGGTTCATTGTGGTTGCGGCCATAATTGGCACAGTGCTTGGGGTGAAGTTGGATGGTAACATTATTATATGTGAATATTTAAGTCTTAAAATCTGTGTTAGGTGGGAGAATAATATACTTAGAGTGGTGTTTACCTTCTTTACAGAAAGGGCACATGAGCTAAAGTTATGCTGCATTGACTTTGTTTCAGAATCAACGAAGGATAGATGGTGAACTTAGATAGAAGACATAGATGGTGAACTTTGGTACTAAAATATGGGATGTCCCTTCAATCACAGGTGCTTTTTCATAAATGGTGGTGATTATGATCTAATAGGCATAACAGAAACTTGATCATTCACATAACTGAAATATAACAGATAAGAATAATTTATAGAATTAGAATTATAAAATAAGAAAGTGAAGAAAAGGTGGAAAGATATTATTCCAAATTGGAGCATTTGGGTGTTAACATAATATAAATATATAATAATAATTATGATAAAAGACAAGCACCAATGTAAGGTATGTCATAGAAATATTTCTAAATAAAATGAAAATAAAATTTTATTTTTATGCATATATTTTATTTTTAATAAATCTACATTCCTTTTCAAGTTCAGCAAAATTAAAAAATAGTTAGAAACTCAGTAAATGCAATTAAGTTTTTACTTCTCAAAACGATATGACTTTCACCACACAGGTATGCCTTGAAAAAAACAATCAGAAAAAGATGGTTACTTACCTGTGCTGTAATTTTTTTTTTAAGATGAGTATAAATGTGTATTCAATTCTGATAGGCATATGCCAAACACATTAAAGCTGAAGAACTTTGCTTAGCAGAACCCATCAGGGTGGTGCTAACACATTCTAGTACTCAAAGCCTCTCCCATGGCTACAAAAGGCCAATGCTGTCCCAACAGTCCTCCACTTTGGAGATTCTAATGCAGTGGAGATAAAGGTTGGATTGTGGAATACATATCTCCATTCACATCTAGAAGAAGAACACTTATAGTACCGGCAAGTAATAGTCTTTTCTTCTTGGAGTGGTAGCGAACATGTATTCCAAAGGGGTGACTCAGTAACAGCATCAGTAGGAGGTGGGACTCAAAAATTTACTTGCACAGTGACTGAGAATTGCCTTCTGAAAGTTTGAACCTGGTTTAGATACCATGGTAATAGCATAATGTTTGGTAAAAATATTTACAGAAGACCATGTTCAAATGTCCAGTACTGAAATATCACTGAGATATATTATGTTTGTTGTTTGGGCCCTCATCAAATGAACCGATAATGTCTGTTGGAACACTGTGTGAACTAATCCATAAACCCTAGTAATGCAGGAAGTTATCCACCTGGAAATCATAGGTGCAAAGACTGGCTGACTTTCATTCCATCTGCATAAGGGACAAAAACCCAAGGTTATAAATGAAATAGTTTAGTCCTTTCCAGATTTAACAACAGGCACTGCCTGACATCTAATATATAAGACACTGTTCATCTGCATTTCAGTGTAGCTTTGGAAAGAATACAGGTAAGATAATAATCTGGATGAGGTGAAACCACTTTGGACAAAAACTTTGGTTGTGGCCTCAAAGAAAGTTAGTCTTTTATAACTGCCTCTATAGAGGTCCTGCCATTAGGGCCTGCATTTCATTAACACTTCTTGCAGATGGTATAGAAACAAGAACAGCTGTCTTTTGGGAAAGGAGAGTCAATGATCAAGTTACTAGCAGTTTAAATGGGAAATCCATCATAGTGGCCAGTACAGTACACAACTGTATTGTTTCCTTCACGTGTGGACACAGACAGACAATGCCTTTCTGAAATTTCACTACCATGGGGTTTGTGAAAACTGACTTCCATTGAACCAGAAGATGGAATGCCAAGATTGCCACCAACGACACATTCAATGAGCTACGAGTCAGAGCTGAGGATTTCAGATGTGACAAGTAATCCAGAATGTCCTAAACATTGATTGAATACTCTTAGATATTGACCAAACTGAAAAATGGGTCCACGTAGCCAAATAGGTAGCCCTAATGGATGGTTTTCTATTATTTAGTAGGACCCACCAAACTGCTTCCATGCATCGCCCTTCCTCCTCATCTACCATTTACATCACCCAGCATAGACTGCATATCTCCAGATATGCAACATGGCTGTGGTGTTGAGTCATTAGGTCAGGAAAGAGAGGAAAAGAACTTGGCGATTAAACAGATTGACTGAAAAGGTCAGAGAGAACCAGTGCAATCTTGGCCAAGATGTCATAATAAGAATCAGTTTGGCATGATCCAACTTAAGTTTTAGGATACCCTGAGAGATGAGAGGAATGGGGGAAAGGCCACATCAGGATCATTCCCAATTTAGGTGGAAGGCATTGGTTAAAGGCCCTGGGCTGTGTCCTGCTCAAGAAAAACCTTGACAGAACTTTCCGTTGTCTTTGCCAACAAGTCAACTACCAGATGGCCAATTTCCTGAAGATTGACCTCACCACACTGATTTTCAAAGACCATTCATGGTTCTAGGAGAAAGTTCTGCTGCGATGATCAAATATCTGATTTAGAGAGCCCAGTAAGAGTGTGGCAGTGAGTATGAAGTCTTCCTTGTTGAAAAAGTGCCAAAACTTTGCATCCTGACAAAACTGGTTGCAGTAGACTCCTCCCTACTTGTTCACATAATAAATTACAGCGGTATTGTTGTTAAATTAGTGAACCGCTATTCTCCATATATTATTCCAGAAGGCTTGGTAATAAGTGTAAATGGCTTTAAGTTCCAGTAAGTTGATATGAGAAGACACTTTCTGTTGCAATTACAAATTCTGAACTTTTTATGTCACTAGATGCACTCCCAAACCTGTTGTGGAGACACAGGTGACTACAGGCCTGATCAGCAGATGGTGGGCAAAGAGAACACCCTGACATACATTTCTCTGTTCCAGCCATCATTTTGGATAGTCCAGTATCCCTGGAGGCACTCAGTTAAGCCTGTCTAATGACTGACAACTTGAGCAATAGACCAACCTCAACCATGTCTAAAAAAGATGAAGACTCAGTCTCTCATGCTGAACTACATAAATGGATACTCCAGGCATATATAGACCAGGGTTGAAGGCTGATATTAGAGGTCCAGACAGAAGTGTCTAATTGTCTGGAATTGCTCCTGTGAAAGAAGGAACCCCAAAGGCATAGAGTCTAGTAAAGCCACAATAAACTTAATTTTTTGAGTTGGAATCCGTGTTGACTAGTTTTGTTCAAAATCAATCCTGTCTTGAGAGACTTGTATCATCTCATGGAAAAGTCCTGTTGCCTTGCAGAATAAGGAGTCTGTCTTAAATACTACTGGGAGAAGTGACAGAAGTGCTGTTGTTGCTGACCCTATACCACACCCTAGAGTTATGTCTACACTAGAAAAGTTAAGTCGACTTTTGTAAAGTCAACTTAATAAGGTTGACTTTAAGTTGACTTAAAATCGACCTTATTAAGTCAACTTAACAAAGTGGCAACACTTTAAGTTGACTTAGTCTACTTTGTTAAGTCGAACTAACTGCCCTTAGGTCGACTTAACAAAGCGGACTTATGTGTCCACTCTGGGCTTAGGTTGACCTAAGGAAGGGCTAGGTCAACCTAAGAAGGCTTAAGTCGACCTAATCAATGGTAGTTATTAAGTCGACTTAAGCTTTCATTAAGTTGACTTAAGGAATTTCTTAAGTCGACTTAATGAAAGCCTAGTGTGGACATGGTTTAATTTAAGTTGACGTAAGCCTCCTTAAGTCAACTTAAATTGACAGTGCAGACATAGCCTAGAAGCCTTCAACTGCCATGTTATAAACCTTTAAGGATTATAACATGGCCCTAGAGTCCTTAAAATAAAGTCTCATCTATCTTTTCAGAAAAAGAAGACCATCCATCAAATGCTAAGTCTTCCATGGTCTGTTTCATGTCCAGAGTAATGCCACAGAACTGCAGCCTAGAAGCCCTCCACATTTTTATAGTTGAAGCCATAAACTTAATGAGGTTCCTGCCACATCAAGTGCTGACTATGGGAACAACCTAGCCACCAAATAGCCTTCTGTCAGGAAATCTTTAAACTCTTCCATGGCATTTTAGGTTTATTTGTACATCTGGACATTATATTCCTATTCATGAAGTCAAACGTAAACAATAGCACCTGCTGTTTAGCAATGAGCAATGATTAGCAATGTATGGAAGGAAGATGTAGAATAAACCTTCCTCCACATTATATCCAGTCTCTTGTCTTCTTTATAATTAGACATGAACTTCTTTATTGTATTGGACATGGACTTACATCTCATTCTCTGAGTCACTACAAGCAAATTGGAGATGGGTATGAGTAAATGGACTTAAATAATTAAAAAGAGACATAGTATTGCTTGTCAGTACAGTTGGGAGCAGAAAGCAAGGATGCTGGCATGTGTTGTAAGGATTTTTCAGGCTAGAGGAGAGCATTATTTATAGGGAAGTCTGTGCCCCACCTCCAGGGTTGAAGGTTGCAGGATCTTCACTAATTTATGGACAAACTCTTCTTAAATACCTAGGGCTGCAGCCCTCTTTCTTAAAAGGTCCTGATAAGAGATTTAAAATCTGCTGGAATGGGAAGAAGCAGTTCAGGATGGTAGAATCATCTGATGAAGAGAATAAAGGTAATGGAGCTGAAACCTCCTCCTGAGACAAAGTGTGCTCCTGTTGCTGCATCGTAAATTCAACAGGTGCCATATCAGTTTGTTTCATCGGTTTAGATGGGGCAGGAGGCAAAACAGACAGAGAATTCAGGTATCTCTGATAAATGAGTAGTTGACTAGGATGCTGGAGAATGTGGGATACCCCATGTATTCCAGGGGCCCAGTGTGGAAAGTAGTATAATACCCACACCACTAGATGCTGGCCCAAGCCCTGCTGTACCCATATTGATCTTGGTACCAACATCAGTCCTGTTTAGAAGGTCTAGAAAACATAAAAGACTGGACTTTGGGAGGAGATAAGGGAGAAGAAGCTGACCCCAAACTTGAGAATGAGAAGCCCCTGCAAGTAGTTTGTACATAATGGAGGGGCCAAAACTGTCGCAGGTACTACATGCTCCAATCTGTCCTAAGTTCAGTTCTGCATTAACCATGCAAGTGGTACTGAAGATTGTGTTGGTATGAGCTGGAGACTTGAAGCTGCTCTAACACTCAGTGGCTATGTCTACACTAGAAAAGTTAAATCGACTTTGTTAAGTCAGCTTAATAAAGTCGACTTTAAGTTGACTTAACAAAGCCAACTTAACTTTTCTAGTGTAGACATAGCCCCTTGTCGACCTTATTAAGTTGACTTAATGCTTTAAGTTGACTTAATAAGGTCGATTTAGGTGCTAATCCCCGTCCACACTGGCTTTAAGTCGACTTAGGAGTCGATGTAAGGCTTAAGTCGACCTAAAACCAGGTGTTAAGTCAACTTAAGCTTTTCTCTTTCAAAAGCTTTTTCCAAGGCCCTGCATACTGTTGAGGTCAAATCAGCAGGCCTGGAGTTACCCAGACAACTTTTTTCCCTTTCTTAAAAATAGGAATTATGTTAGCAATTCTCCATTCATACAGTACAACCCCTGAATTTACAGATTCATTAAAAATCCTTGGTAATGGGCTTGTGATTTCATATGCCAGTTTCCTAATCTACAACCATTTCAGCAGATACCAGTTGCTGTGGACTCAGTTGAATGCTCTTTCTCACATAGAGATGATCCCCAAGTACCTCATTCCAGATGGATTGTAGACTCAGAGACCAGGTACACCCAAAGAGAAAAAGAATGTTTGCCAGTTATATGGGTTAGTAAGAGGTCCACAAGGTATTAGCTGATCCTGGTAACTTCAAGCTAGTGTGACAATCCACAAGCTGCTTATTCCATTAATAAACAGTAAAATCCTAGAAAAGGTTCTCATTAGATTTCTCATGCACTTGATAAAATTTAAACCGGGCATTGAACATTCATCTGAGAACTTAGTAGTAGTTTACCAGGGAGCACTATTAATGACTCAGAATCTTGGGATGATATAAAAGTACACATGGTTGCCATTTTGAGTGACCTACCATTCTCAACCCAGAAATTACAATTAATTAAATAAACATTAATGCTGTTACACAACTACAAACTTATAATGGAAGTCCAAGAAACACGACTGGCCCTGTTCCCTATCAGGGGGTCCTAAATACAGTCCTTGAGGAAAATTCTCCAAAGTTAAAAGCCTTCTTACAAAAGAGCTAGAGCTAGAGTCTATGCAGAATATCATATTGGGAAGGATCATACAAAAGAGACATCAAAGCATCACAAAATGCTGAGATCAAGTCCAAATGTCAGTCTGATGATCCATTAAAATCTAGCTCTTAAAATATAAGGTAGAATCAAATGAATCCTAAAGAAAGACAAATCAAAATACTTCTCATAGTCACAGCATTATCCAGTAGGCACTTGGTAAGATTAGCATGAGATTTATGGGATGTAAAAGGACAAACCTACCTGGCAGCCATTAACTGTTTTTCTCAATTTATAGAAATTCTGCTTCCGTCTCTTTAAACCTGAAAAACAATAGAAATGATCTAGAAAAAAGTAAATCTGTTTACTTCTTGGAGCTTTGTAAAAACTTGGAATTTCCCAGGACCCCATGTAGTGAAGGTCGGTTTGATATTTTGGAAGTCTTTGGAAGGAGAGAGAGTTGGACTGGGAACATTTATTTCCCCCACCACATAATGTATAGAGTGTCTACTACGGATTAAGTTTGTTTCATCATCGGAAGTGATAATTTTTTTCTGAATGTAATGCAAAACTGGTCAAAGCATGAAGAATTCTGCTATTTAGATATACAAATGTCCCTCAACATTATATACTTCACTGAGCCAAAGAAAATCCATATATTTCATATCAAAAGCATGCATTCATAAACAGATGGATTTGGATGCATCTGGGCCTGAATCAGTCTGAGAGAAGGAATTGTGAAGAAACTAACTGTTTAATAAATTTACATTTCAAATGAAGTAATCTTTAAAAATTGTTGAGCTAGGCAAGAAAGTATAAATCAGTAAGGTATAATATACAAAAAACAATATCACTCAAGACACTTTGTAATTACATGATATAGTAAATTTCCAAAGGGGTAGCCGTGTTAGTCTATTGTAGAAAGACAAAAGAGTCCTGTGGCACTTTTAAAGACTAACAGATTTATTTATCGCATGAGCTTTCGTGGGAGAAAATCCCACTTTCTCCCACGAAAGCTCATGCGATAAATAAATCTGTTAGTCTTTAAAAGTGCCACAGGACTCTCTTGTCTTTCATGATATAGTAAGTATGTTGTGTGACACTGAGGGGAAAAAAGTAGAGAGCATGCTTTTCGTGCCTCATATGCATAGTATTAAATGTGAATCAATAATATAAAATCCAAAGAGCTAGTCTGAGAGTTTCATTTTCATCCCAAGTAAAGAAGTAAAGCTATTTTGGAGAGTTATTATTCTCAGATCTCCCAGAAAAGCTGTGGTAGACTGACTGCACCATAATACTGAATATCATTATTTGAATCTTTCTTTTCTATGTCACACTAGTTCAAGCCTATATAATATATTATCTTTAATTAATTGAGTGTTTATGCATTTAAAAGTTATTCACTTGTGAATATAGCGATATTTCCAGGATTTATGATGGGAACATTTTATAACAGTAGCATGTGTTTCCCTACAATTTGTATAGCTTCATTCATTATAATTTTTCCTGATGTTTTGCCTACCATATTATTAACTTCCCCAAAGTAATGAAATACCAGCTTGTCTTCTCACAGCAGAGAAATGAGAGGAATAATTATGAATGTGGAAATCCCAGTGAAAACATGCTTCTATTGAAAGAGGCTAGTGGTCCAAACAGGAGTTTGCTGGATTTATGAAGACTATAAAAAAAGCAAACATACAGAAAAACAGATGCATTTTTTCATCCAAAATCTTGGAAGCCCTACAGATAGAAAAAGGGTTTGGGTGGTTTTTTTTGTTTTTTTTTTTTAACATTCATGCCACTATTCACAAAAATGTATACTTTATAAAGTTTGAATAAATCATCAAAGTTTCAAGTACTTGCCATGCATAAATATTTAATCATTTAGAAGTGTTCTCTTCAAAATGTAAGAGTTTGTAAGCATGGTATTTGATTTGTTACTTCTGCAGTAGTGAGACTGCTTTGATTCAGTAGGATTCCTCATTAGAACTCTTTATAGTGAGGAATTTTCAATACCGGGGAAATGGATAGTGCTCAGTGGTAGTAGTGAGGGTTTTCCCCTCCAGCCTGTCAGTGAAAAGATGGGGTGAAAAGACTGTGAAATCACTTCCAGAAAGTGTTGTGGATCACTGCTTATTTTACAAAGATACAAAGCTGACAGGACCACCATGGTCATTCATGTTTATTGTTCAAGAGCATGGGTTTTTTGGATCATCACTAGCAAAATCAACCTTGTAAAGAAAAAGTTACAAAAAGGGGAAGAGATTGAGTGTAAGCAACTGGCCTCTTAGACATTAAGACTTGCTCTAAGATATTCTTCCCCTCTGTTTTAGGCAGTTTGTATTATTCCATGTGCACTTTTATTGTTATTTCTCACAACAACTCAGACCTGCTTCTGCACTCTGTCGTCCGGGTGGCCACTCATAAAAAACATGATTTACATTCTTGCTTCAGACTCTCCACCTTTTCACTTCCTGTTGCTTCTGCAGTCTGTGTTTTGCTTGTTTGTCTTGATCTTTTAGTTGTAAGATTGGACAGAAATATTTTTGCATGTGTACAGCAGGGGAAAAAAAAGACACAACTAGTTCAATTTTTGAAAGTAATATGTTTATAATTTGTCTTTCAAGTTATTTACAACTCAGTGGCTTTCCTAATCCCAGGAGATTTCTTGATATTGACAAAGTAGTTCACAAGTACAGGTGAATGTTTCTACCATAGAACTGTTCTTTGCTTACAGAGTACATCAATTATTATTTCCTGTCTAAATTTGAACACAAATCTGTATTTCTTTGTTCTGGATTTTTATGTATGACTAATCAATTAACCTTATCAAAATCATTATTACATTTAGCCAGTGTCTGTTACAGTGGATGAAAATCATGTCTCATGGGATCAGAAACTTAATCACTCAGCATGCAAGTTGAAAACTATGAATTTAGCGAGGTGTGGTACTGAGTACCTGCTCCCATTTTGAAGGAATTTGCAGGTGGAGGCTCAGCTCTTTTTATGATCAAACCCTGTGAGGCAGATCTTTGACCTTCAGTGAAGCTATATAAATTAACACCATTTAAAAATCTTCCCCAGTGACCATAATTCGGTGATACGGCAGCACAAAAGAACTATTTCATGTTAATTATTGCCATTGAGCAGCTAAAGTTAAAGAGAAAAGCATATCTCATATGAGTTGAGATAACATTAACACTTTTTCTGATATAATTTAAGGGATTCTCATAAAAAAGTACCATCCTAAACAACTATATCTATACACATTCTAGAAGAACAGTAAGAGAATAGAGGTGTCCAATAGCTTACATAGAGATAGTTAGCAATTATTATGGCTGTTTATTCTTTCGCCACCCTTTCACCTGTTTCCCTTAATAAATTCAGATCATGTGTTTTCTGCTTGGTCTTGGGAAGAAGAGGCAGGTAAAACATAAATATGAATTAATCACAGCAGAATTACTGTTCAAATAAGCATGTAAGATTTGGGTGTTTATCTGAAGCTTATTCATATTAACTTAACCTTTTCATGTTTTCCTATCCTACTATGTGCACACCCATGAACCCTACTTAGGTCCAGTATTCTTTTTGTATCTCCAGGCATTCCTCTTCCAATGAACGATGAACTCCTTCCTGCTGCAAGAAGAAAATTCAAGGTAAAGGAGAAGTCTGGTGGTCCTACACCACTAAGCCTTGGGTGGTTCCTGGGGCAACTGGGTACTTAGAAAAGCAAAACCCTCTTCTGAACTTTTCCAAATCTCAGAAAAGATTCAATTCTTTATGGTTTAGGATAAATGTTTTCTAACCTACTTAGTCCATAATGCACTGGCCTTTAAGCTGCATTAGGGTTACATCTCACATTGGTACCTACTGAAGTGAATCTGGAGATCTTTAGTCTATGGTACATCTCGGAAGATCCAGAACACCAGATATGCGAACACAGTGAGAAGGTGAGTAGTTTATTAATCGTATCATTATTTGCCTTCTACATGATTTCAAATGTGTCCTTCACCACTGTTCTCTAAATTTATGCCTGAAATTTGCTACATTTATCATACAAGAGAAGCATCATCAAATAGCCTGAGCTCAGGACTACTAGTTAAAAATTGTTGGGGTCTAATCCCAGCTCTGCCATAGATATACAATATTGCTGTAAGCAAATCATTTAGATCCTCTTCTTAATTTTCCCCATCTGTAAAATAAAATTTCCTATTTCTCAGAACAAACAAGGAGACCCAGGGCACTTTTAAAGACTTACACTTCCCTGAATTTATTTTCTTCCCATTCTGTAAATTCCCCATCTTCAAAGCTTCTGACGAAGTGGGATTTTCTCCCAAGAAAGCTCATGTGATAAATAAATGTATTAGTCTTTAAAAATGCCACAGGACTCCTTCTTTGTTTTACTGAACTAGATTAAATGGCTACCCCTTTGGAACTATTTCTTAGAGGTGTTGTGAGGATGTAGGTGTTTTGTAGAGTGCTTTAAAAATAAACATTATATATGTGACAATTGTTATATGTCTTTGGTAGGAAAAATGAGGAAAACTTCTTTCAGGATATATTAAACTTCTATATAGTTGGGGTAAATCAATTAATGATACTTGCACTTATATAACACAAAGGTTTTCAAGGCACTTTGAGAACCACTGCTAGACTGTGTTTCATGTGGTTTTGATCCTTTTTACACCAATGTTATAAATGGGTAAACAGAAGCAAAGAGAAAGTAAAGGTGAAATTCCCTCCTGTTCTGTTAGCCAGTACAACAGTTAACTGTATTACAGCATTGCCTGAAGGCTCTTGCAGAGGGTAGGTCCCCATTGTGCTAGACACTGTGCTAACATATAGTAAAAAATTTTACAAGCCACAAAAAGCTTACAATCTATATAGACAAGATAGACCAAGGAAGCATTAGTGTACCCAATTTACATATGAGGAACTGAGGTACAGAACAGTTAAGTGATTTTAATGAGGTCACATGGGAAGTATATGGTGGAATGGAATACAAATTTTTCAAGTCCCAGTCTCATACCTGGACTCTTAGCCACAGGCTAATCTTGCCCCTGTACATCTCGAGTTCCATTTACCTCCTCTTTTGAGGATTTAAGTAAAGTGTGCAAGTGTCACTTTCACTTAAGTGACTTGCACCAATTCACTTTAGTGAACAGAAAGCAGAACTCAGGGGTCCTGACTCTCAGTCAATAGCTCTAATCATCTGACAGCACAACCTCAAGACACCAGTAAGTTAGAGAGACTTCTAAAGGATCCTTAAAGAATGATAAAAGTAGGAGAAAGAAAGAAAAAAAGTATGAAAGAAGGTAAAAAACTTTTAGGATTTCATTCAGGGGGCTAAAAAGAAAAATAAGCTGAAGCAGTCATGAGGTGGCTAAAACGTGCCACTCCTTCTTTACTTTGAAAAACCTTCAAATACAACAAATATCACTCAGACTGAAACCTCTTTGATTTCAAAAGTTTCATAGTGTCTTTACTAAGTGTTTTGTTTTAAATGATGAAGTTCTAATAAATAGTGGACACATAATAAGCTTCTGTGGGATTTGGACTTTATCCCACAAGTGAGAGGAAGACCTCATAATTCAAAGAGTGATGAAGCCACAGAGAGTTATGAAGGTTTTCCGCACTAGTGGGATTAATTCCATATTCCACAGATGCCCATTATATAGAGGTTCTCTGTTTATACTGCAAGGAGGTAAAAAGCATTTTTTTATTAGATTAAAATGTCAAAGTTTAATATAAATGTCTTAGTCAGAGAAGTAAAGAACAGATGCTTTGTGATGTCACAAAGCACCCTGAAAGCAGCAGTTGAGTTCGTGGAGAGACATCAGATGAAAATATTAATTTTATGCTGTAAGTATGCACAGATAATGATTACTCTCTCTACAGATTTTTAAGTCATCAATTTGTCTCCGATGGTGAAAAAAATATTTATTGATGTGGATTCTTAATATGTGGATTGTTTCAGTTCATTACTTGTACATATCAGAGACCTTATTTCTAAAAGACATGCTGTCATGGAGTAAGCCCACACCGTTGCTCCCTGATGGGGAAAATCTGGGGGGTGCGGGTGCAATATGCGTCTCTGTGGCTTTAAGCAATTCCCAGGTTTCGCACAGCCCAATAGCTAGGGTCCATAAGTCATCCTAGGATCAGGGCAACACAACCTAATGGCACAAAGTCAATAACAGAGTTACTATTCAGCCCTGGGGTGAGGGCAGTACGGCCTAGCAACCACAAAGTCAATAACAAAGGACTTATTCACCCCTGGGGCCAGGGCACTATGGCCTAATGGCCACAAAGTCAATAACTGAGTCTCTATTCGGCCCTGGGGTCTGGGCAGTATGGCCTAGCATTTACAAAGTCAATAACAGAATCTCTATTTGGCCCGGGTCAGGGCAATATGGCCTAGCATCTACAAAGTCAATAACAAAGTCACTATTAGGCCCCGGGGTCCAGGCAATATGGCCTAGCGTCTACAAAGTCAATAACAGAATCTCTATTTGGCCCTGGGGGCAGGGCAGTACGGCCTAGTGTCTACAAAGTCAATAACAGAGGCACTATTCACCCCTGGGGCCAGGGCAGTACGGCCTAGCGTCTACAAAGTCAATAACAGAGGCACTATTCACCCCTGGGGCCAGGGCAGTACGGCCTAGCATCTACAAAGTCAATAACAGAGTCATTATTCGGCCCTGGGGTCAGGGCAGTACGACCTAGTGGCCACAAACTCAATACCCTGTGGGTGTTTACCATGGGATGTGATGCCCAGGTAGGGGGTCTCAGGCCCTCCTGTTCCACTGAGCACCAGCCCAGGGCCCTATTGGTGTCGGGGTTATGGCACCGAGTCAGCGGGGATCCAGGCCACAACACTCTGACCTAGAGCATGCACCATCCCCAGTCACTCCCCGTGGGCCCCCTGGGTTACGTCCTACCCACTTGTTGCAATGCTCCCCAGTGCTCCAGTTTGCTTGCTCCCTCCTTCGGGCTTGGTTGCAAATTGGCACTCCAGAGGCTCCTGGGATCATCTAACTGGGGTGAGAGCCTGGGACTCTGTCTCTCACCGGTCACTGGGGAATACCTGCTCCTCACTGGGGTTGCTCCCTCGCCATGGCAGCCGCTGACGCAGCTCCAGGGAAGGAGCCTCTGGCATACATCTTCCTCCACGCTTGCCAGCCCAGACTGAGCTGAACTGCTCTCTTTTATACAGGGGCAGCAGTCTGAGCATGCCCAGCAGGGTTTAAAGGGTGGAGCTTCCTCTGCCCATAAGGTATATTGGGCTTCCCTAGTGCCGGGTGAGCCCACCCCATCACGCATGCTAAGCCAAATATTGACTCATTTTGAGTTGTGCTGCTTCACGTCAGTCATACAGCCCATTCTAACAAACTTAGAATCTTCTTTTATACCAAAATAGGTACTGATACTGAAAACCAACTGACTGAAATATTTTCACAAATTTTGGAGGTGGAATCAGAATGTTGTTGTTTGGTTTTGGTGGGGTTTTTTTTGATGGAATATAAACTTTCCCCGAATCCTTTCTCTCTCGAAAATACCAATTTCCCATCAAGTAATTGATTAAATTAATACTGAAGACTCTCCTCTATCCATTAACAACAAGAGTCCTGTGGCACCTTAAAGACTAACAAATTTCTCTGGGCATAAGCTTTCGTGGGCTGCAACCCACTTCATCAGATGCATCTGACAAAGTAGGTTGCTGTCCCGAAAAGCTTGTGCCCAAAGAAATTTGTTAGTCTTTAAGGTGCCACAGGCCTCTTGTGGGTTTTGCTGTATAAGGATTAACATGGCTACCCCTCTGGATCTTGTCACCCTCTAACCATTGATCTAGTAGAATCACAATTTTGATTTATGTGGGACAAAACCAATTTAAATAGTTTCATAAACTGTATAATTATTTTGCAACACGCTGCACATAAGTACTGTATCAACATATCATTGGGATACATTCAGCAGGAGAGCATATATTGACTGACAAATGTACACCTTTTCATATGTTATTTTGCTTAGACTTTAAATATATATTTTGGGGGGAAGAGAATCATCTTTCATTACAAACAAGGAGTCTTGTGGCACTTTTAAAGACTGACAAATTTTTTAAAGACTAACAAATCCCACAAAAGCTCATGCGATAAACAAATTTGTTAGTCTTTAAAAGTGCCACAAAACTCTTTGTTCATTTGCTGAACTAGGCTAACATGGCTACCCCTTTGAATCTTTCATTACAGTTGCTCCTCAGTCAGAACTTTGAATATGAGATTGGATCAGAGTTTACTGATTAAAAATGAATCAACTATGAATACCAAACCCAGGCTTTATTTCTAAAGTCAAAGGGTAAAATCCTGATCTTATTACATAACAGAGGCTATGTCTATACTTGTAATTTTAAATCGACTTTAACTACGTCGACTTAGTGAGTCTACACTTAAAATTAAAGTCAACTTTGGGGGGAACTTACAAAGTCGACCTTGAGCGTCCATACTGGATTCCTAGGTCGACTTCTAGGGGCTAGGGGGACCCAGGGCAGGTCCACGGAGGCAGGGGGGCACCCCTTGCCCAGTGCCAGGGGGCTCAGCCTTTGCCCCATTGTACATAAGTATATAGGCTCCCTCTGTGCCCCCCCTCCCCCCGGGAGGGAGGGCATTGGTATAGTCCTGGGGTAGCTCTAAGTCGACGTCTACACTGACTTAAGTTGACTCTAGGGAGTCGACTTAAGCCTTAAGTCGAATTTAAAGGAGGTGTTATAAAGTCGACTTAATTTTCATTCACTTGACTTTATTTTCCTTAAGTCGACTTAAGCAAGCTGCTTAAGTTGACTTAATTTACAAGTGTAGACACAGCCAGAGAGCCATGATGAAGGTTCAGGATATAAAATGCTACCATCTGCCATCACCTAATGGGGATGACAGTCATTTTTTGGCTTAGAGGTAGATAGTGCTGGGCCTCAGGGGGAAACATTTGGTGCAATGGTTTCAAACCTTTTGAAAGACATAACATGAAGAGCTTCCCACTTTCTGTTGCTCCACAGGGACCTGACTGATCATATGGTGCTGGCTGCCTCATTGATTCCAGGTGTGAGAAAAAGAACAGCTGGATGGTGGGGAAGCAGCAAGGAGCAAAATCAGACAGTATGGTTAATATTTTTTTTAAGGACAAAATGTTTATAATATGAACGACAGGTAAAACTGCACATATACTTTCCTAGTATTGATTTGCCAGGTAGTCATTGCTATACTGGCCATGAGAATGTTAATTGTTCATGAAAGAGATGGGTGGTGGTCCAGGCTATTATAAAGGGGGTGGTGGGAAGACGGCCCTTGAGACAGCCTAAAGGGTAATCTCTTACTTTGAAAAATTTTGGGAACCTCTGAACTATACTGGACACTGCAACATTCATTCTGAGATGAAAAGAGATGTGAAAAATATCCAAGATAATTGACTCTGGCCCATTGGAACTCTTGATTGCTAGTTTGGGTAAAAGGGATCCAAAACCCTTCTGAACACTGGGTTGCAATCTTACTCTTCTGTTGCATGTAAGGCAGAAGGAAAAGATCCGCCCCAGCTCTATTGCCTTGGTAGTATAAAGGTGCTGTTAGGATACCTAATGTATTTATTTTAAGGTATTTAGAACATTGCTTATCTGCTTTAGAAAGCTAAAGATGTAATTTAGTTACAAACCCACAAATCTCAGTTTACTTTTCTTCAATCTGTGAAGCCACCTCCATAACAAAAGGCCCTAACCTAATAGCAGTGAGTAGAAGTGTAAAAACTATTAACATCTGAATTTTAATCTGGGTCTCAAGCGATGGAGCAGTAGTTGGACTGTTCACTCAAGAACTATAAATGGGAAGAAAAGAGGAAGTAGCAGAGCTTGAAAGGAAGGTAGAAAGGAGGCAACAGAGTGAAGGCCTGATGGCTTATGTACAAGTATCTTAGGCTATGTCTACACCTGAAAACTTAAGTCGACTTTATAAAGTCGACTTAAAAAGGTTGACTTTAAGTCGACTTAAAGTGGATCTTATTAAGTCAACTTAACAGAAGTGGACTTAGCTTTTCAAGTGTAGATGTGGTCCCTTTTTGACCTTATTAAGTCGACTTAACATTTTAAGTCGACTTAAAAAGGTCCACCTAGGCACTACTCCACATCTCCACTGGCTTAAGTCGATTTAATAAAGCTGACTTAAGCACTAGTTTGAATTAATACGAGGTATTATTAATTCAAACTAACTTTTCCCTAATTCGACTTAAGGAGCATATTAAATCGAATTAAGGAAAGCCCAGTGTAGATGCAGAGTAAATTAAGTCGACTTAAGCCTCCTTAAGTCAACTTACTTTGTAAGTGTAGATGCATCCTTAGATATTACTCTTCTCGCCATAGTAACTGTGCACTGAAGGTTGACCTTACCCAAGAAAACTCCCTCTCAGCTCAGTATGAGATGAGTCCGAGTAAGGATAGGAGGAAGAAAAATGAAAGGCTTAAAAATGAGAACTTTCATAACTTAGATTAAATTAATTTTGTGAAGTTCAGAATTTTTATTTTAATGTATCTTGGTAAATTGTATTCTACAAAACAGCCTTTTTAAAATTACACATCAGACCCACTTCTCCTCTCACTTTTCATGATTACATACCTGTATAATTCGATTAATTTAAATGTAGCTACTCTGAATTTGTACCAGTGAGAAAAGAGACTTTAGTGATGAACAACATACAAATCTGGCTGATGAAGCATTGAAACTTTATGCATGAATCCATTAATCCATTATTTACATGTATTCTAAGTGCATTATTTATATTACAATAGCATCTACATGTGCTAACTGAGATTGGGGCCCCATTTCGCTAGGTACTGTTATATATTTTCAGCAAGAGAGTCCCTGGCCCTTTGAACTTATAGGCTAAATACTGAAGACAAAGAGTAGGCAAAGAATTAGAGGTAAAGTAATTTGCCTTAGGTCACAAAGAAATCCAGTGGGAAAGCTTGGAACAGAAACCATTCTAGTGTTCTATTAACTGGATCACTGAACATGTATTTGGAAACATCTTGACCTAATCAGAGATCAGCTAATGCCCTTTTAAAAGACATTTAAAAATGTTCAATACTATTAAACAGGGGCATAGCCACAGGTGGGCTAGGGCCCACCCACTGGGAGATGAGGCCCACCCACCCGCAGTGCCCAGCGGCAAAGTGCTTGCTGCTGCTGCTGGATACTGCAGTGGGCAGGCCTCACCTTGATCCCTCTCCCTCTCCCTCCCACCATCGCACTTGCTAAGTCACAAGTGGAGCTGTAGTCCTGACACTCCGGCTCCACTTGTTACCTAGCAACTGGAGTGTCTCCAGCAGCTTTTGGTCACGTGACCAGAAGCATCCGTTGGCCAAGCCTACCCTGTAAACTCAGGGGCCCAGTCAGAAAATGGAGGCTGGCTACACCCCTGCTGTTAAATGCTTGATCTTCTAATAGTGTTGTCCCAGCTATTCCTACTGCAACTGGAACTTAAAAATGGAGCATACATGTACTATTGGAAAATATTTGGGTAGTACAAGTTTTCTTGTATTCATTACATCCTTACAGCCAGCTAAGTGCTGTAATTAGTGCATCTTGATTACAAGCTCTTTTAGTGGATGTTACTGTTACTGGATTATCTGTTGCCACTTTCAATGGACCAGATCACACACAAAGACAGGACAACAAAGCAAAAGCCCCACACAAGAAAATGACCAAATTTTCAGGTTGGGCTCATGAGCTTTCTACTCACAGTCTTTGCATCTTTCTTTTGCTGTGGGGAATGGTTGGGTTTTGAAGGGACAGGACTAGAGAGACTCACTCCCCACATCATCATCCCTCACCAAATATGGAAAGATTTCTCCATGCAAGATAAAGCTGTTATCCTGTGCAGAATCATACCGCATGCTGTCAAGCCCTGAAGTGGAGTGTTGATGCAGAAATGGTTAGGGAAACAATGGAAGCATGCTCCTTCAGAAACCCATTCTGTCTCGAGGGGCACTAGGCCCTGAGAGTGTTCAATGCACTAGATATCTGCAGTCCATGGGATTTCCTAGCTGGACTTGGGACATCAGCAAGTTAGGAAGGCTTATGGTGCCCTGCTTCACAACTGAGCTAGCCTCTCCCACTTTGTGATGGGATGATTCAGACCTGAAATTCAGAGAAGCCAGGATTTGGCACTGAGTCTTTTGCCATCTAAAAAATTCTTGTCTCCTTAAAAATTGCCCATCCTTCTTCTCAAGTCTCCTTTAGATGTAATGTTCTTGGCTTCCACAGGAAAAGCGGGGGAGGAGGTAGGGTGGTTGATGACATGCAGTAGACTCCAGCATCCTCTCCATGATCAATGTGTGGACCTCATGGGGGTATGACTTCAATCCATTCCTTGAAACATGGATCAAGCAATGCCGCAAACGAATATATTTCTCTGTCCAACATTTCACTTCCTCTGAAGTCTGTAGACAGTTTAAGAGCTAATATGCCATACTGTATGTGGGTTTTTTGTTTTGTTTTGTTTTGCCAACAGACTGCATCAGCGTCTCACTTGCTCTCAAACTCAGACTGCATTTACTTAAAGAAGGATAGCAGATATCTAGAAGCAAAGCCCATCTAGTACTTGCCAATGTACCAACTGATGGAAGATTTCAGCTGATAAGGAGACTCACAGATGTTCCATCACAATGGAAGTAAAACATCAAAATCACCTGGAACTTCTGAAGAGAGATTAAAACACTACAAAATTTGGTGAGCCAAATTCAGCCTAAAGATACATACAAGTCTCACTGAACAAAGTCTAGTCTTACAAATGACAGGCTCATATGGTGAAGTTGCCGTCACGTCAGTGTACCAGAGTGACCTAATGTGTTTTTGAGTGGAATTTAGACTTGGTGAAAGAGGTGGGATTGTCAGTACAGAAAATGGAAATCCTCCATATATACACAGAATAATACCTCACTTTTCCATTGCACCTCCCAGTTAAAGATGTCAAAGTATTCACAAATAAGCCTCAGAACAAATCACAAGGGAGCTAAGTGTCATCAACATGTGCTGAAACTGAAGCCCAGAGATTTTTGTATCTTGCTCAGAATGACACAAAGTCAATGGCAGAACTTAAATATCCTGAATAGCAGCCCTGGGGCCTGATCATGCTTTCCATGGAGTTAATGAAAGCCAGATTACAGCCCATGGACTCTATTTTCAGTTTCTCCATTGTACATCCTATTTGAAAGGACCGGGAAGTGGGCGGGCGCAAGCCCGCCCACTGCTAAAACTCCTCCCCCTTCTCCATTGTACATGTAGATGGTTTTAAACTACCTGTGGACTCTGTGTTCTGGGGAAGCTGAGGGCCTGTCCATGTTAAAGCAGACTTGCGTTTGCTCCAATTAATGTTTTGCTTCCCACGCATAGTAATCAAGAATAACCATAGTGCATGGCTAGTGTAGAGCCTAAATACCAGTCCTGCATAGGATGTATCCTGAGAGGCCTGTTTCTGTTGTCTTTGAGGCTACTTTAGCTTGCCTTAGCATTACAGAGAATTGGATCATGAGTTTTGACAGCTAGATTATGCCCCCCCTCCCTTCAATTATGCAGAACTGGCAATGCTGCCTATTATTAAGGTTGCCTGACCCTTCCCATTATAAGACCTTGCTTTCTGTTGCTTACAGCTTTGCCAAACTTTAACCATTTACATTTTCCATTTTTAACCATTTAAATTTTTTAACCAGAAATTTTCAATGCAGAGTGTTTGCCTCAGGCTGAATTTATTTGAAAGTTTCAGCAAAATCGTTTAATCCGTTTCCAAGAATGAGATTTAGGAGAAAATATGTTGTTTTGCCATGTTAAAAATTATTCAATCATTTGGCGGAGAAGCTCTACTGCTTGCCTTGAATCAGAGACTTAAATTTTGGCAGAGGGCAGCTTTTGTGACAGGGATGTGTCTTTTGCCATTCCTATGAAAATTTGCCCAAATTTATAAGGCTTTGAAAAATCTCAGTTTGCACATAATCAATACAAACTTGTTGGATCTTCCCAGCTAAGTTCCCTGAAGATTCTGTCTGCACTGAGTACGCTACATCCCCTCATTCATCCTGTGCTTGATCAAATTATGCAAGCACCACACTGACAGAACAACAGCATGCTCCATCCACATTAAGTAGGGCTGATGGGGATTGCAGCTGATGTTGGGGGAGTACAACTGGGAGCCAGGAACTGCCTGAGGAATGACACTGAGATTTGGAGGCAGTAAGGAAGGAGACTGGGAGAAGCCGTCATAGAGGGAGAAGATTGGACAAAGAAATTGGTTGAGACAGGGAAAGGTAAGGAGGTAAGACTGAGGATCAGATCAGGACTTGGAGTGGGAAACATGGACTGGCTGGGCAAAAAGTCTGGGACAGGGATGGGGAACCAGGGTGAGGAAGAGAGAGAACTAAGATAGTGACAGGTTGAAGTGTACTGAGCAGAGGGGATCCATCTTGTGGGGAATGAGCAGGACCACCTAAACAAAGTCTTTAGGGACTACAACCCTGGAGCCCCCTTCAGGCCAGGGCCCAGGGCTGCAGCCCCTACAGCCCCCTGTGTTAATCCAGCCCTGCTGTACTCTCCCCTCCAGAGCCTGGAAGGGAACCCAAGATTCCTGAGTCTCATGAGTCCTTGACTGTCACCAAATATCTTTGCAAGCCTCTGGCAAAGCGTATGCCTAGCTGGGGATAATAATTTATTACTGCTATCAGTCACTCCATTAGCTCAAGGGGTAGAGATCTGGGTGATGAATCTAAGGGTTCAAATCCTTCTGAAGAACCAGGAAGGTGTCAATATGACTCCACAGGATAGAATGTCTGCTTTTTCAGTTTGCAACCTTACTTCAACTCCCTCATGCATCATATGCATCATATTTTTTTTCTATGGGACCACTGCCTCATTTCCCTGCATCAGATGCTGAGCTACTATGTGGGCAGGATACTGTACTCCTAAGGAGTCAGAAGAAGAATTGTGATCCCAGTTAAAGATGCAACTCAACAAATGAATGTAACAATATATTACACCTTCAAAAACAGACTTGTTTTCAACAATTATGATTATTCCAAGGTTATCACACAAACAATTGGATGGAAGGGAAGAGACAGAAGGAGGGTATCTAATTGCACAACTTGATGGTTCCATGTCATTTAATGTCTTAATTATTATTTTAAAGTTCCCCATCAAATTCTAATTCCCTATGCCTCAGTAAGATTTGCCTCTCCTCCATCTGTCATATACAAAGTGATCCTGGCCCCACTGCTGTTATATTTATATTTTATTTTGTTGTTTTCCACATGTATATAACCATCCCTGACTATCCATCCCCACCATCAAACATTATTAATTCCTTTGTTAAAATTATAAAGTTTCTCCATGGCTCTCTGTGATGGAGTGTCTACACCACTCAAGACAGGAAGGTGTTAAAATGGGCAGGTGGACCAAATAACTCCACAGACTGCAGCTGGAGGAAGAAGATGACCCAGGGAGCAGAGAATTGACTGGGAGCAAGTTCAGCTTGACAGAAACAGGAGGGAACTACATAAAGCCCTGGAATTGGCAACAGAAATGACCTGCAGGGAGGTAATCTACATTCACTCCCTGAGAGAAGGGAGGTATGTTAGGAGCCAGAGGGTTGTCCACAGTTACTGAAAGGAGGGAGTTGGAAGTCTGGTGAACCCAAAGAATGAGGAAACCAGGAAGGTAGGAGAAGGCCCAGAGAAAAGCTAAAAGGTAGGTCAGTGCAGGACTTTGCTGCTGACCAGAGGGCCCATGATCTGGAACCCAAAGGAGATAATGGGCTGGGGTTCCCCTCCCAGCCACTGGAGATATAGCACAGGCAAGGCAGTGGACTTCTTTGGATGTTTTGCTCAGGAAATATTTGATTACTCCACCCCCGGAAGGAGAATGTGTATGGTGACCCAGCCAGAGGGCTGAGTCACAAAGAGAAGGCTGCAGTTCCTAGAGCGAGAGAAGTCGCAGAGTGAGACAGGATGGATAAACATGCTGCCAAAAGAGGGTACAATGCCTGGCAGAGCTAATCCCCAGAGCAGCTAGGAGGAGACACCACCCGTGGTAAGTAGAGCTCCTTACACTCCCGCAGTTCGCAATTCCCTCTGTCTGTATAACCTGCATCTCGATGGCATACCTTCCTCTATCTAGCCAACTATGGTACTTATATGGCAATCATTAATTCAGTATATGAGCACCACAGGTGGGCTGGAAGGCAAATGGTGCCCTATTTGTTCTATAATTAACTCTTCCTTTGCTGGTGCTAAGAGATGGGTCCTTGTACATGTTAAACATGAAAGAGGAGATGGTTCCTTGTTTAATTTTGGGGGGCATAATGTTATGGTCTGGGGCTATGAAAGTGCAACCGGAACATACCCATCACCTAACCACTCCCTGCTCAGTTTCTCTCTTTTCCCACATTTTATTGTTCAATCCCACAAAACAGATCACAAAGTCTGTCTTGGCAGACATTATCTGGTTTTAAGCAGGAGAGGTTGGCAAAAGCTATCATTTGTACTGTGCTACTTAAATCAACATCATGAAGGAAACTCTTTTCAGAAGTAGAAATTAGGATTTTTCTGTCAATCTACTGCAGAACACCACAGTGCTTGGTAACTAAGGATTAAGAAACAACAGGGAATGAATTTCTATGACACTACAGAATGCATTAATTACTGCTGAAAGGCCTGAAAACAAATGTCCTCACAACCTGTCCTGTTGCACATTCCACAATAACACATACCTTTCCTTCACCCGGGAAGGGATACATACAACTTTTTCCAAGACTGACAACACATAATTCATCTATCTGGGTATGTTTTAATATAGTTACTCACACTTTTCTCCCAAGACTCTAACTGGAACTGACAATTTATGATGTCCTTAGATGTAAAACATGTGAAAGCTTATTTCTTGATTTTACACATGAACGGGGATTGGTAGAATCCAGACATCAGATTGATTTAACTTCAATGTTCATCAATAGGAACAACAGCACCACTTGCTAGGATAGATTCTCCAATTAAGTTCCATAAACAATCTTAAATTAGATAGATAGATAGATAGATAGATAGATAGATAGATAGATAGATAGATAGATAGATAGATAGATAGATAGATATAAGAATACACGCACATATGCAATAGAGATCATCAATCGAATGAGAATTTATGATATCAGTGTTTTCTTTTAAAAGGAATGGAAAAGATTATTTGGCCAGACCCTAATCCTCAAGGGGACAAATTCTAGAGAAATTGTTTCAACCAGAATTATTGAAATATTTAGGTACTATTTGCAGATTACCTTTATCAAAATTGATTTTAAAATTCCTATATATTCTTGTACAGTCAAATTTACTGTCTAGAAATCTTATAAGTCACAGAATTTGTTACTATCCAAGCAGAAATTAAACCTTTACTTTAGAAATAGAGGGTGAATACCATAAACAAAGTTAACCTCTCTTAGCATTTTGATTAAAAGGATTTAATTAAGGATAACCAAGATTCTCTTCCAGTTCCTTTCTTATGAAAAATGAAACTTTAATAATTTGCTCTTTGACCTGTATTCCTATAATTAATTCCACAACATATTTCTACATATTGCTCTCTAAGGAGAATCAAGTTTACACTTCCCCCCAATCCAAACTTTAACAGTGCTTAATTAGGTGAAAATGTATGTAGTACTTAGCATGAACTTTTGACACTTGATGAAGTAGGCAGCATAAGTGTACACATGTTATCACCTGCCTATATCAAGAAAGAGAGTCCATGCAATCGTCAGATGTCTTGGACTTTATACACTCGCAAGTAACATTTATAATCCTGTTGTACCTGAATTTCTGGTAGGTTAGACTTGTCTCCAGTGTACATTAATATATGTCTGTAGCACTCAAAATACTGATTGTAAGTAGTTCAAAACAACTAGAAAATAGGGGAAACAAATGCTGAGTGAGTCCACAACTAGGCTATTCAAAGCTTTGTCATTCAGTTGTAGGGGAAGAGCTCAACAGACCAATATTTCGTATTTTCACACCCTCTGTGTAAACAGAAAAGAGGCAAGCCAAATTCTGCTTTCTTCCCTGTAAATTCGTAATGACTGTACTAAACACTATACTTGTTTAGAGACACAAGGTGAGTGACGTATTTTATATATTTTATTGGACCAAATTGTGAGTGTCTGAGAGAGAGAGAAAGAGAGAGAGAGAGAGAGAGAGAGAGAGAGAGGGAGGAGGGGGCTTTCAAGCTTACACAGATCCCTTCTACAGGTCTTCCTGTGAAAATCACATGTCATTCAAGGTTCCAGACCTATGACAACAGAGGTAAGAGGGCAACAAAATGATGCACACAGAAAAGGCAAACATTCAGATGCATAGCCTAATGTGTCTCCGTTATCTTTTATCTGTGTAATGGAACTTTGCTAATTTGTAATCTATAAATTTTTTCTCCAACTTTTCAAAGATTTAATAGAGTTAAGTGTTGTTGTGAGGTCTTATTTCATGCTGCTAAAACTAATTTCTTTCCACAAATGTACTACAGAATTTTATGGCTCATTATAAAGTATTTTCATAAACAGTTAAAATGAAATTAAAATCACTGAAGAATTACATTCTCATGTGCCTGATCCTGGCTTTTTCAGCCTTTTTTATTGATGGCTGATTGTGATATCCTTTCTTACATTTATTAGCACCTTGTCCCACAAGCACTCCTGTTGAAATCACACTTGGTATTACAATGCCAAAACTTTTCTGATGCTGTAGAAATAAAAACACCTTTGTTTTTTCTAGCACACTACTGATTAGTACCACAGTGGTTAAAAATAGATTTGGTTTCCATTGACTTCTGTTTTTTGTGTATACATATCAATTTCTGTACAACCATTACTATAATGGAGTAATCTGAAATACAGTTAAAAGAATTGAATGAATCATAAGACTTTGGAGAATACAGTTAAAAAGAAGGCATTTTTTCCTGCAATAACTTCATGTGTGGCTAGCTAAAGGTCATATGGTATAATATTAAATGTACTCAAGGACTACATACTGATTATAGGTAATAAATATTTAATTGTTCCATTTTTATAGTCAGCATTATTTATTACATTTTGCCATAAAGATATAACATTCTTAGTTAGTCCGCCATCTACGCTGCTTTCCCCCAAAGTAATTTAAAGTACATAATATTCAAACATTGGTATTTTTCATAACCTAGATGCACAAATCAATGAGTGCATGTTGGAAAATTAAGCACTTGAAGTTTAGTGGACCGCACTTGAGACCGGAAGACAGGCACTCCTGTATTCTAATCCGGGCCTCAAAAGCAACCCTCTAGCCCTGATTCTCCAAAGCGTTGCAACCATGTGCACCTGTACAAAGTGGGTGTGGAATGTAATCACTCTAATTTGTTCCTAATGTTTGATACCCATTTTTCAGAGCTGTAAATGACTAACCACAGTGCAACACACTAAAGAATCAGATCCAGTACGTGTCCCTGGGCAATTTGCTAGTATCTCTGCATGTCAGCATCTTTGGCTATGTCTACACTGGCACGTTAGTTTGACTTAAGGAAGCTTAATTCAAACTAACTTAAGCCATGGCTACACTAGGCTTTCATTAGTTCGAATTAAGGGCTTCCTTAATTCGAACTAATAAATTCGAATATGTTATTTGAACTAAGGGTTAATTCAAACTAGTTAGTTCCAATTATACAATGTGGACATGTTAGTTTGAACTAATTACTTAGTTCGAACTAATCGGCCCATTGAACTCAATGCAATTGGCTAATTCGAACAAGGCAAATGCCATGAATGGCACTTGCTTAGTTCGAACTAAATTTTTCTAGTTCAAATTAAGTTAATTCGAACTAACTAAAATTAATTCAAATTAGTTAGTTCGAATTAACCAATTCGAATTAACTTTGGTAAGTGTAGACATAGCCTTTGTTCCCTGACCACACACATGTTTATTTGGGGGGGGGGGGGGGGGAAAGGTTAATTAGTTAGGATTAGATCATATCTTTAAGGTATAATCTGCTACTAGGAGTACTGTGGACCTGCATTTCTCCAGCAAAAGTTGCCTGATTTCAAAGGAGAATACAGCCACTGCATCACTCAAACAGCTCTGATGGCAGGTGTTGACAGCCACCAGCTATTTTGGGGAGGCTAGCCTGACAGTTGATGATAACACTGCAGAGTCCTGTTGCTCAGGGGAGATCAAGAACCAGACAGTATCCAACCATAGCTGTGTCTCACCTCCTCCATAAACACGCACTCAGGGCTAGCTGCAACTGAGTCTTTAATAATGGGCTTATTTCTGAGTCCAGTAATGGAGGCTGAACCCTAGACTGGGTTCCATCACGAAAAAACAACAAAACAGAAGAGCAGGAAGAGGCAGAGGCTAGTTTATATTTTGTCTACGATTTAACAAATCATGTAATTACAGTAGGCCCAATTCAAAGAAAAAAGTGTTTGAGCTCCAGGACTGTGGAACTCTGTGGAGGGCCAGGGAAAACACAGAACAACAATTTTCCAGAGCTTTTTGCTGCTTTGCCTCAGCTTCCAAGATACAGAGGCCAACTATCCATAGTTTTAATTGAATCAGGTCCAAAGTTTGTGGAAGTGCATCCATTGTAAATACAGAATAATCATAAGAGGAAAAGAAGAAATGGTGATACACTAAAAGCAATGTGCATTCTGGTAGAGATCTGACAGAGGATGTAATGGTGATCATCTTTTGACCTTTCTCATTATAAAAATGAGGTCAGTCTTTGTGTTTCTTTTCTTTTAAAAGAAAGATAAGAGAATTTGCTCCTGCAACTGAGGCCTTTTGTGTCAGTCCCGAAAGGTTGAAGGCACCCCGAAAGAAAACCAAGCCTGACAGAATTTCTCTGAGAACTGCACAGGGAGTTCTTGAAGCTCTACACCTCTCAGCTCAGTATATCATTGTGGGCTGGATGTAATTAGGAAAAGTGTGTTGTGGGGAGCCAGGAGCCAGGGCAGACCTGTGCCTCAGCTATGTTGCACTTCATTGAGTCTGACTGATACTATGCAACTACAATGGACAACTGCAGATGAGCAGAACATTAGAAGAATCCTGGGGGCAGCAGAACTGATGTGGAAGAAAGATAGGTGGAGAAAAAAATATTATGGCAGAGACAGACAGGGAATCATTGAGGGAAAGGTGAGAATTTTGGGAGAGAGATTAGAAGCACCCAGGAAGATGCAGTTGGAGTAGTGGTCAGAGGCAAAGAATTTCGATGATCCCTAACTTGGAAGTGATGATAAGCCAATTTAGGCAGCAAAATGGAGGGGGAAAGTAAAGGGGAACCAAGAATTCTAGCTTGATGATTTAATTAGTTTAGTTTAGTTCCGTTTTTTAAAAATCTGACCATTGAATACTCTGTGACCAAGTACAATCTTTATTGAAACTAAAAATAATAGAACCAATGTCCAAAATGTAAACTCTCTTATTCCCTCAAACCTGCTCAGTTCTACCTCCACCCCAGAAATAGACCCAGTCAAACAGGCCAGCATACAGAAGAGACATTTTTCAACGTTTGTATAATGAGTGGAAAGAGGAAGAATTACATTACTCACCCAAGACTTTGCCTCCTCGGAGTCATGGTTCCCTCTATGTCGGTGCCAACCCTGCACATTTTTGTAAGAAGATGCATGATCATTACAAGGCCACTGATTCTTTCATTTCATCTCCTTCATTCTCCTTTCCTGTTGCCCATCACCTCTTCTCTGGAAGGTTCCCACTGCTCTCATCCTCCCTCCATCTTCTTCCTATTTCAGACAAAGAAAACTTACTTTATTGCCATAGTTCCTAGACAGACTGCTTTGGCTGATGAACAGGCAAAAGTGTGCCAAGTGTTACTGTACTTCTCAGACATCCCTGAGCCACTAAGGATGGCCATATAGCCTTCCATCACTACAAGCCATGTGTGCCCCATTCAAGAGAAGATACATTTCTATTCCACTGCACGTCATAAATATCCAAGCAAATGCCAACACTTTTCATTTACACAAGTCTCAGGTTTAGTAATCAAGTTTTCCCCATGCATTTTCTTCTAATTATATTATTTTAAAGCACATGAAATGGTAATTCCACATGACATTTTTATCACCTGTTTAACATTTCAAATGAAACTTTTTATTGCATTTGATGTTATTTAAACACTTACCATATACTCTTCAGTCTTACAATTTTCAATGTGTTCTGGCTATATTAAGCAAGTATTTAAGGAACAGTTGGAGTATGTGTTGTTTTTTTCCATTTTTAAGTGTTTAATCTGTAATTAATATATGGTATGTTGGAAATACATTTCATATGTAGACCATTTAAGAGTTAAGTGTTAAGAATATAATTTTGCATTGCCACAGCTAAATTTGTCAGATTTTCCATTACAAAGTTCTAATTTCAGGGGGTTATAAGTTGTCCATAAAGCTTCCCCTTCAAGTAGAAACTTGGCATACAATTTCCCGGGCCAGAAGTTGGGGAGGGCATTCAACATTTTCAATTTAGAGATGTGAGGAGACGAGGGGAAATGCAGAAGTTTGGGTTCTTCTGTTTGGACTTCTAAAAATGTCTCAATTACAATAAAAGAAAAATGCTGCCCCTTTAGCATACAAAATAAATGCAGCATTTCTGACATTTTCAAGAGACAATAAAAAGGTCACAAATATCAATATCCTTAAGTGCATATTGACTCCAGTTTGAGAAGATTTTTGTGGCTCCAATCCAGGGACAGGTGAAATAATTCCAGGGCCAAATCCACAGTTAGTGTAAATAAGCATGTCTCATTGATTCTAGTTATTGAGTTTTGTGGAGCTATGCCAATCCACATCAGCTGAAGAGCTAGCCCAGTTCTATAAAGGTTTTGTGCTCCTGGAAACTGGAGCTAGATGAGCAGTGAAAGCATACGCCAAATAATATATTTATGAATAAATTATTTAAATCTTAGTTATTCACGGTATCACAGTTCTTGATTCATAAATATTCATTAACTGTTCAAACTTCTCCTAAGCATTTTTTTTATAAATTTGTATCAAATCTGCATTAGTCACTTTTCATTATTTGCCTTTGCTCTTCTGTTTAAAAGTTTTGTCCAGCCAGGGACAGACAAACATACCATGAGACCAATCACATACCACAAGTAACAAATACACAAAGTCAACAGTTCATGAACAACCCACTTACTGAAAATTACAGGGTCAAACTAATGTCTGAATAACAAATATATTTCGAGAAATCAGGAATGGTTTGTGAATGAGACAAACACCAACAAAGGCCTAGAGTTATTTCAGGGTTTTGGTTTGGGTTTTGGGGGGGGTCTTTGAGTTTTGTTTTTGGTTTTGTTTCTCCCCCTCCCCCATTCTGATATTGTTCTGGCCAGTTATATTCAAGATGCATAGATGCAACATTATTATTGCTATTTTCAGTTTTTCAGATGCAGCTGAAAAAAAAGTTTCTTCAACTAGGATACTCTATCTAAATGAATTTCAGTGTTGCCAACTCTTGTGATTTCACGTCTTCAGATATTTGATATTTAAAACTCCCGTTCCTGAATTCATGTGATTGGGTGAGAATCTCAGCTTTCATTTTAAAAATGTATAAAATTTTTAACCCTCATAGGAGCAGGGGGAAAAAAAGAGAAGCTTGAAAACCTTACCCAGATGCACTCTGTTTTTTTTAGAACACAAATTTATATTAAAACAACAAACAAACAAAAAACAATTGAATGATCTTTAAGCCAGTCACATTATTTTTGAGTCCTGACTTGAATGTTTGGAATTGGCAATTCTGCTATTTATATATTTCTAGTATGCCCATATGTGGTATTTGAACACTAAATGCACAGACTTCTTGGTTTTCAATGCGCATGTTCTGCATACTTCCCCCAAACTGTCTATTTAATCACATGAAAGGTAGAGCTTTTTTTTTAATTCCATTTTCTATTTAACCTGAAGACGTTAGAATGATTTCTGCTGTATTTGAATATTTTTTCATCTGTTTTTCAACAACAAGCTCTGGGCAATGAGCCTGAACAACGGTTTGTCTCTCACACTCTTTCCTCTAACACTTGGCATGGCTATAATCAGGAGAAAGCCAGTGTTATTGTGTTATATCACAGAACTCTGACCTGTTCATTATTTTACTTGTGTCCTCCTCCCTTTATCTCATCTTGCCTCTCTAGATCAAATATTGTGCATTCAAGTGATGATTCCCCTATTAATATACATGGACAGCTTTTTCACATGTCCACTATTTATGCCTTTTCTACTCAAACAACAGAGTGGCTTACTGTTTTACTTAGCAGCCATAAAGGAATGATGCTATCCTAATGATGCTGGTTTTCTTTTCAGGTTGCAAGGAAATAGCACATATCTGCACAGAGGAATAACCCTTCATTTTCTTCTCACATAGACTAGTCTAGTTTTTGTCATTGTTTCGGTGGGTCATGTTTTAATTTAGTCTCTGCCTCTGTGACATACCTCCTTACTCCCACTGTTTATTTTTTTTAAATGTTGCATTTTGATCAATCTTTTTCTCTCCTTACCATCTAACTGCAGCCAATTAAAAATCATCACTTATGAATGTACAGCCTTTAAAACATGATTTGAGAAAGACCGCTCATCCAGTAAAACTAGGGACTAATACTGATTTCAGCCCGTCTAATTTCTGACTAAAACAAACAAGGAGTCCTGTGGCCCTTTTAAAGACTAACAAATTTATTTACTTCTTATTTATTTGTTAGTCTTTAAAAGGGCCACAGGACTCCTTGTTTGTTTTGCTGAACTAGACTAACATGGAACTTAATTTCAGACTATTATAGATATGTACTGATTGGTGTCTGAGACTTGTACAAGCGTGGGGACTCAGGTGAAATGCAGCACCAGAACATGTGCCATCTAACCATTATAGGACAGAAATCCTTGATTTGGAGGAGTCTATCTCAGGCTCCATCTATTTTCAAGTTATAAACTTATCATGAGGAGAAATATTTTTCTTGCAATTAAATTCATATATTACTTCAGGACTGCAGAGGACAGCGATGTGGTAAGCAAATATTGATGGAGGAGAAGAGAGGCTCAGCTGAGACATCAAAAAAGAATGGAACTGGGAGGAATATAAATCTGCAGGTGGTCCTGAACTAAAGGTTAAGGGAAACCTAGTGGCTGCAGCTTGGACAAACAAAAGGATTGGGAAGGCCAGAGTAACACTCTGAGTAGATGTTAATAATAATATCTGATGTATCTATCAAAGATAGCCACTTGTAGAACACTCCTGCAACAGAACAATCCTGAAGTCACACTTGGCAAAAGTATTAGGAATATACTGCATATTAGGAAAAATACTAACAGGTAAAAGATTTAAATGTTAGGCAAGTTGGGAGACGAAATGTGTATTTCAGAGAACTTCCATTGGAATTAATCAGTTACAGCTTGAAGAACAGTGTGATATTTTTGGGTTGTTTTGGGGTTTTTTATTTTGTTTTTTTTGGGGGGGGTTGAGATGTCAGATAACTCAGCTCAATAGGCTTATTAGTTCAAGATAGTTCATCACAATACAGAAAAGTAATACGTCACTCAGTTTGGGAAACAGATTTGTAGCTTCATTTTTGTTTTAAATTATGAGCCCATTTCTGCTTCTATATATAAACAAGTTTACAGCAAAGAGAAGATTCACAAATCTCAGTGCATTAACACAAACCTTGCATCTTTTCTCATAACTAGCTCCATATGTTTTGCAAGACACAGAGGCCGGTACCAGCCAGGGTCAGAACAGATAACTACCTGCATTTTACGCTGTGCACATTTTGCAATTCTCAACAAAACATACATCTTTTCTGACATATTCCACCAGACTGCACATACAAAGAACAAAGAACACATAAATAGGACAGAGACTGCAACAGTTTAGCTACCAATAAAATTAGTACAAATATGAAGAATTTTGAGCACAATTTGTGTGTATAAAGCATACTAAAAATACGGGATACACCCTATTTATTTACTACTAGCTACTTCTTGTTTAAGTTGTACACTTTATCTAGTCACTCATAGCTACAGCAGTAAAGCAATTTATATATTTTTGGTTAACATCTATTTGTGATAGCCAATTTCACAGTACTTGGTACAATTCCATTCCTTGTCTGACAAACCTACCACTGCAGAAGAAAGTGGCTTTCCACCTTACAAGAACTAGTTTTCCACCTCACCTTTGGTCTAACCATAAAGCAATATGGGACTTTGGTTCAGTTCAATCAATAAATAGCAGTGCAGGCTACTGAAGAACAGTAGATTAAAGAGCCTTTTCGCGATTATTTCCAAACCTGATTGTTTCTTACTAAAAATACTTTTCTTAGCATTTCTTATTGTGCCTCCGATGAGTGTCTTGATGGGGTTGCCCAATTCATAAATACATACATTTTAATTTAATTTGCAGTTTCTCCTTTAGGTGCCTCAACTGCAATTTTGGCCCGTTTGTGCTGAGTGCTGTATCTATTTCCTTAGTAAGACACTGTTCGGATCCCAAAGAATTTACAGTCTAAATATATGGGGGAGAAAAACCCTTTTTACTATGATACATTTTATCTTATTTTTCCCTGAATTAAGTAATTGTTTTAAAGCACTTTAATAAACTGTTCTAGGCAATCTCTTAAATTATTTTTTGTGAGATTATGCACTTTACAGGCTTCATTTCAACTGGTCTAATTTACTACAGCTGCACTGGAGCTATATTTTTTGCATTGGGTTCCTTTCTGTCATTCACTGCCTTTTATGGTGGTTTCACTACTTTCACTAGTGACTAAATCTTTATCCTTAACATATGGTGAGCAATGTGAAGAATAGCTTTGGGAGTAGACATGGGGAAAGGAAAAAATAAAACAAACATTTGGTTAATTTAAGTAAATTTCCCTTTAATCTAGTATTTTTCAAAAGAAAGGCTGTAAAACATTTAAGTATCTGGACACACTTCCAAACATTTCTACAGATTTTAGAGAATCCAAAATGTCAGAGCTACGATAAAACAAGAACTGACCTGAACCATTGTGCAAAGAAACTGAAGTCAATGGAATAATGTTAATATATATCAGGTGAGGAACCGACTGATAGATTTGAAAATACCATTTCTCAGATGCTCAGCAGGTGTTAAAGTGAAAGTCAAAGTTGGTAGAAACTAAGGATCTGAACTATAACAGGATCTCATGGCCTTTCTGGCCAAACCAGAAAGAGGAAATATTAGAAACCTAATGAGAAATCAAATTCATATTAGATTTTGTGCTCTGTTTTACACATGTAGGAAGTTTGAATTGTTTGGTTAGCATCCATATTTCTGAACCTTGGATCTTTATCGAATCTGAAACAAAATCCCAGATCTTTTAAGGTTCACCCATTACTAATTCTTTTCAGACCACAGCTATAACATTGGAGAGAAGACAACTATCTTCCCCACTATACCCCACACACTTGGATTTTTGTGTGTGAAAAATTATTGAAAGGACACGTCCTCTCTTTCTATCCATCCTCATCCCCTTATTCATTTCATGAGAAGTGTATCTGATGCATGCCTAATGGCAAGTGTTTGGATGATAGAGGGATGTAGAATTTCATAAAACACAAATATTTGCATTCATGTTTCCCTGGAAAAAAGTTGTACCCAGCTCTTTCCTCTCTTCTAAAAGTCTGTGGAAACACAATAAGATGTTCACTGCAATAAATAAGGCTTTTAATGACTCTATTTGTATTCTTTTAATTTTCCATTTAGTGAATAAATGATTCATTTTCACCCTCAGAATTACAAACTGTGAAATTCACTGTTCTTTCAAAAATAACACTCGGAGAAAAATAAGGAAATACCAGCGTTCCAAAATAAAAGTACTAAATTCTAAGAGTACTAAATCGGACAAATCCTGAGGTGATTATTCAATTGGTACTTGAACAAATTCCATTATGACTTCAGGGTGTTTACACAATGGCAAAAACTGAGTAAAATAGAGGGAGGACATCACAGTTTTAGTAGTAATATATTTATTTATATTAGTAACCAAGAAACAATATTTATTTTGCAAGACACCATATTTCATTACTGTAGCCAAGACTCTGGCACTTACTTACACTTCTGGGTTGGGTCCAGAGTGGGGGCAGCACTGAGGCATTCTGACACAGAGGTTCCCCCATGAACAGGGAGAGTAATGGATCAAGGATGGAGTTATGATTCTAACTCCCACTTTCAGACAAGCCCCTGTTCCACCCCCTACCACACAGGGATTGTGATTTTGGTTGGCCTTTACACAGGCCTTTCCACGAAAGTATTTTACTTCCTGCACCCTCACTACATGGCCACACAGGGACTCACCATAATCTTGATCTGTATTACAAAGTCCATGATATTACAAATTATTTTTTCATGAGGCTAAATTCTGATGCAAAACATTACTGCAACTCTGTCGACTCCAAGCATTTAAATCATGAATCAGGCCCTCAAGAGTGATGTGACTGGCTTAAGCATCATGAGATTTTTAAAATAATAATTTGGGCATTCTTTTTATTTGCCAATTAGTTTTGTTTATCCTTAACAGTACACTTGGGTCACATTTTCAAGGTTTTCTTTGTAACATGAGAGCTAGATATTTTCCTTTATTTTTTAAATGACAGATGAGATTTTCATGAAGTTACATAATGCAAGTAGCTGGTTACCAAATATCACAAGACTGACAAAAAATGACAAGAGCTTGCACAACTGTTAGTTGTTAGTGGTGGGAGTACTGACTGGATGAGCTTGTATTAAGGAAATGATGTTAACATCAAAATATATACACTGGTAAGATGATGCATTATCATAAGAAAATGCTACTACCACATCCCTGTGATATTTTCCAGTGACACCATTTACTTCCAGATATAGTCCAAAACCAGAATAACAAAGTCAATATTCCTGCATGTTTATGAACGTTCAAATTTCAGAGCCCAAAGCCAAAATTGCCACTTATAATCTGGATTCTAGATTAGACCCAAAAGAAAAAGGCGGCTTGTTTTCTGTGTCCTATTCAGATCCAGCCATGTCTCTTGAGAACATCAGCTAAACGAGACTGACAAATCATGCCACAATTTCGAAGTGAATGTGTTCAAAAACAGCTTGTGCATTTTCACTATCACCATTAAAATTGTAACCTGGAATCTTCGCTTGATTGGGTCTCAAAACAGACATCTAGGTATACTTCTTCTTACTGAAATTTCTTAATGACAAAGAAGGACAACCTCATGGTGAGGGGGCTAGCCTGGGATGAGGGAGACTCAGGTTAAATTCCCTGCTGCACTACGGACTACCTGTGAGATGATAGGCAATTCAATTAGACTATGTCTACACATAATATCATAGGCTATGTCTACACTTGCTAAAATTAGTTCGAATTAGTTAGTTCGAACTAACTAATTCAAACTAATTTTAGTTAGTTTGAATTAACTTAATGGCACTTGCTTAGTTCGAATTAGCAATCCCCATTCATTTCAATGGCCGGTTAGTTCGAATTAAGAAATTAGTTCGAATTAACATGGCCACATTGGCTAATTTGAACTAGTTAGTTCGAATTAAAGCCTTACTTCTAAAGCCCTATTCAGACTTATTAGTTCAAATTAAGGAAGCCCTTATGCCTAGTGTAGCCATGGCTTTAGTTAGTTCGAATTAAGCCTCCTTAATTCAAACTAACTTGCCAGTGTAGACATAGCCATAGACGTTAGTTACCACTAGGAGGTTCTATGACTGAAAAATGAAAGGGCGGTGTGGGACCAGTTCATGTGTGAATGGGTGGTCCATGATAATATATTAAACCACATTCAACATTGTTGAAATGCTTAAGAACCCATGCTGTACAGTGGTTTTCAGTCATTGTTGACTGGGAGAACATGGACTACAGGATTAAATGTATCACAATTCAACCTGATCTTACTGTTGTATGGGGGCAATGCTAAAACTGAACTCAGTGAGAACTCTTGTTATGTAGGGATTACCATATTGGGGCCATGATGCATAGCAACAACAATTTAAAAAAAAAATCTGGGGCTTTTTCCTATGAAAATGGCAAATTTTCACATACAACAATTTTCCGACATTTGTCATTTATTCCATGGTCCAATAGGTCTGTTTCTCCCAAGGAAAAACAAATGAATTGTTTACTAAAAAGAACACTGAAAGCTTACTACTAGCAATATTCATGAGTTCTCATAAAAATGGGACAAAATATCACGTTACATTGGAAAACTCACAAAGCAAAAGTAGTGCCTACAATTTTAGTAGCAGCCTGAGGTTTTTTGCACACTTACTATGCTTAATGCAAGTTATTTTGTAGAAATGTCAGTAGAAAGACCAGTAATATTTATAGGGCAAATCACAACAATTGTACATTGTAACAGCTTGAAAAGCATGCAATCAATAGGTATCAAATTAAATTCAAAAGCTTTTTTTTATCAGCTTCTAACATTGAATTAAGTAAAACTCACCCCATTAGGACTAAGCTTGAAATCTGATCCATCAAAGGAGACTCAGGAGAACTGAGTTTTATTCCTGGCTCTGTTAGGTTCTATCCACTGACCTGCTGTGTGACCTCAGGTAAGTCCGTCTGCATCTCTCCTCTCATCGCTTTTGTCACTCAACCTGGCTATGTCTACACTTGTGAATTTAAGTCAACTTACTGTGTCCACACTTAAAAATAAAGTCGACTTAAAGGGGAACTTAGAAAGTCGACCTAGAGCGTCCACACTGGATGCTCTAGGTCGACTTTGTGGGGCTAGGGGGACCTAGGGTAGGTCCACGGGGGCAGGAGGGGCAGCCCTTGCCCAATGCCAGGGGGCTCAGCCTTTGCCCCATTGTACCTAGGTACAATGGGGCAAAGGGGGTCAGGGACCCTGGCAGGGCATAGGGGCAGGGTGAGAAGGGCTCTGCCCTGCCAGGTGGGGGGGCATGCCAGGCTACCCCTGTGCCCCCCCCCCGGCATGGAGGGCATTGGTGTAGCCCTAAGTCAACTTAGGGCTAACCCACATCTACACTGGCTTAAGTCGAATTGAAAGCAGGTTTTATAAAGTCGACTTAATTTTCATTAAGTCGACTTTATTTTCCTTAAGTTGACTTAAGCAAGCTGCTTAAGTCAACTTAAGAAAACTGTAGTGTAGACGCAGGGTAAATTAAGTCGACTTAAGCAAGCTTAAGTCGACTTAATTTACCAGTGTAGACGCAACCCCTCATCTGTTTGGGAAAGCTCTTTGAGGCAGCGTGTGAATGGGATGGACTTACCCCTGATGCCATTTAGTAATTAGGTCACTGGATCCCAGCTGTTCCCCATCTCTGGCATCCCTCGTCGGCAATTGCGCCAATGCTGTGGCTCTCCAACTGTTCCAGTGTTTCAGAAGGTAGCGACACAGCCCTCTGACTGGATCATCTGTTGAGTCCACACCTTTTGGGGGTAATAGAGCTCAATAAAATATATACAGTCACACATCCCCACAAAGGAAAGGGTTTTCAGCCCATCTCCAGGCCTGTGTGTGGCACACCCTAGACTACTTACCATTACTTCCATACAAGATATCATCAAAATGCTTCATCCATGAACCTCCAGAAGACAGAGTGAAGGGTTCTCTAGTCTTAAGTATAGTGTTTATGGGAAATGTATTCTCTGATCTGTGCTTGGTTTTTTTCTTGGAGTATTGCACATATAGCAACAAGTCAAAGTTGGCCATTACAGGTTTGGGGAGTTTTACTGGTAAATTCAGTTACCTGTGGTTGAAGAATATGTATTTTGTGTTCTGAGCCGGTGAGTTAAACAAAAGGTCTGTGGCATCTTAATTTTAAACTATATTCAGTGTCTGTGTTAGTCTTCACAGAAGATCCTACTCAGTTAGGATACAACATTATGGAAAGGAAATGGAGTAGCTGCTACTAGCAGAAACTCTCCTGCAGCTCGGGCTCCTGCTACACGTTTGTTCAGAAGATCCCAAAATAGGTCTCTCCTCTGCTCCTTCCCTCCTCCACCCTCTGAGCTGTCTGGCTCTCTTTTAAACTCCTCATCCAGCTGGATGAGGGTCTGCAGATACAGTAGAAAAGAGCCACCTGGGGCCAAAAATTCCTTCTAAGCCCCTTCTGGCCCATCAGACAGGGAGTACCTCTTACCATTTATTTGTGCAATGTCCAACACAATGGCGACCTATTCTTAGTTGAGGCCTTAGGTTGCTATACTATATATAATAATTACATACAAAAATCTGCAATAAGATTAAGGTTGCAAAATCAAGTTCCCAAAAGTTAGGAAATACTAAAGTAACTTTAATTCAGACCATTGTTGCACATGCCTTTTAGCACTGTCTTTAATTATAAGATCACAGTCTTCCATCTCCCCACACAGGATTCCTTCCCCATTTCCTAACCTTTTAATGCTTGACTTTTCAAACTTAACATTCTTTTAACACATTTTTAATGTGATTTCCTAGGTTTTTCTAAAAAAAGAAACAAACAAACTGGAAGAGAAGAGATTAATTAGATGTACAGTAACCAGAGTTCTTTGAAATGTGTTCACCCTATGGTGCTCCATTTCAGGTGAGTAAGCAGGCCTAAGTACTGTTTTGACAGCAGTATTCATGGGTTTGCGCCCATACAATACAAATCCTCATGCTATGGTCCAAGGGCCAGACCTGCTACCACTCTGGTTCCTTATCCGCACTCCTTCTTTTGGACATACCTGCATCCACATCTCGTCACCAGCTGTTCTGGAGCCTGCAGCACTTCCTGAGTGTTGAGTCCCTGCCACCCCAAACAGCTGATGAGCCCCTAACAGCTGATTACCTGTTCAGCCCTGCCGCCTAACAGCTGATGAAATCTCCCAGCTGCCCCTCCCACCTAACAGCTAATGAGCCCTGCCTACCCCACCGTGCTTTCTACATGAGCCCTTCCAGTTACATCCCCTCCTGCCTAAAAACTGATCATCTATTCAGTCCTACAAGCAGGTTAACATCTGTTACCAGCACCACCCCCATCCACAAGAAATGGTCCATGAATATCCACAACACATCTACAAATGCGGATATCCATGGATTTTCAGGGCTCTACAGCCATCTCAAAGAACTCCAGTGACTGGTCAGGCAAGTGTAACAAAGTCCTTGGTGGTTCCTCCCTCAGGGATTGGGGTACCTGCCCACACCCAGTTAGCTGGGGTCACAACCCGAGCTCTGCTTCCCCACTATTTGAGGAAGATTCTGCCCTTTGTGGGCCTCCTTAAATCTTCCTTGTTGGGGGATCAAAAGGAAAGCCACAAACCCCTACACATTCACAGATATTCCCTCCCTCTGATCACAGCAAAAGGGATGAGAGAATAAAGGACAGCAAGTTTATAGTGCTGCCAATAACCTAGCTCCAGTACAATAGATTTGGAGAAATCACTCTGACTGGGTCTCTGAAACAGGCTCAGCCTCTCTGTCTTACCCTGGGAGTCTGCTGTACTCTCCTCAGGGTTGGGATGAAGGTCTCCTGACTAGAAGGTCCTTCTACAGCTTTGGGAGTTACTACTGCAGTCTGCTGCTAAGAACAAGCCTGCTCCAACTCCCTCCCTCACTTACTGGAACTTTCTCCCTTTCAAAGGTCTCCCTCCCTATTGTGCATGTTTGACAGGGCTAGCAGGAGAAGGGGTTAAGCTAGTTCTTCTTCCAGGGCCTCTCTGGTCCCTTTTTCATCCATGTGGGGCCTTTAGACTCCGTGACATAACCTAGCCCTCAAAAATGGCACAGAGGTGTTTCTCCTTGGGATGGCTTCTTTATCCACAACAGCCATTTGAAAAGAAATCAGCATTAGCTTGGGCCCTGCCAGTTTGATGAAGCACCTTGAATTGACATGGCTGGAGGACTAGGTACCAACATGTGATCTTAGCATTTGTATGTTACATCATGTGTAGCCATCAAAGGAGTGGTGCATGGTCCATGACCAGCAAAAATCGGTTCCCCAGTAGGCAGTAATGTAAGGCATCAATGGCCCACTTCACAACTAGGGCCTCTCTTATTATCACAGAGTAGGCTTTTTCACACAGGAACAGCTTTTGGCTTAAATGGACGATGGAGTGGTCTTATTCTAAAAAGGTATGGGAGAGGACTACTCCAAGCACCAGTCCAATGTGTCTTTCTGAACTATAAACACTTTCATGATATCTGGGTTAAAGAGCACTGGATCATGAAACAATGTCTTCATCAACATTTTAAAGGTCATTCCACATTTGTCTAACCATTGTACTTTCCAAGGTCCAAAGGCATGGCTGCAATAATGATTAGGCATAAATCACCTGTATTATCCAGCCAACCCCAAAAATTGCCTAGCTTGGTTTTTAGTCATAGGTCTTAGTCAGTTGGCCAAAGCTTGTACTATGTCCACGAGCAGACAAATACTCCCACCTCTTAGCACATATCCGAGGTATGTGGTCTCGCTACTCCTGAACCTGCACTTAGCTTTTGCAATTGATTTCAATACTACAGTGACATGGTATACATGGTTTTCACAGTCTGGGCTATATATTACTATAATGTCTAGATAAGTGATGGTATACGGTCCATGTGGAAGAAGCATCCAATCCAGTAGCCTCTGAAAAATTCTGGCTGCCCCATGAAGTCCAAATAGCATAATCAGAAAGTGGTACAGTTCTAGGGCTGTGGCAAATGCTGTCTTTTCCTGGGAATTTGGAATGCACAGAAACTGCCAATAGCCTTTTGTAAGGCCAACTGCGGACATGTACCTGGCTTCCTCGAGGTATTTCAAAAGCTCATCCTCCTTTGGCATGGGGTATGCATCAAACTTAAAGTTTCTGTTGATTTTGCAGAAGTTAATGAAAAACCTCATGCCATTAGGCTTTGGGACAAGAACTATGGGACTCTGCCATTCACTGTGGGATTCCTCCACTATACTGAAGTTTAGCATCATTTTGAATTAGGTCTTGAAAGTGTCCCACATCTTCTTGAGTAGGATCCAAGGGTTCTCCCTCACGAGCTGTCTAAGGTGATTATCTATCAGGTTGATAAACTGTAGATGATTCACAGAAGAGTGATGAGAATTATTAAAGGATTAGCAGACATGCTTAATAGTTGTAGACTTAAAGAACTCAGTATATTTAGCTTAACAAAGAGAAGGTGAGGAGTGACTTGATTACAGTCTAAGTATCTACATGGGGGAAAAAATTTAATAATGGGCTTTTCAGTCTATCATAGAAAGGTTTATTAGGATCCAACAGTTGGAAGTTGAAGCTTCACAAATTCAGACGGGAAATAAGGCGTGACTTTTTAATGCTGAAAGTAATTAACCATTATAACAATTTACCAATGGTCATGGTGGATTCTCTGTCATTGGCTATTTTACAATCAATATTAGATTTATTTTAAATATCTTCACTAAAAATTATTTTGGGGAAGTTCTATGGTTTGTGTTGTATAGCTCAGAGAAGACTGAGGGGGGATTTGATAGCAACCTTCAAGTACTTGAAGGGGTGCTCCAAAGAGGAGGGAGCTAGGCTGTTCCCGATGGTAACAGAGGACAGAACAAGGAGCAATGGTTTCAAATTACAGCTGGGGAGGTCGAGGATGGATATTAGGAAAAACTCTCTCACTAGGAGGGTAGTAAAGCATTGGAATGGGTTACCTAGGGAGGTGGTGGAATCTCCATCTTTGGAGATATTTAAGGTTCGGTTAGACAAAACCCTGGCTGGGATGATTTAGTGGGAGTGGTCCTGCTTTTAGCAGGGGGTTGGACTAGATCACCTCATGAGGTCCCTTCTACTCCAACGATTCTATGATTACAAAGGTCTTTTCTGGCTTTGGAATCTATGAATCCATAAAACTATCTCAACTAACTCATATTTTGCTACTGGAATGAATCACAAAACTTCACTGGGAAATAAAACTAGTCCTTTCTGACAGATTATCTCTATTTCTTTTTCATTTGACATTGTTCAGATTGAATTCACCAGTCCAGTCCTATCACTACTGGAGATGGCCGTGGCAGCAGTGCCTATAGTTAAGATTGCTCATCAATTCCCAATAAAAGATCCCATTCTCAGTTGCTTATAGTTTTGCCAAGTGTTTGGACTGAAATTTTGTAAGCTGAGTGTCTGCTGTATTCTTAAGTGTTTTGGGCCATTTCAGCAAAAAGAGTTCAGTGCTCTGAACAAGCAAAGAGAAAAGGCATTGTTTTGTGCATTATAAAAACAAAATTTTTACATCTGTTTTGTGCAGAATCAGATGTAACCCACAAAGAGCAGACTGCCCTCCGCAAATAGTGGAATGTGGGACATGAGTTTTGACTACCGAGTGTAGTTACCTAGGCATGAGCATGTTCCCTTATCTGCCAAGAGAAACCACCAAGGACTCTGTTGCAAGTCGTGGAGAATGTGGCTAGTAGTAGTCAGTCAGTCCTGTAGGGAAGGGAGGGGGGAAAAAACTTACATGAGGAAGTCTGAGGCTATAAAATCCATTGTGAGAAATGGATCTAGAGTGGCTGCTAAAACAGGTCACCCTACAGCAATAACAACACCAGGAGCTACAGCAATAGGTCACCAACCAGCAACAATAGCTGCTTCAGCAGCAACAAGACCTATTAAAGGAATTAGCCATACGACAGCAGGAGCACCAACAGAATTTAGTGCAACACATGCTGTCCATACTCCAACCTCAAGGACTGATTGGTAGTAAGGTGAGTACTAACTGTGGGCCCCCCTCATCTCCCCAGTATGATGACTCCCAGTGAAGGTGACAAAGATGGGGCCAAATGATGACTCTGAGGCATTCCTCATGACTTGTGTGCAGGTGGCATCTGCCACAGGTTGGGCTCCAGAACAGTGGGCTATGCTACAAACAGCCAAACCATCTACTAGGAACTCAACTCAGCATTAGCCCAAGACTATGCAAAGATCAAAAGAGATGATCCTTGATTATCTCAGGCCTAGTCTACTGTGCGGGGCTAAGTCAACTGAAGTTACACAATCTGCATGTCGCAGAATGCATATCTCCCTTGGACTTAGTTACTCTCACTTACCGCGGTGTCTTTATTCCTCTGCGTCAACTTGAAAGGCTCTCCTTTGGAGGAGGTCCACTTGGAGGAGTTACTGAGTTGATGGGAGAGCACTTCCAGAATTGATTGAGTGGGTCTACACTGGCCACTTAATTGATCCCGCTGCGTCGATCCATGCAAACCCTAGAAATGCAAACCCTAGATATCACCAAGGAGAGTTACCAGTGGTGATTCCAGGAAGAGGTATACCCTCCAGGTGCCCAAAAATGGTATCCCAGAAGTTGAGATTTCACTGCTGGCAATGGTTGAAGCTGGAATCTCGGATAGGGGTACAGGTGGCAGAGCTCATGTTCATAGAGCTGTTAATCCAGTTTTCATCAGCAGGACAACAGGTCTAGGTACTAAGACATTGGCCAGACAGCATGAAGGATGTCATGAGCCTTATGGAAAACTCACTGGCTGCCTACAGACAGTGAGAGATTGGATCTAGAGATACAGAGAGATTCGCCAAGAACCAGCGACATGGGATACAAGGCCTGATGGTAGTCTCACAAGGATCCTCAATTGTTGAGAAGAAGCTAATTCCCCATGTCAGAACTACAAGAAAGGAGGACAGTTTGGCAGAAATCTCTACTACCCATAAATGACCCCCAGGGTCCCACAATAGAACCCTTGGCATGACTCCATTGAAACCAGATAATGGTGGGCTGCGCCAGCCCCTGACATCTGCACCACCAGGAAGGAAGTGCTTCTTCTGTAGACAGGTAGGTCACTTCTGTAGGTGTTCTGGAATGTTGCAGGCTACTTGATGTCTTGCTCCTCCCCAGAGTGCTATCTCTCAGAGATTGAGGGGGTCAAATAGGAACCTCTTGTCCCACTGCCCTATAGAAACCCCCTTTGAGAGCTCAGGTTTAGATATAGTTGGCCCCTGAGAAAAGAACTTGGCAGATCATCAATATTTATTGGTAATAGTGCATCATGTGACAGGTTACCCGGAAACCATTCCCTTGCAATCTATCAGTGCAAGCCCAATAACAAGAGAATTAATGAAACTGCCATGGCAAGCCTTCCACAGGAAATCTTGACTGACCAGGAACCCAACCTTATGTCCCACTTGGTGCAGGACTAATGTAGTTTCCTAAAGATAGAGAAGTTAAAAACATAGGTCTACATTTACAGACTGCTGGCTTAGTAGATCATTTAAAGACCATTGAGGGGATGTTGAAGAATTTTGTCACCACAAACCTCAAATTTTGAGATGAACTGTTGCCTCCATTATTATTTGCTATCTGGGAGATTTCCCCAAACATTCACAAGTTACTCTCCCTTCAAATAGTTGTATGGCCAATAGCCTTGGGCATTCTTGATTCATTACAAGAGTCCTGGGAAAGCTAGGGACCATAAGCAGAAAATCTAGTCCAACATGTTCTTCTGTTGCATGAGTGGCTTAGAAGTTTGGGGGACTTTGCCTGTCAGAATCTACAGGAGGCCTAACAGTGTTGGGCAGTGATGTACAACCATAGAGCCTGGTTATGAGAGATCCAGTCAGGGGAGTGAGTTCTGCTATTACCAAGCACAGAGTCCAAGCTGCTGGATGACTGCAGGGGCCTTTATAGGTGTTGTGAGGTATAGGCTTTGTTGACTATGAGACATGACATCTAGGGAAAAGAAAAGACGCCCAAACCTACCATGTCACCCTACTATTGACCTGACGTGGCAGGAAAGCCTTCCTTAATCCCTCCCTTGCCATTGATCCTGAACTAGGGCCTGAGATTCCAACAACATAGATTGATAATTCTGTCAGATGGGGGAGATATTTGGGGCTGAATAGAAAGCTCAGATGGGTCATTTGGAATGAGCATTCTCTCAGGTTGTTCCCTCCCTTGTTATGCATTCCAGGAGCACATTAGCTCTTTCAGCCACAGCACTGCACTGAGAGCTCATGGTCAGCTGATTATCAACCACAACCCCACATCTTTTTCAGAGTCACTGCTTCCCAGGACAGAGTCTCCTATTCTGCAAGTACGACCTACATTCTTAGTTCCTACAAATATACATTTACATTTAGCTGTATTAAAATGCATATTGTTGGCTCATGCCTTGTTTACCAAGTGATCCAGCTTGTTCTGAATCAGTGACCTGTCCTCTTCATTATTTACTTCTCCCCCTATTTTTGTGTCATCTTCAGACTTTGTCAGTGATGATTGTATGTTTTAGTGTATCAACAGTAAATGACACACAGTTTTTTCTCTGCATCAGAATATTGTATATTATGCTATTCATAAGCCAATTTATTTTATTTTATTTTAAATAAAAGACTGATATTTTGATCTACCTGGATGCTCCTAAAGCCTCTTCAGTCAAGTAATTAACATGAGAACTCTCCCCACTTAAACTCTTTGTAGCTAGGATCTTATTCCTTGCTATAAAAAAAAATTACTTTTGGATCAGAATCTAGACAATCTTTTTTGATTATTTATCTAAAACTAAAAGCAGGAAATGATTCATTTGATTTCTGCCAATACTGGAGTGTTGCCACTTTTAGCTCAGGAAGAGATGGCTTCCCTTGGCAGCCCTGCTTGCATGATGATGAATGAAGTTCTATGTTTAGTGTGAGCTAAAGTTTTATAGAGTCTAAAAAAGCAATCTAAACATGTTGCAGGGGGTTGAGAGGGGGTTTTAGGTAGCGGTAACGTAAGTTTTCATGCTGTGCCACTGCAATATCTTCAGTACATATTAAGAGGTCTCTGTTATAATAAATAAGCATCTAATCCCCCCAAATGTGGGCACACTCAAACTTACATTACAGGGAGAAAAGCATAAAATGCATCTTCTTGTCTTAATGATATAGCACCAAAGTCAAATGCAAAAGCAAAGAACACTATGGAAGAAGGACTTAAAAGAAAGGGAAATAGATAGCACAATAAAACATTCTGGAGACCAAATAAGCAACTTCATTAACAGAAGAGGCTTGTCTGTGACAATGGAAATTCTTATCTGCACTAAAAGCTGTAAATGATTAAGTGAGGATTTCACAAGTATAAGAAGAGAATCCAGTAGATATTATACTTTTGAATTGAAGTAAAGCATTGCTGCAACATCTCATGAAACTGTTCTTTAAAAAAAAATGAAACCTGGCTTTGCTCTAATTTGTCTCCCTGAGTGACATTTCTCATTAAAATTAGCCCATTTCCAAGTTTATAAGTAAAAGTAGGGGGGAGGTGATTTTGAATAGTTTGGATTTGTTTTTTTAAACAAATGTTTCATACTCAGCTTTAGCCTTTGTGTTTACTACACAGTTAGTTCAACGTGAGGCAGCTTACACTGTCCTAATGATGTCAGTGGACAGTCTATAGCCTTGCTCCCACTGGTGTAAGTGCCCTATTAAAACAACGTAATCACACCACCTCCACAAGAGATGTAGCACTTTACTCAGTGTAGTTAGGGCATCACTCTCAATGTAGACATTGCTGTTACTCATGTTGGCTGTCTTATCAATTCATGCTGGAGCCATATTGACAAGAAATCCCAGCTCCCCAGCTAGACTGCTATGTGTTCTCTACTACAAGCAGATGCCACGCAGGTTCCCAACTTGGGCTGCTGCCTGGCCTCCCCACTCCTCACTGGGAGTGCGTCTATCCTTGCAAGTCAGGTTGACTTAAGGAGGCTTAAGTCAACCTAACTTACTCCACGTCCACACTGGGCTTTCCTTAAGTCGACTTAAGGAAAGCTTAAGTCAACTTAATAACATCTAGTTTTAGGTCGACTTAAGCCAGTGTGGACACCCTAAGTCGACTTATGACATAAGTCGACTTAGGGCAGGGGACTAAGGGAGCCCCTGCTCCCTTCTCTGCAGCCCCGCTGCTTGTCGGTAAGAGAGGCTGCAGTCCTGGGGAGAAGGGCTCCCCAGCCAGGGTTCCAACCAGAGGGAATCCCCCTCTGAAACCCGCAGGTCCCAGCAAGAAGGAAGCTGCGGCTTCCTTCTTGACGGGACGTGCACTGGTCCCAGGCAGAAAGGAGCTGCAGGCTCCCTTTGACCAGGACTACTCAGATCCCGGGGAGAAGGGACGACCACGCTCCCTTCTGGCTGGGACCGCGGAGCTCCCTTCTCCCCGGGACCGCTAAGGTTCCAGCTAGAAGAGAGCCGAGCGGTCCAGGCCAGAAGGAAGCTCCGTGCTCCCTTCTCCCCTGGACCGCTCCCCAGGATGAGCCCCCCAGCCTGGGGAGCCGAGGCTCACTCCCCCTGGACCTAACCAGTCCACTCAGAGAGTCCTGTGTAAACTCTCTAAGTCAACTTAATAGGTTCGACTTAAAGTCAACTTAGTAAAATCATAGCCTGGGAGCCCTGCTACCCCCAGGAGTCCTGGCTTCTCAGATCATTCAGGGAGGCCAGGTACACTGAAGCTCCTGACTCAGTGCTCAGGTACCCTCCATCCCCAGCTCTTGGTTCTCAATTGGGGTCATATCTCCCTACCAGAGGCGAAAAGCCCTGGGTGGCCTCCCACCACTCCTGGCTGGGAGCAGAAACCCACAGGCTGCTGGGATCCCAGTGGACAGCTGCAAGGAGCAAAGAGCTCTGGCTCTCAGACCCCCATACTGCCCCCTTCTGTAGATGAAGTGCTCGTTTTGAGGACATGTACCACCAACAATAGGAGCGCAGTGTGGACATCAGCCCCAACAGTAATTTACTGTGGTGGCTGTAAATCAACCTAAGATTGTAGCGTAGACATGTCCTTAGTCTACACAACTTTGCTCACAGCTGTTTCTCTGCCTTCCCCACACCATATTGTCTCAACTGCTTCCATTTTTGTCTCCTTCCAAGTCTTCTGACTGGGCACATAACTGTATGCCAGACTTCACATTTGAAATAACCTACTTGCTAATGTTCACCAAGCATCCACCTCCTTTTCATTTAACAACATTTCTGACTATCCACATGTTCTATGAAGACCATAACACCATTAAATATTTGTTTTGCACAGTGTCATTGCTTTAGTCAAAAAGCTATTCCAAGCAAAGGTTCTCACTTATTTGACATATTTAAGAGAACTCTGCTGTGATCCACAGACACTTTGATGCCAACTGACAGAGGGCAATGGGGATACACAAGGTTTTATAGGGATCCCCAGGTTGGATATATTCGTGATAGTTTAATGAAGGATAGCATGTGAGTTCTCCACCAAGAACCAATAGCCCACTGGTCATCTTAATCATTGTGAAATGTGTATGGATAATATTTAAGAGGTTATGTATCTACACTGGAAATTATGTTCTTAAGTTCTCAGAGTTGCAGCAAGTCACCAGGAGGTGACGTTCATCACAGCTGGAAGCAGCAGACACATATCTCTCTGACTGGTTATTTGTGCACTGTATGCTTCACAATATATGCCTATTTTCCTACTGAGCTATAGACAAAAGAAGAAATTGTGAAGTCTACAAGAAAGAAATCTGCAAAATGAAACAAACAGCATAGGAGTGGAGGGCCCCATTAATGAATAAAGACCAAAGATTGTTCTGGTATATCTTGGTGTTTGAGGACATTGTAATGGACTTGCATGCACTCAACCCTGGACTGGTGCCTCCTGCTGGTGTTCTGAGGAATTAGCTCAGGTTGATGCCCCCTTCTGTAGTCTGTGCTCTATCACTGTCCTCACAGTCTGCTAGTTGTCCCACTCACCACCTTCCAGACCTACATCTTCTTCTGGACTTGGCCTTCCAACCAAGCGATATTCCGTAACTCCCCACTTCAGGTGGAATTTCCTGCAGTCTCGGCTCTGCCACCCAGTTTAGTAGTCATTGCAGCCTACCGCACCTTCACTGGTGGTCCAGGGGAGGTGAGGAGGGACCTGGGCTCACCCATTTCCCTGGGCCCATGCCTAGGGATCCTATGTGCAGCCAACTTTTACCATTTCATCCCCCAATTCCTAAACAATCTTACCTGGGCCACTTCCCTGCAGCCCCCACCTCTTATGCCCTTGTATCAAGGCTTCTGGATCACCCAGAGCCCCAGCAGTCAGCCACTGCCCTACCCATGGTGCTGCCTTTCTTTAGCTGGCAGGGCAACCAGTCTTCCCTCCTTGAACTCCTAGGAGTGACTGAATTTGAGCTTCTTGGCAGCTCTCTTTTATATTGGGCTCCCAGGCTCTGATTGGCTCTCCTGCAACCCCTTCCAATTGGCTGCCACTCCCAGGGCCATCTTAACACCCTTGTAGCTAGAGCAGGGCCAATACCCAACTACAGAAATAGATGGAGTTCTTCACCTAGGAAGCAAGCTAACAGCGGGCTCGTGAAAGGAGGGTCACACCCAAACCTGGCTGAAAAGAGCTGCAAGGATTTTGGGTGAGCAATATTGAGTTAGATGTGAGAATATCTTGTTAGTTAAGTCTAGGCTCTAAAATGAGTGTTAGGATTCTATTTTATATGAAACTATTTCTTTCCGATATTTCTGCTTACTATCACTGGACTCTCTGTGCTTTGTTAAATAAACTTATACTTGATTTCACTATAAACATATCTAAGTGTTGCATGTTAAGTGGAGTAGTAATCTTAGGTGCAACTGATAAGACCAGATAACCAAGGAGAGACTAATGTTGCTCACCCTGGGTGTGTCTACACTTAGAAATTAAGTCGACTTAAGGAGGCTTAAGTCAACTTAATTTATTCCATGTCTACACTGGCCTTCCTTAATTCGACTTAAGCTGCTCCTTAAGTCGAATTAAGGAGAAGTTAGTTCAAATTAATAACACCTTGTTTTAATCCAAACGAACACTTACGTCGACTTTATTAAGTCGAATTAAGCCAGTAGAGATGCGGAGTAGTGCCTGGGTGGACCTTTTTAAGTCGACTTAAAATGTTAAGTCAACTTAATAAGGTCAAAAAGGGTCCACGTCTACACTTGAAAAGTTAAGTCCACTTCTGTTGTCGACTTAATACGGTCCACTTCAAGTCGACTTAAAATCAACCTTATTAAGTCGACTTCGTAAAGTGACCTAACTTTTCAACTGTAGACATAGTCCCTGTGAGTAATAGGGGAACTGCACCATTGGTTCTATGCTTAGTATTTTAGTAAGTGAAGACCAAAGAGAGTGGGATGCAAAATTATCTTCTGTCATTTTTTCATATACCATCAGCCAGCTCTCAACTATCCATTGCTCTTCTTATGAGATTATTTTTGTACTCCACAAACCTGTGCTTTCCTGTGAGCTAAAGTTAAGAACTACCAAGACCCACTGAACCTACATATTTGGGTGACATGGCAAAGTCTTATGTCTGTGACAGCATTCCAGAAGATGGAGGAACAGATGAGAGAGAAACAAGCATGCTAGGCATAAGATACAAGGAAAATACATGCCCATCCCATACTTACTCCTTTTAAGATAGGACCTTAACCAGTAATTACAAAACTAAACAACTTATCCTTGCTGATACGAAAAGCAAGCACTCAGCACTTTGTAGTACATTGAAAACTACTCCACAAATGCACTGAAAGAAAGAGGAGAGCAAACACTGAGAGTGCTCAATATTCATTGCAGAAGGGTGCAGACGAGGATTTGGAGGTACACCCAACAGATTCCTGTGGCTAATAGTGAGAGACCTGTTATGGAAGAGGAATTGCCAGGGTATTCTCCAGCACTCAATTCACTACTATCTTCAACACTCTGTCCGTAACAGATAGGCCTGACCTCAAAGACCGGAAGTCTACACTCTTTGATAATCTAGATCCAGTTATGAGTGATGTATCCATGAATGAATATAGTACTCAAAGTGGCCTATACACATGGAATTCTCTGTGGATGGAAGATTACCTGGAGCCCTGGGAGCTACTGTTTAAATACTCATTTAACCAGAGGGGGGAAGTTGTAATAGTTAGTATAGATCAGTGGTTTTCAAATTTGTTTTCTCGGGACCCAGTTGAAAAAACAATTACATCTTTGAGCTATGCATTTCAGTCTGGTGATGGCGGCAGCAAGGAGTGGCACAACCCAGTACCTAAGAGTCTGTGACCCAGTACTGGGTCCTGACCAGTGGTTTGAAAACCACTGGTGTAGATAGCACCTTCACCAGCAGATGGTGCTATCTCCTTATCTTAGACTTAAGTTGTCTTTTATATTATTATATTGTTGAATAGATGTTCAAGCCTGGTGTGTATATAGGAATTGGTATTTCCAGTGTCCTAACAAATCTCTGTGATTCTATACCCAACTATTACAATATTGACATAGGGTTGATGATCGTATCATGGTTGGGCAAGCCTTGCCTCTACTTAATGTCCCAATTCCTGCCTCTCTCTTGAACATTCATTCTGTTTTTCTGACCCCATTATGCACTATTTGCATGTGCACTTGAGGAAGGAAATGTGCAGTTTCTTGTTTCTGCATTCACTGTCAATGCAGGTAACCTACGGATTCACGGGACTCTATCTGTTCTCTTCATGGAAACTCATCTTCCCAGGAACTTTACGTGCATCCACAATTTCCACACTAGTAAAAAATAGAGGTTAATTCTGCAAAATAATGTTATACATTTATGTAAAATATGAATGCATGAAAAACAATTTATCTTCAATAAACAACCAATGACATGAAATCTGACAATAGCTGTAGCACCTGATTTGCTTCCTCTCCATCAGCCTCATATGGGAGTAACCCCACTGACTTCAATAGCTTTGTATCTGTCAATGTAAGAGCAGAATTAAGTCTAGTATTTATCTAATTATCTAACACACACACAAAACGGTTGCTCTCCATTTTTGTCACATCCACATGTGCTCCATCATCCCTGCTGAATCAGGCATTAGGCCAGATATACAAGGCAATCTATTGAATCCTTGATTTCTTCTGTTTGCTATTTAACTTGCTGAGGTCTACATTTCCTTCAGTGTGCTGAAAACACTTTATGTGGAGAAACAGATGGTAGCACAGTGCAACATGTAAAAACTATTTTGGGACGACTGTGGTCATGACATCCTATGCTTCGGCAATCAGCAGATGTTCCACTTGTATGCAAAAAGAGCTCCGAACATTGACTCTAACCATGATCAGGATGTTTGTGTATTGGCTTAATTAAAAATAGTCTGTACATGCAAAGTGAAATGTCTTTAAAAGATGAGATTGCAACTTGTGCTGTGTTTGTAGCACCATTTTAAATGCCCAGTGATTTTTATGCTTTAGTTTAATTTCCAAAACAGGAATACTGTTACCGGTGCAATCTACCATTGGGAAAAAAGGTTTGACTCGGTAAATCGCATTCAAATGGTATATAAAATGGTTTCTTCCACTTCCCACAGTATTTTTGTGTTGCAGATTATGTTATGAGAGATTTCACGATGTATAGCATTTGTTTTTTTTGTTTGGTTTTTTTAACCCACAAAGTAATTATTATAAAATTAGGAACAGAAGTTTGAGATTTTCAGAACCAGACTGGTATCTCCAAAATACTCATCATTTTTTCCTTATATTTTATTTATAAATTATCTCTTAGGCTACAAATTGGTTAGACAATGGGCAAAAATCTGTTCTCAACTATACTATTGTAAATCTAGAGTAACATCATTAAAATCAATAGAATTACTCCAGATATACAAGAGCAGAATGTATGCCTTTATTTTAAACCTTAAGACAATGATTGAGTCTATGCCCTGGTCCACACTGACAGAGAAGTTTGACATAATGCTGCTTACTTCAACCTTCTGCAGTGCCAATCTCCACAGTCAGAGCAGTAAATTCAAATTAAATGGTGCTGTAATTCAATCTGATAAAACCACTCCTGCAAGTGGCATAGCACTGAGGTCAAAATCTACAATTCAAATTTAGGTCCGTGTAGCCAAAGAGTGGCGCTAATCTTGCTTTTCCTGTTTTTCAAGTCTGCTGCACCATAGCAATATAGCTCCTCCTCTGCCTGCAGCCCTGGGCAGATTTCAATTAATTCCTTTCTCTGCATGCAGCACTGTGCCTCTCTATTGTGCTTGTGGCAGAGAAATGCAAGGAAAGCTTTTCCTGGATTATTTTTCTTTAGAGAAGAGGGTAGGAGGCAGTGGCGTTGCTGGTGCTGGGCACATGGGGCACATGCCCCAAGTCCCAGCGCCAATACCCCAAGTCTAGTGGGGATCTCGGTCCCGGCTGCTGCCAGCCCGATCAGACTTCTGCCTGGATCCGGGGCCTGGCTGCCGCCAGCCAGATGTGGTGCCCACCGGAACCCAGTCACTGCCGGCCTGATGTGGCCCCTGCCGACCCGATCCAGCCCCTGCTGAGGCCCAGGGACTCGGGCTCCGGCCACTGCTGGCCTGATCCAAGGCCCGGCCAACACCGGCCCATCAAGTTCCCACAGGGGCTCAGGATCCGGGGCCTGCCAACGATGACCTGATGCGGCTCCCACCACTGCTGGGGTTGGGCCGCAGGCCGGCGGCGGCAGCAGGAGCCCAATCCAGCCCCAGCCAGGGACCCAGGGGACGGATCAGGCCCCTGGGCCCAATCCCTGAACCTATTTTTGGGGCAGCAACATCCCTGGTAGGGGGAGTGAGCAAAGGACAGCTGCCTCCCCACAAGCCCCTGTACCAACTACCCACAGTGCAATGCATTTCAGGAAGTAACTGAGCAGTAGGGACAGGAGACCCCAGCAAGGAATTTGCTGTGTGATAATTCCCGTTCGCCTTCTGTAATTCGACAGCCTAAAAGCAAATTACAATCCCACTCCCAATGTGGACAAGCCCTGTGAACCCTCATCATTCTGCATCAAGGAAAAGCATACTCAGCCAAAGCACTTGCTATTCCACCTTCTCCTAGTAGGAGTTCATTTTTCTTTCTTATTCCCATTCTCGCTTTCAACTTTTATCTTCCTTCCTTATTCCTTATAAGAAGGAGACTGATCACACTGTCTCTCCTCTAATTCTCCATGTAGCTTGCTGAAGTGATTGTTCATCTCTCCCTAAACAGACTTGACAAATCTTCTTCCTCCTTTTCTCATATTTAAAAAACTTTTTACATTTTTTTCTGTTTTTTACAGATGCTTCTCAGCCTCCACCAGATCAATCATTAACCACTATTATTGTTTGTATTGGAGTAACACCTCAGAGCCCCAGTCATAGAGCAAGATCCCTAGACAAACACAAAAAAAGACAACCCCTGTATTAAAAAGCTTACATTTCCCTTTACTCTTTTATGAAGTAAATGATATATCCTTGCATAGTTAAATCCAGACATTCAGAAAGCTGGTTTCCCTGGCTGAAATCTTCAGCTGTGCCCAGATATCTGCAGTTTTTAAAAAAGAGATGGACTGGATTTCAAGTCTACAATCTTTAAACTCTCACTTCTTTAGATTTAGTGTTCTTACTCTGTTGTCTTGCTTTTCTTGTCAGCATTAAATGAAGCTCCATTCTATTTCTCCCTCTCTACTGCGCTCTCACAAGGTTATTTTTTAAGAAGGTTGTTTTCCTCCCAACTCAGAGCTGCAATCCTTCTGCAATCTTTCAAAACGTATTCAGAAATATGTGAAAAGAGCCATTTTAGCAAACACTCCTAAGCTTGGAACTGAACTGGGTAGGTGACAGTCACTCCAGTGCCATAAAGGCCAACGCATTACATAAGCTTTCAAAATAGACCTTCAGTTATGCATAGGCCTTGGGCTTATTCTTTGCACAGGTATGAATTTCATACACTATGATTCAGTTGAGGTAAAAGTTTGGGAGGGAGGGAGGAAGGGAAGGAGGGAGAGAAAGGTTCTTTAACAAGCTCAGACTTGTTTTTCCAAAAGGCTAATGTTGCACAACATAAAATACACGCATACATTGCATTTCTTTTAACATGCTTCAGCTCAGCTCTAATGCTACAAATAAACAGGATCCTCCTCTTTTCAGCAGAAAATATATTAACAGAGAGAGGTTTTCACTTTTCAAAAGGTAAATCGTTTTCTAATTAAAATGTGAAAGGAAAAGGCATGCCCAGTTAACATGCAGGTAAAAAATGATCTGCTCATCTGGGAATTTCAAGAGCTTGGCATCATAATGATGATTCATGATTACTGTCTTGAGTGGCCTCAAACATTTCCTTGTCATGTAGCCTCTCCATCATAATTAAAATCCCATTTGTTTGCACATATACAGTAGTGCTGTGCAGAAACACACTTAGCTCACCATGAAAAATTGCCATTCAATTACAGAATAAAAACTTATATGGATGTACTTTAATTTGAATATTGGCTTGATCCTCTCTCCTAGTGTTGCTGGCACAGGAGGTTGCTTTCTCTACCTCCTCAATCAAAAGTAATCAATGTTAAGGCCACTCTTGAGGCATACTTGGCAGCAACGGAATCCTGATGTGAAGCTGCATTATATATGTTCCAGCAGCAACATCTAGGCTTGTGGGTTGGCTCCTAAAGTGAGTGGACTGCTGATAGTAGGTTGTGACTATTGATGGATGGCTAAGAGGCTGTCCTGCTGATAGATTGCACTCTGTGCTGGATTTGTTCTTTGATTCACTCGTATTCTTTTTAATCATTTGCTCATATTTCCAAAAATAAGGATAATGGCTTTCTTGCTTAGTTTTGAAAACATCTGTAGCTGTATTTGTATTGTGAGAACCTGACATATCCTGTAACTTGAATCGTTAATAATTCATAATAACATTTTCTGAATAAAAACCTATTTGAATTATGTTTTATTAATTTACTCACCTGAAAGATCATTGGTTATCTTTCTACCAGGGAATATCATTTTCTGATAAATATTTGTATTTGTCCGAAAACACCAAAGTCTCACTGTTTAATTTGTTGCACTTGGCATAGCAACGTATGTTTGCAATTCTATTTCCCACAGTGGATAGGGAGTTTCCATTCTTGAATTGTACCTTTCATCCAAGAACCTCTAACACTATGGGTATATCTACAGTTTGAGCTGAAGGTGTAATTCCCAGATGATGGAGGCATATTCACACTACTACTGATCAAGCACTAAAGAGAGAGTCTGGCTGCAGTGGCATAGGGGGCTAGCTGCCCCCAAGTATATGCCTAGTTCCTTAGATCATAGAATCATAGAATAATAGGGTTGGAAGGGACCTCACGAGGTCATCTAGTCCAACCCCCTGCTAAAAAGCAGGACCACTCCCCCTAAATTATCCCAGCCAGAGTTTTGTCTAACCGAGCCTTAAAAATCTCCAAAGATGAAGATTCTACCACCTCCCTAGATAGCCCATTCCAATGCTTCACCACCCTCCTAGTGAGAAAGTTTTTCCTAATATCCAACCTTGACCTCCCCAGCTGTAATTTGAAACCATTGCTCCTTGTTCTGTCCTCTGTTACCCTCGAGAACAGCCTAGCTCCCTCCTCTTTGGAGCAACCCTTCAAGTAGTTGAAGGTTGCTATCAAATATCCCCTCAGTCTTCTCTTCTGTAGACTATATAAGCCTAGATGGGATCATACTCAGTGTGGCTAGCTTCTCCTTCCATTTTGTAGCTACACTCTACTATTAGCATACTAGCTTGATCAGAATTAGTGCAGGTGTGTCTCTTTGAGACAGAAACTAAACCCTATGCCTCCTCTGTAATCAGGAATTGTGACTGCAGCAAGTGTAGATATGCCCAACCTACCCTTGATCTAAATTGAGCAAAGATGGGTTGAGTAATAGCAACAGTGAAGCCTCAACAGTACTGACTTAGCACTGGCTAGCCTCACCCAGCTGGGAGCCTGGGTTCGTTTTCAAGCGGCCATCGCACATTTTGCTGCAGCTTCACTTTTATTGCTACGCAGGCTAACTCTGATCAAAGCTTGTCAGGTATATCTACACATATTGCAATCATACCTCCCAACTGCAGTGTAGACAGACTCTAATTAACAAAACCTCATAGAATCATAGAAGACCAGGGTTGGAAGGGACTTCCAGAGGTCATCTCGTCCAAACCCCTGTTCAAAGCAAGACCAACCCCAACTACATCATCCCAGCCAGGGCTATGTCAAGCCGGGCCTTAAAAGCCTCTAAGGATGGAGATTCCACCACCTCCCTAGATAACGCATTCCAGTGCTTCACCACCCTCCTTGTTCTGTCATCTGCCACTCCTAAGAACAGTGTAGCCATCCTGGAACCATCCTCCAGTTAATTGAAGGCTACTATCAAATTCATCATCATTCTTCTTTTCTGTGGACGAAACAAGCTCATTTCCCTCAGCCTGTCCTCATCAGCCATGTGTGCAAGGCCACTCATTATTTTTGTTGCTAGCCAATGTACTCTCTCCAGTTTGTCCAGATCCTTCTTGTAATTGGGGCAGCCCCAGAACTGGACACAATACTCCAAATGTGGCCTCACCAGTCCCAAATAGAGGAAAATAATCACTTCCCTCAATCTGCTGGAGATGCTCCTAGTAATGCAACTCAATATGCCATTAGCCTTCTGTCAATAAGGGCAAAATGTTGCCTCATATCCAGTTTCTTTTCCACTGTAACACCTAGGTCCTTTTCTGAAGAACTATTGCTTAGCCAGTCGTTCTCCATTCTGTAGAAGTGCATAGGATTCTTCCATCCAGAACTCTGAACTGGTCCTTGTAGAACCTCATCAAATTTCTTTTGGTCTAATCCTCCAATTTGTCTAGGTCACTCTGTATCCTATCCCTATCCTCCAGCATATCTACATTTCCCCCAGTTTACCGTCATCTGCAAACTTGCTGAAGGTGCAATCCACCTCATTATCCAGATCATTAATGAATATGTTAAACAAAACCAGCTCCAGGACCTACCCCGGGGCACTCTGCTTGATACCAGCTGCCAATTAGACACAGAGATGTCAATCACTACCTGTTGAGCCTAATGATCTAGCCAATTTTCTATCCACCTCATAGTCCATTCATCCAACCCATACTTCTTTAACTTGCTGCAAAAATACTGTGGGAAACTGCATCAAAAGCTTTACTAAAGTAAAGGTATATCCATCCACTGCTTTCCCCCCATCCACAGACTCAGTCATCTCATCATGGAAGGCAATCAGGTTGGATTGTCTTTGGTGAATCCATGCTGATCATCCTGATAATCTTTCTCTCCTCCAGGTGCTTCAAAATAGATTCCTTGAGGATCTGTTCCATGATTTTTCCTAAGACGGATGTCAGGTTGACTGATCTGTAGTTCCCCAGATCCTCCACGTCTACTTTTTTTTTAAAAGAGGGGCACTAGATTTGCCTTTTTCCAATCACCTGGAACCACCCCCAATTGCCACAAAGCCACAAATGTCCTCATGAAGTCAAGATATATTATAATTCACACACACACACACACACACACACACACACACACACACACACACAC
>ML685851.1:2772960-2805999 GCA_007922175.1 Pelusios castaneus | reverse complement strand
ACACACACACACACACACACACACACACACACACACACACACACACAGAGAAATAAATTAAAAGAGTATTAATAAAGTTGGAAAGCCAAACACTCAGAAGTCTGGAATAGCCCGAATTAAGGTTGCCTTTACAATTTTAATTTGCTCCCCTTGTGTCTATACATTAAGAGACAGACATTATATAGTCATGTACCATTTTCCACATCACCCCACCTAATTCAGTGCGGAGTATATGAGCAGCTATTCAATATTTTGTTCTTTCCTCATTTCTCATCATGTATCCTCAGGCCTTATTTACTGCATGGTAGTCAAACACTTCTCTGAAGGGAGAACTGTTAATTTTCTCATGGACTTTTCCAGGGGGCCCATCACTATAACATCCGAGTGCATCACAAGTCAATCTTCACACTATCCTTCTGAGGTCAGGAGGTATTATTTCTGTTTTATAAATGGAAACCTGAGGGACAAAGAAATGTCAGAAATGTCCACTAATTTTAGGTGCCAAATTTGAGATGTCTGTGCCTGATTTATCAGAGAACAACTGAGAGTAATATAGATCTTTACATGTTCACGAGCACAGTTCCCATTGACTTCATCTGCAGTTACGACTGCTGAGTATTTCTGAAGCTCAGATAACAGGGTATTAAGTTGGGCACCCAGAAGGTGGGAAACCCAATTAGTGACCAACTGGGAAAAGGAACTATGGGATTAAATCCAACTCTTACTGGTACCATTCAACTGCCTTAACCATAAGAGAGTTCCTTTCTCTTCCTGAAAATCCCTTACTCATTCACAATAAATCTCTCAGCTTTCTGCAACAAATAAGGCAAAAAGAAAAGAAAGACAGACAAAGAAAACAACTTCCTTGATTAAATAACCCTGATTCATCCCCAGAGCAAGTCCATCCTGTGCATGGATGAGGAAGTCGTCCTGTGGAAAAAAACAGCATGTGATCACACAATAAAGATTGTGAAAGAATTCATGTACACAACGGGGCCGAATTAAGGTTGAATGGAATGAACAAGGAATGAACAAACTTGTAAAACACATGATATACTTGCACATAAAACATTAGTGAAAGAAAAGGAAAAACCTGACCATGTGTTCATAGTGAATAGTTCACCTAGCTTTAATGTTTAGTACAGGGGTCCTCAAACTTTTTAAGCAGGGGGCCAGTTCAGGGTCCCTCAGACTGTTGGGGGGCCGTACTATAGTTTGAAAAAAACATGAATGCGTAGCTATCACGTCTGCTGCTGGCCTGTGTTTCTGGGTACTGGGTGGCAGGCGGTAATGAATCCACACACTTTTTGTTGGTGCTGTGGGGCTCCGGCCAGGCCCAGAGTGTGGGAATGACTGATTTTAGCCTGCTGGCCTGCTGTTGTGTAGGCAACTAGTAACCAATGTTCCCTCTGGGTTTGGCAGCTTGTGTGCAAAATTTTCAAGCCGTGTGCAAAACTTTTTCTGAATAAAATTTTTGTGCAAACTCACACGACAGAAATTATAGGCATTAATTGAAGTTAAAGTGATTGTAAATAGAATGAATTAATTGTGTTTAATTAATTTAATTTGAATGAATTTTGAATTGAAATTTAATTTTTAGAAAGGTTTTTATTTAAAATTAATTTTTAAAAAGCTTTTTAAAAAAGAAGGAAGAGAAAGAAAAAAGAGAAGGAAGGAGGAGAAAAAGAAAAAAGTAAGAGAAAGAAAGGAAGGAAGCAAAGAAAGAAAGAGCAGGAAGGAAGGAAGGAAGGAAGAGGAAGACAAAGAAGAGAAAAAGAAAAAAGAGAAAGGAAGAAAAGAGAGAAGGTAGGAAAAGAAAGGCGGAGAGAAGGAAAGAAGGAAGAGAAAGAAGGAGGCAGGAAGGAAGAGAAAGAAGGAAAGAAGAGAAAGAAAAGGGAAGGCAAAGAAGAGAAGGAAGGAAAGAAAAAGGAAGGCAAAGAAGAGAAAGAAGGGAAGAGAAGGGAAGGCAAAGAAGAGAAAGGAGGAAAGAAAGAAGCCGAGAACAGAAAGAAAAAAAAAAAAAGAAAGAAAGAAGCCTAGGCCGCTGGCAGCAGGGACCCGAATGTGGCCTCGGGAGGGCAGAGCAGACCCCGCCACTGGAGACTGATCCTGGCCATGTGCCAGGAGGCCAAGGCTGTCGGCGGAGCAGAGCCGACCCCGGCCCAGGGCCGGGAAGTCGAGGCGGCCAGCGGGTGGGAGCCCAGGAGCCTGCCCCTAACGCGGCCACCCCGCTGCCCCGGCTGCATGGGGAGGCAGGCAGGCGCGCACACATGCCCCGGCCCTGAGCCTGCCTGTTCCGCCCTGGGGGAACTGGATGCAGCGCTGCCCGCGGCCGGAGCAGGGGCGGGGGCCAGGTACATGACCTTGGCGGGCCACATCCGGCCCGTGGGCCGTAGTTTGAGGACCCCTGGTTTAGTGAAAAGTATCGGTACAAAAGTAAAATGGAACCAGGAGGTTTTATCTGAAAAAAACTTTCCTCCACACTCACATTTTTTTCATGTTGCCATTGAAAATGAACCTAAATAAAGAGCACACAAAGGTGACTTAATGAAAGTGATCAACTGTTCATAAGACTGATTTGAATTCATATAAAGAAGATAGATAACATTTGTAGATGAAAGTTTTGCTAGCTACTAAAACCAGAGTTGGTGGATGTAGTAAATGCCTATAGGTTGAATACGTATACAATTATAATCATCCTGACAATTGAATTTTTTAATACAAAACTCCCAGTTGATTTCTGCATACAGATTGATGGGTGGATATGGCCTTGGAGTGTTTACAGATCTGATGGCAAGAAACAAAAGGAAAAGGGCAGGGGGATATGTCTCATTTTTGGAAATATTGAGAGTTTTGGATAATGAAAAAGTTGGAACCTAGGGGCTGCTTGCTCGAGGGTGTGAGATGCACTCTGAGTAATATTTTGGCATTCTGTACGGTATAATAATTAATCCTATAAAGAACGCTCATTTCAAAGTCAGTGGTTGAAATACCCAGGTGCTGGCTCTGAGTGCTTACATGGGAAAAGCTGTGTTGCAATAGAACAGTTATATTTCAGTAAAGTAATTCAACTGTAAGCCAGTCACACACACACACACACACACACACACACAAAAGAACAAGAACAGAGAACTCAAGCTGATGTGTAACAGCATGAGCGTGGAAGTTATGTCAGAGCATACAGTACTGCAGCTTCATTCATGTAAGAAAGAAACAGGCACATGGGGAAATACTCCCCTTGCCCATCAAAGCACTTCACATATTCACAGTGTGAATTTACACAAATCTTTATTTAATGAACTATAGCAGTAGCAGTTAATATTTGTTGCAATACAGCAGCAAAAAGAAAAAGGTAGCATGGCCTAAATTAAAACCATCTTTTATTTATTATTTTTAACTGTCCCCTCCACCTCTCTTTTTTCACGAAAAGCATTTGACAAAAGTAGAAACCCACAAATATACAATCCATGGCAATGTTGTTAAATCAGAACAATAAGGAAAACAAATCAGGTGAAGCAATGAACAACAAAATTCACAGTGGCACAAAAAGTACTTAATAGCTCATTGGCAAATAAGTTCATTTAAATAAAAGGCTGTACTTTTTTATATACCTCAAAAGTATTATGCAATACAAAAGTGACACATAACACTCTCCGTGTTATCAGGGGATAACGTCATTTCTATGGACTCTAGAGAATTACCATTTCCTCTGTCAGAGTGAAACCACACCATCAACACCATTTCAAAGTTCAATGTTTTTAAGTCTAACACATCGGCTCTGGTAACTGTATGAAGGGCATGCACAACCCAAAGACTAGAAAACAGGATTTGTGAGACGTATTCCTGCCTGTGCCACTTCTTTATTCTCTATGGGGCTGACCCAAAGCCCACGGAAATCAATGAGAATCTTTCCATTGACTTGATAGGGCTTTGGACAATGTGCTATGCACAAAAATATGAACCCACTAAAAAACTCCCACTGACTGCAATGGAGGCAGGACCAGGCTCTATATAACTCTCACCTATGGGCGGAGTATGTTGAAGGCACAGGGAGGCAAGGCCTTCCCTGATTGACTGTGGTGGCCCCACCTCCTTCCCTGCCCCTGCCCTCTGTGCTGGGAGGACAAAGGCATTTGTGCACCATGCAGCCTGATTGTCTCAGCTGCCTGGGAAGCTACTTGCATGGAGCACATAAAGATCAGCGAGCCATGCCCTTAGGCAGAATGAGACTAACATCAACCTTCTTAGTAAAACAAAACAGGAGTCTTCTATAGTCAAGCCTCAAGTTTCAATTTCACTGCCTGAAATTGAAACAAAACAAAACAAAAAACAAAACAAACAAAACAAAAGAGGAGTCTTGTGGAACTTTAAAGACTAAAAAATTTATTTTTGTTAGTTTGTTAGGGTGCGGCTACACTTAAGCCTGCTTAAGTTGACTTAATTTACTCTGCGTCCACACTGGAGTTTCCTTAAGTCAATTTAAGCTGTTGCTTAAGTTGACTTAAGGAAAAGTAAAGTCGACTTTGTAAAACCTAGTTTTACATCGACTTTACTGCTTAAGTCGACTTCTTAATTTGATCTCAGCAATGTGGATGCCCTAAGTCGACTTGGTTGACTTAGGGCAGGGGGGACAAGGGAGCATCACATGGCTCCCTTGTCCTGGGGAGCCCCTGCTCCCTTCTCCCCAGACCTGAGGCTTCCCTGCCAGGGGAGCCGTGGTCCTGGGGAGAAGGGCTCCCCAGCCAGGGCTCCAGCAGGAGGGGATCCCCCACTGGAACCCTGGCTGGAGAGCCGGGTAGGCAGGCGGCTGTTTCCGGCAGAGCCAGCCGCGTGCCAGCTGGCTGTGCCAGGACCAAGAAGCTGCTCGCCACTTCTCAGTCCCGGCAGAGCTAGCTGTGCACTAGCTGGCTCTGCCAGAACCAAGAAGCCACTCGCGGCTCATCCCAGCAGAGCCAGCCAGCATACGGCTGGCTCTGCCGGACCGAAGAGGGGCGGGCGGCTCTCCCGGCTCCCTTCTTGCTGGGACCTCTTAGTCCCAGCTAGGAGGGAGCGCGGGGCTCCCTTCGGCCAGGGCCACTTGGGTCCCAGCTAGGAGGGAGCCCCGTGCTCCCTCCTAGCCGGGACCATGCTCCAGCTCCCAGGTAGCCTCCGGAGGCTTCCTGAGAACTGGAGGGCAGCTGTGCCGGCAATTGCCGGCGCTCCGGCTGTTTGGGGAGCCCTGGGGACTTCCCTAAACAGCTGGAGCGCCATGCGGGCAATTGCCGGTGCTTCAGCTTCTTAGGGAAGCCCCCGGGCCTCCCCAAACAGCTGAAGTGCCAGCAATTGCCCGCACAGTGGCCTCCAGCTGGCAGGGAGACCCGGAGGCTTCTCTGCAGCTGGAGTGCAGTCCCGCTAGGAGCCATTTGCCGGCACGGCTGCCCTCCAACTTCCGGGAAGCCTCTAGAGGCTTCCCGGGAGCTGGAGCATGGACCGAGCCAGAAGGGAGCCGCAGGGCTCCATTCTGGCCTGGACCTCTGGGGTCCCGGCAGAAAGGATCCCATGGTCCCTTCTAGCTGGACCCCTGTGGGTCCCGGAAAGAAGGAAGCAGCGGCTCCATTTTTTCTGGGACCTGCTGGCTTCCTTCTAGCCGGGACCATTAGGTCCAGGCTAGAAAGGCTCCCTTCTGCCCAGGACCTGAGCAGTCCTGAGCAGAAGGGAGCCAAGCGGTACAGGGCAGAAGGGAGCTCCATGCTCCCTTCTTCCCCGGACCACTCCGGGGCTTGCTGCCTCAGGGACAGCCAGCCCTGTGCAGGGCTAGCTCTCCCTGTACCTAATTAGTCGACTTAGAGAGTCTAGTATAGACACAATTAACAAACCAAAAAAGGAGTCTTCTCCTGGATCACAGGAGACTGGGATTTTAGGGGATCCCTCCCTACTCCTGCCCAAATTTCCTGTCTCTCCCCCAAGTTTCCTGATGGGGGGTCTGTTTAATGTACCCCCCAACACTTGGGTGTGTCACTGCCCCAGTTACCCAGGGAGGGGGGAACAGGCTAGTGAGTGAGTCATCTGAGAGCAGGCTCATCCCACACTGACCCAGGTCCTGCCTTTGGAGGAACACATAGGCAGCTGCTTCTCATGCTGGGAGGGGAGTGGGGAGGATAAGTAGGGGGAGGGGAGGAGAGGAGAAAGTCAGTCAGAGACCCTTGCAGCAACTGTGATGAGGGGTAGGGGAAGAGCAGGGCCGTCCCTAAGGGGGAGCGGGGACCGGGGCCAATTGGCCTTGGTGGGGGCCCCACCCCACACTGGAGGGGAGGAAGAGAGGCCCGGGTCGACCCACCCTGCCCCCGGGAGCCCGGCAAACCTCAGCTCCCAGCGGCGGCACAGCCTCGGGTCCCCGGCCGGGGCCGGCAGGAGCAGACCCCAGCTGAGGCCATGAGCCGGCCCCGGCCGGGACCCCAGGCTGCCACCACCGGCGCCCCAGCCGGGGAGTAGGACCTGAGGCCACCATGGGAGGCCAGCCTCGGGTGAGGCCACGCCGCTGTCTGAGGCTGACCCTGGGCCCAGCCAGGGCCGACCATGTGGGTCAGGCCGGGCCGGCCCAGCCCAGAGAGGCTGGGTCCTGTGAACTGCCCCACCCCTGGGCCTGCCTGCTCCGCCCTGGGGGCAGGGAAGGCCGGCCCAGGCCAGAGGCCGAGCGAAGCCTCTCACCCCATTGCCTTTGGCTCACCGTCAAAGGCAGCAGGGGCAGGGCAAAGCGCGGCCGGGGGGGAGCCACAGCATGGGCCCTGCATTGCCCCCATCTGGGACCGGGGCAGCGCAGGGCCCACATTATTGCAGGCCCCGGGGCGATCGCCCCCTTCATGTCCCCTCCCCCCCCCAAGGACGGTCCTGGGGAAGAGGCCTGGGGGTGGGACCTTGGGTTGGCCTGGGAGTAGGATCTGCAGGGCAGGGGAGTCAGGGAGTTTGCCTTCCCCAGGCGCGGTTTCAAAATCCACCCCTGCTCTAACCTAATCATTCCAGCCGATATTTTCAGAAGCGACTAGTGATGGTCATTGCCTCCATTTTGTGCCACCCAATTTAAGGCACCTTATAGGGTCAGATTTTCAGATAGGTGCTGACTTCCAAGGTGTCTCCATCTCTGCACCCAAAACCTGAGGCACCCAGATCTTTAAGACTTCAGAAGCAAAAATATTCTTCTTTTGACCATCTGTAAAATAATCTCCCCTATCCTTATTTTGTGGGTTTAGATAATTACTGCTTGTAAAGCTCATGAAATCCCTGTAATTAGAGGCTCTAATAATGAGCACTTTTAAAATAATTATTATTCATGGAGGTAAAAAACCTAAACATACAAAGGTTATTCTGCAATTTCAGATATCTTGCATTCTCTGATCATTTTCAAACAGATTTAATAAACCCGACTACTCTACATCATTTCTATCTGGCAAAACTGAGTTCAGCTGTAAAAATTATAATACTTTAAGAAGAATAAATGTTGTGGATAAGACAAAGAAGCATTTACATTTAGTAGAAAGAACTCTTCAGGTGAGCCGATCTAAAGGTCTCACAGGTAAAATGTTGGAAAGTCAGTATTGAGCTAAGAAAAGATGTTAAAAATGAAATATTAAAAAAATATATGGAGCATTTTTGTTAAGCTCTTTGATATTTGTGACTCTAAAAGCCTTTCTTTTTTCTTTTTTTTTTTTTTTTTTGAAGTACTGTATAACTGAATGTACCTATTCTCCAGGTCTGAAGAACTAGGATTTATCTTAATCTCTAATAGAAAACTGAATTGTTTTTATAAACCAACGTGTACACTAACTCTTTCATGCTATACATCTTTCTACTCCTGTGGTCAAGTACCTTGCAGTTATTATCGCTTATTTGTTCAAGTGGTGAGGAAATATTAAATATCACAAGTTCTCAGCAGAGACTGGACACTAATTATCAACAGATGGCTGGCAGTAGGGTATTGAGAAGGAGAGAGAGAGAGTTCTTCCTACCAAAACTTTGTGCTAAGCCCTAGGCAACTCATTGGTCACACCTCTGGTTAGGAACGGATTCACGTTAACTACCCATTTCCCACCCCCCACACACACTTTTCACATTACCTTAGTTCAGTGATCCCCAAACTGTGGGGGCACAGACAGGCCTGGGGTGGGAGAGAGGGAGGAGTAGAGTGCCACCCAGCCCTGTTCCTGCCCAGCTCTGGCCCTAGCCACATCTCCATCCCGCCCCCTGCTCCACTCCCAGCCCCGCTCTGCCCTCATTTCATCTCCACCCGGCCTCTAGCCCCAGCTCCTTGACTTCTGTCCCCTGGTTTTGCCTTCAGTCCAAGCTCCGCTGCTGAGCCAGCTATGCAGTAATGGAGAGGTGTGGGAATGTGGACAGATTCCACTACTAGTGGGTGGGGGGGCATGACAGGAAAAGTCTGGACACTCATGCTTACAGAACTGAAATGAAATGGTACCAGTTCAGGTGCAAAAGCCGCACCTTCACTGTTTCTTATGAAAAGAATTACATAATACAAAACAAAAAAGAACCCCACATGTCTTGGGTAACTAGGCCAATACTGGATTTAAAAATATGGACTAATCTCCCATACACATGCATCTTAAATGACTATGAGTAACCACCCTCCAATTCTTGAATAGAGGTTCAAAATATAAAAAAATGTACAAGGGGGAAGATCTTCAGCTTGAGTCAATTGTCATAGCTCCACTGACATCAGTTGTGGAACTTTGACAACTGACACCAGCTGGGGACCTCCCTCATTACATATATCTTTGCTTTTAGAAGAAAAGTTTTACAACTGGAGCTGTTAGACATTGGATTATCTGCTTTACAAATCAGTTCTCTGATTTCCTTTTAAGCTTGTTTAGTTTGGAAACCATAACAAAAATTAAAGTCAGCAACTGCATGTAGAGGGTCCTTTGGCTGGCTGGCTGGCTGGAAGAAAAGGGGTTTCTGACCACATAAGAGCTCCCTCTGCATTTGGTGCAAAGGGAAGGAGAGGAAGGTTTACCTGGATGGAGCCAGGAGGAACAGAAAGTGGCTAGAGGGGGCCAGGTACGGGGGAGGCACTGTGCCTCCAGGTGACAAGAGGTTTCGTGGAGGGTCTTTTTGAAACTCCACAACTTGAATTCATATGTAAATTTGAGACCATTAGGCTAGGTCTAAACAGGGATTTGGGCTGGCTCTCTCATTATCAAAGGTGATAATATTCTCAACTTCTCATCTCTTGTTCCACAGTGTTTGAATAAAAACAACTTATTTGGTTTGCTGAAAAAGACTGAACTGACCTTGTGACTTACCCTTGTGTGTGTATATATATATTTACAGTGCTTTTTTTTTTTTTGTGGTTAAAAAATGGTGCCGGTACTCGGCCAGGGACCTGGGGTCGCCAGTGGTGGCAGCAGGAGCCAGGCCACATCACTGTGGAAAAAAAAGGTGCCTTAAGTACCATCACAAAAAAAGCCCTGTATGTTTACCTACAGACTGCAGTTTCCATTTCATTCATTTGATGAAGTGGGATTGGACCCATGAAAGCTCATGTGATAAATAAATTCTTAGTCTTTAAAAGTGCCTCAGGACTCCTTGTTTGTTTTACCAAACTCAACTAACACAGCTACCTCTTTGGAACTAGTTCTAAAAAGGAATCTGAAGGGGAACACCTCAGGACACTACAAATCTTAACTGGCAAAAAGAGAATTATTTTTTTCACCGGTACATGAAACTGTTGAAAAGCAAAAGAGCCATTTGTATAATTTGCATCTAACTGTATTACACACTGTTACTGTGCAGCACTAATGAAAAATCCATTCAATGTGTCACAAAAACTGAAAGTATCTCTGAAGTTGTGTAACAGGAACAATAGCTCCTCTCAGTTTGATACACTGGTTGATTTTAATTTTTTTTTTTTAATCATGAATCATTTTAAATATCTGGACCTGTATGCCTCCTGGAACATTATGTTAGTGCTTGCGTTCACCGATTGTCAAGTTATAAACTGGATAGATTTCTGACATCTATCAATGAAACTATTTCTGTCAAATTAGATTTTTTTAAATGTCACAGCAACATTCATTCCCACTTTTTCTAACTATAATAACCTCCAGTAAAATGCCAACATACTTGAAAGAAAGAAAGAAAGAAAGAAAGAAAGAAAGAAAGAAAGAAAGAAAGAACTTTACCTTAGCTTATGTAATAAAAGAAATTTTGCATGTTTATATATAGAAAAACGTGTGTGTTTTTAAAGTATTCCTTAATCACTTCGTTTAGTATTTTTACACGTGTTCCAATAAAACGTCCATCCAATGAATTCCCTTCCAAAAATACTAGCAAGTTTGGAAATTGAAGGTCCAGATGATTAATTAAAAGGCTTGTTGCACTAAAGCAGGGAGGGTGGCCTAGCATGAGTAAATGTAAGGGAATAGCAGATAAAGAGCTGCACATGCAGCTCTTTTATGCAAACACCCAGGATGCATACAAGTGCGCACATATATACTCTCTCCCTCCTCCTCCTCCCCACTTGCCCCCGAATGGATTTGGATTAGAATTTGCCAAAATCTCTGCCTGAGGCCAACCAGCCCAGCCTGAAAGCCTGCTCATTTTCAAATAAAAATAGTAATGATGAATAAAAATATTTGGAGAGCCTCCAATGCCTCAGACATCATAATTTCTGTTCTCTTCCCCACACAAGCTTGCTCTGCCTGCATAGTCCCTGTTCGGCCCAGCTACTCACCCTTGTAATATATTTACACTGCTGTGAATTAAAAGTAACATTTTCAGTTAAAAGTGCAAAGAAAATCAAAGTCTTTTAATCTTTTCTCTCAGTGCAAAATTTCATTATCCAACAAAGAGACCATTCAGGATACAAGTATCCTCCTCTGCACAGGGGCACGTCACTGGGAGTCAGATCACCTGGACTCTTTTCCTGTTTCTCCTTTTAACATATGTGATCTAAGACACTTATTGTTGCATTAGTCTTACCATTTGTTATAAATTGGATAAAACACTGATATATATAGAAGTTGATAGCTATATAAGTACTAACTATTATTTTTATTGCTTAATATTCTCCCCTTAGCATCAGAGGAAATAATGCTTATGTAGTGAGGGAAAGAGAGTCCCAGGATTTAAAACCAATGTTCTGAACACCAAAAATCTGATTTCAACAGATGAGCAGTGTTCTTGTGTGTAGGTACCATCTACTTAGGTGTACAAATCAGAGTTTTAGAACAGGCATTCAAGCCCCTAATTGCCCAGTTCGCATGCACAAATTGAGAACATATTGTTTGGAAATCTTTTCCTAAAGATTTTTTCTGTTGTTTTTATTATTTTGGCTTAAAACACAAAACAGCCATTATAACAGAAAAAGGAAACTCAGCAAACACGGAGGAAAAAATAATCATGTATACTCAATGTATTAATCTGGGTTTAGCACATATGATAATGCCTCTATCTCGTGTCCAATTCCACTGACGATAAACATCTTCTAACAGAGTTATACTTCTCCTCAGCTGGTAGCACCTTTATGTTTTCCCGAGAGTTGATTCCTGCTGACAAACCTGGTGCTTGGAAATATATACTACCCCAATGCAAACTGAAATTATGTTACGGTAGTATCAGGATTAGTTCACATGAAATTGTAATTGTAAAAGATAAGTTAAAAAAAATACTGAACTGAAAGTAAATGAAAAATCTTTAGGAAATAATCTTGAACTTGAACTGAAGGAAGCTATCTCCAGAATCAGGATGTAGATCTCATTATTCTGCTGTGAAGACTCCAGTCCATATTTGATTTTCCAAGATATTTATTTCATCATAGTTTACCAGCTGTGTGTCATAGATCCTGTACTTCCAGGAGTTAGTGAGATTATTTTTACACAGCACAAGGAGTACTGGGGTCTGTACTTTTGGACCAGGAGGTTGTGAATTCTGTGTCTGCTGCCATCATGACATTCCAAATAGTCAATGTGAAGTCCAAGCAGTTATGAATCTGTGACAATATCCAGTCCTGTTGGTGCAGAACAGACCTGCACTAACAGAAAAGGAGCTGTTCTTCTTTTAAAATAGAATTGGCAACTTCTCATAACATTTGTTGACGGATAATGTACATTTGAGCTGGTGACAAATTAACTACTGGCATAACTTTTATGAGAATAGCATATAAACTTAATACAACCAGGATCTTATGTTGCCGTGATCCTACAGCATTTACTTGAACATCTGACATTTTCTCTTTTACTGCTTTTATGAGAAAGCAATGTGGGCTGTCAACAATTCTGTTTGTTTTAAAAAATAGTACTTAATGACATAAACAACTTAGTTTCGCCCCTTCCTCCCCAGTTTCCTATTCTCAGAGGAAAACAAGACATGAGCAAAAAGGTATAGCTGCTAGACAGGAGATGCCATTATGGCGGGCAGAATTTTATTTGTCCTTAACCCTGAAAAAATGTCTCTTTAACCAATAGCAATCTCTTACTTGTGAACTGAAAACTTAGCACTGTACTTTCCCCTATTCCCAGGGCAAATTTTAATGGCTATTCTTCATCAGAAAGAAAAATTCTGAGTTTGTTAATGTTCCAATACAACAAGTAACAGCACTTACCAGGACTTAAACTGCAATCTTTTGATGCTCAGAGATGACCCACCACCATGGCAAGTCTTGGGCCAGCTCAATAATTTTGATGAATGAATTTTTTCTGAAGTATTCAAGGAAGATAAGAAAAAAAAACAGCTCTTACATGTTTTGCACTTTGGGAAGAAAGGATTTTTTGTTATAGGGCACAAACACACAATCTAATTTGTAAAGCATATACAGTATAAGGTCCAGCATGATTCTTTATTAACAGAGCGCAATAAAGAACACAATTCCTAGGCAATTATAAACACAAAATGGCTGGCAGTCACAATGGGTTATTATCAGAGTGAGCAGCATTAATCATTTTTAATGGCCAATCTATTAAAAAGAAGTTCTAACTGATTACTGGTGTAAAAGAAAATAAACATTGCACATACAAATCTTATTTCCAAAAAAACTGAATCACTTTTGTCAGGTATTTAACTTAAACCAGCAAAACAGACCATCAAAAAGGCAGTATTTAAATGGATGCCTGCAGCAATGGGCAGTCAATGGCCTCTTTATTTGTTAAAGATGGATTATTTTAAATAAATTACAGAGTACTTTCACTGAATAAACAGAGTCTCAGTGGCTGTGGCATGCTATACATGCTTAATTGAGCCACAGAAATCCTAAATGACTACTGAGCTATGTAATCGCCTTTGATTTTGCTGATAGGACCTGATTCTTTAGACAAAAACCAAGCCATTGAGGACTGAAAAGCAACACTACCTTGAGGAAAATAGAAAGTTTAATCTGGAATATATACTTATAATATTTAGGAAACCGCAAGGATGGAGTGTTCCAATAACTAAACACAAGGCAGCTTCAGAAGTGAACGATCGGCATGACATTTTTATTTGAGTTTGATACGTTAAATGTCCCAAATGTTTATGTTGTCTAAGCCCACTTAAACATTGCAGAGTGCAACAGATTCATTGGCAAAATAAAAAAGTAATTTTTTCCCAATCTCTCTTACTGTCCTGTTGCATTGATACAATACATTATAAATATATAGACGCACATCCACTCTAGAATCATACACACATGCCCAAGGGTGTTCTTAAGTAATGGTGTATTTTGACCTTTTCTGTGGAACTTGTTAACGTGATTAATTTTGAGTGTTACCTATAGCTATTACAGACAGGAGTAAAACATTAGGTCAGAATCAAAAAAGGATTTGAATCCTTACTGAGTATAGTGTTCATTTCCACAGAAAGTATTTTAACTCATTAAGTCGCACTCCTGCAATCAGACTGCACCCAAAACTCCCATTTGAAATAAATATGCACTGGGTGGACAAAAATTGCAAGACCACACCTTTCATGTAGATTTTCTGGGTGTCTAAAAAATGGCAAATAATTTCAAAGTGACATAAATTAATCCTGATTTACTGACATATGGGATTCATTTTGACAGGAGGTATGACCCTACATGATATTACCCCCATTTGTCAATATCTTGGGGAAATGGTTTGACGTTGAAAGGCAGCTTGAAGGCTACCTTGAATAACAGCAATTAAGAGAAAGATTGAGGCTATGGGCATTTAATAATCACTGTGTACCTGGATTTTCTCTAAAAAATGTCAACACTTACAGCTTTCTTCATAATAAGCCAGTAGAAAAACAGTAGCTGGGAAATTCCTCTCCATATAATGGGATGAATTGCATTTGGAGCATTCAGAATTATGCTGTATGTAAAAAAAGAGATACAATTAGCAATTAAACAGCCTAATCATATTGATAAATTACTGATGTGTAACTTGCATAAATGTATGAATCTATAATGGATAAGTATAAAAAAGCAACACAGGTTTCCCAATATAGAAATGGGAAAAAAGTCCAAGTCAAAGATTTTCCCAAAAGTGACAAGGTGCGTTTGAATGCTCAACCTGAGACAACTGAAAGGGACCTGATTTTAAGATGATGAGTGCTCAGCAATTTCTGACAATCAGGCCCATTTAAGGTGTCTCAGATTAAGTATTCAAAAACACAAGATGCCTTGAAAACATTTGGCCCAAGCATTGTGCTATGATTTTGTGAGATTTCACAAACTAAGCATGGCAGGCCTGGCTCACTAAATCTGATAGGAAAGCATCCTGGGGTGTGTCATACAGGTTGTTTAGGAAAAGAACTTAGTCACATATTAGATAGTGGCCATCTCTCAGTTATTAACAATATCTCAGCATGGTGCCATGTATTTGCAGACTTGGTACTCATCAATGTAGTCCCCGAACAACTCACACAGAATAATAAATCTTAACTGATGAACACTCTTGGCAGGCAAAGAATGATCCACTTCATTTCACAGATGAAAACTGGAGCTTACAGATCACTCCAGGAAGTCTGCAGCATAGATAATTCCCCTCTATTCGACACTGGTCAGGCCACATCTGGAGTACTGTGTCCAGTTTTGGGCTCCCCACTACAGAAAGGATGTGGACAAATTAGAAAGAGTCCAGCGGAGGGCAACAAAAATGATTAGGGGGCTGGGGCACATGACTTATGAGGAGAGACTGAAGGAACTAGGCTTATTTAGTCTACAGAAGAGAAGACTGAGGGGAGATTTGATAGCAACCTTCAACTACTTGAAGGGGTGCTCCAAAGAGGAGGGAGCAAGGCTGTTCTCGAGGGTAACAGAGGACAGAACAAGGAGCAATGGTTTCAAATTACAGCTGGGGAGGTCAAGGTTGGATATTAGGAAAAACTTTCTCACGAGGAGGGTGGTGAAGCATTGGAATGGGCTATCTAGGGAGGTGGTAGAATCTTCATCTTTGGAGATTTTTAAGACTCGGTTAGACAAAACTCTGGCTGGGATAATTTAGGGGGAGTGGTCCTGCTTTTTAGCAGGGGGTTGGACTAGATGACCTCGTGAGGTCCCTTCCAACCCTATTATTCTATGATTCTATGATTCTATGATAGGATGGGAATAAAAAACAGCCCTCCTGAGTCCTAATCTAGTCTAGTGCCTTCACCATAATATTATTCTTCCTTTCATCAAACCTTAGTGCTAGGAGGCCAGGTGATACTGGTAGCATCCAAATATGTGTAGCTTTTATCCTACAGTGCTAAACTTATATTGTCCCTCTGTGTGCAATATCTGGATCCAAGAAGTCAGCAATGCCCTGAGACACCGAGCAGCCCTCGGTGATGGAAAGTCAGGTTAGGGAACACTTAAAGAAATTGGATGTGCACAAGTCCATGGGGCTGGATGAACTGCATCCGAGGATGCTGAGGGAGTTGGGGAAAGTGATTGCAGAACCGCTGGCCATTATCTTTGAGAACTCGTAGAGAACGGGGGAGGTCCCAGAGGATTGGAAAAAGGCAAATATAGTACCTATCTTTAAGAAAGGGAAAAAAGGAGGATCCGGGGAACTACAGACCGGTCAGCTTCACCTCAATCTCTGGGAAAATCATGGAACAAGTCCTCAAAGAATCCATCCTGAAACACTTGGAGGAAAATAGAGTGATCAGGAACAGTCAGCATGGATTCACCAAGGGCAAATCGTGCCTGACCAACCTGATTTCCTTCTATGATGACTGGATTTGGGAAGAGCCGTTGACGTGGTATACCTTGACTTTAGCAAGACTTTTGATACGGTTTCCCACAGCATTCTCATCGGCAAGTTAAGGAAGTATGGGTTGGACAAGTGGACCGTAAGGTGGATTGAAAACTGGCTAAATCGACGGGCTCAGAGGATAGGAATCAATGGCTCGATGTCTGGTTGGCAACCGGTAACAAGTGGAGTGCCCCAGGGGTCAGTCCTGGGGCCGGTTCTATTCAACATCTTCATTAATGATCTTGATGATGGAATAGACTACGTGCTTAGTAAGTTCGTGGATGACACCAAGTTGGGGGGAATGGTAGATATTCTGGAGGGCAGGGAGAGGATCCAGGGAGACTTGGACAAATTGGAACACTGGGCCGAAAGAAACCTCATGAGGTTCAACAAAGACAAGTGCAAAGTCCTGCACTTAGGACGGAAAAATCCCCTTCACTGCTACAGGCTGGGGACCGATCGGCTAAGTAGCAGCGCTGTAGAAAAGGACCTGGGGGTTATGGTGGACGGGAAGATGAATATGAGCCAACCGTGTGCCCTTGTCGCCAAAAAGGCCAATGGCATATTAGGCTGCATCAGTAGGAGTATTGCCAGCAGATCGAGGGATGTGATAATTCCCCTCTATTCAACACTGGTCAGGCCGTATCTGGAATACCGTGTCCAGTTTTGGGCTCCCCACTACAGAAAGGATGTGGACAAATTAGAAAGAGTCCAGCGGAGGGCAACAAAAATGATTAGGGGGCTGGGGCACATGACTTATGAGGAGAGACTGAAGGAAGTAGCCTTATTTAGTCTACAGAAGAGAAGACTGAGGGGAGATTTGATAGCAACCTTCAACTACTTGAAGGGTTGCTCCAAAGAGGAGGGAGCTAGGCTGTTCTTGAGGGTAACAGAGGACAGAACAAGGAGCAATGGTTTCAAATTACAGCTAGGGAGGTCAAGGTTGGATATTAGGAAAAACTTTCTCACTAGGAGGGTGGTGAAGCATTTGAATGGGCTACCTAGGGAGGTGGTAGAATCTCCATCTTTGGAGATTTTTAAGGCTCGGTTAGACAAAACCCTGGCTGGGGTGATTTAGTGGTAGTGGTCCTGCTTTTTAGCAGGGGGTTGGACTAGATGTCCTTGTGAGGTCCCTTCCAACCCTATTATTCTATGATTCTATGGTGTGCTGAGCCCAGGCCCCTATTTCATCAGTGCCCAATGGAATAAGCAGCATTTGATCTTTTCTGGTCTGCTTTACTATGAACCCTCTTTTAAACTGCCCCCTTTTCACTATGTTCACTGCAGCCAGGCCCTGGTGAATGACTTTGACCACACACACATGGCCACCTATTGTCATATGCACCAGGGTAGAATATTCAAGCACCTTTTATTATTCCGTTAAGCTGTTGTACAGAACAACTTGCTATGCTTGTCAGCACTGTGGGGCATACATCAAAGGGATGATCATACCATTTTGCTAGGGCAGAAGGGACTCACTAAACAATTAAAATGTTACTAAGTAGAGAAAAGGTTTAAGTAAGGGTATATGTATGGTGACAAAGCAAGAATAATCATATCTTGGATAAAAGACATTAAACTTTATTTCCTACACAGACCTAAAGGCAATACAAAACAGAGACTTACAACTGCACCACATGTGTGTAAGAGGAAATATGATATAATTTGCTAAGTGAGTCTTACCTAGATCAGGAAACAGACTTGGACATTAAAATTCTAGGACACAGTTAATGGAAAACAAAGATTCAATAGGGCACAGGGGATACAGCTATATGGGTGAGCAAGCATGTTAACTTTAGAGAATGGAATGGCACAGCTACTTTGACTGCTATAGAAAAGACAGCTGACACTGTGAAACCATCATAAGAAATATACACACCTTCAGGGACTATGACAAAGCTTCTGCAGATAAGAATGGCTTGCAAGAAAGCTGGAATACATAGTCAAAAGGGATCTAGAGGGGTATCAGTTTCCATTTAATTGAGAAAAGGTTTGTGAAATCACTAAAGAATATTATAGGTCCCTGATACTGAAGGCAGTACAAAGTTGTTTCTGTTAAAGAGTGAAGGGGTCTGTGAACTAAACATTAAAATAAGATCCATTTGGTCTTTAAAATATAGCAATCAGAGGAGCCTTACATCTGAAATATGAATAAGTACTATGTTTAAAGGAAGCAGTGAATAAGAAATAAGGTCAAATTGTGCCCTTAGAAGAGATGCAAACACAGAGCTTCCATTAAGTAGATCCTGCTCTATGACACATAGTCATTCATCACCATGTATCTTGTAGAATGAGCTGCAACAAATGTCTTTTGGAGTGGAGTTAGCGGTGTTGTAAACTGAGTGATCAATGTGCACTTTCTTCCACAACATGAACATTGAAAAGAGACTCAAAAGCATGCAATACATGCTACAAGAATCAAATGATGTCACAAAATACAACAGGTGCAAGCATTCTGACAGCAGTTGAGAAATAAGTCTCTTTCATTATACAGTGCCTTATGGCCCAGAGGACCCTAAAGTGGTTTACTAGCTATGGGTTATGTTATGGCTGCCTCAATCTATACAATTTATTTGATTTGCTAAAGTAATCTGACCTAATGCAGTGAAATGTAATCACAGGATTTATCTTGCCCTCCATCCCCACCTCCCGCTTACTGTAAGTTTTCTTTCAATGTAAGTTTTCTCCACTCCGGCATCAGATGAAGTGGGACTTTGCCCACAAAAGCTCATGCGAAAAATATATTTGTTAATCTCTAAAAGTGCCACAGGATTCCTTGTTTGTTTTGCTGAACTAGACTATCATAGCTACCTCTTTGGAACAGGTTTAGATGGTATCCATGTTGAAATGCTGAAGAATGGTTGTAAGGACCTAACAGCTGGAAATACTTCATCGTGTAACAAGATATGGTCAGAGGAAAAAATACCTGAAGAATGGAACCTTGATGCAATCATTAAATTGCTGAAAAAAGGAGATTTGACTACTTTGCTCAAACTGGTGAGGAGAAATACTGCTCTTGATCACAGGAAAAGTATTAGTGACAGTTCTTCTGAACAGAATGAAAGGAAAGGTAGATAGCATCCTCCATGAACAACAATCTGGCTTCCAACAAGGGAAATCATGCACAGATGCTATTTTCACTCTGAGATGAATTGTTGAGAACACAGTTGAATTTCAAGGCTGTCTCACAGTATTTGATAGTGTGAACAGAGAATCAAGGTGGAAAATCGTTCAACAATATTGAATTATGACAAAAATAATCAATATCACGAAAGCTTTTTACACCAACTCAAGAAGCTGCATTAAAGTAAAAAATGGATTAACCAAACCATTTGACATCAAGAGAAATGTATGACAGGTGCTTCTTGTCCCCATTTCTGTTCATATTAGTCATTGATTACATGCTAAAGCAATGTGAAAATGATATATATGGTCTAAAGTGGAATGGCTCAAGATTATTTGACTTAGACTTTGCTGATGACATCACCCTTTTCCATGAAGATGTCAAGAGACTCCAAGCATGTACAAATTGAGTGAAAGAAATAATGGAGAAGATAGGTTTGAGAGTCAACATAAAGAGGTATAAGATTATGGCGGTTGAAGATACAGAATCAGAGATAGAAATTGAAGGGGAGAAGTCAGAAAAGTTAATAAATTCACATATCTTGAAAGTACCATCAGCCAAGATGGCTCCAGCAGCAAAGAGATAAGAATAAGAATTGGAAAGGCAAGTGGGGCTTTTGGAAAACTTGGAAATATTTGATGACTGAAAAATATTACTCTTAAAACAGAGTTGAACATATACATGGCCTTTGTCATTGCCATAATAATATACAGAAGCAAAACATGGCAACTTACGAAGAAAGACACTGAAAAAGGAGATGTGTTCCACCATAATTGCTTAAGAAGAATATTGGGAATAACCCTACAAAGATCGAAAATCAAATGAGAATGTTCGGAAACTGACCGAACAAAACTCTCTCTCAAAAATAATCTGCAAAAGAAGACACCAGCAACTGGGGCATGTATTACGGATGGACAATCATCATCTATCGAATACCTCAAATAGAAGCCAGAAAATGCAAGAAGGAAACAAGGAAGACCTAGAATAACATGGAAAAGAACAGTTCTCAAAGACTTGGAAAAATGTAATGTCAACTGGAAAGAGTTAAAGACACTGGCAGCAGAAACAAAAGTGGAGATTGTGTGTGGTCTAATGTGCAGACAAGATGGGAGAAACTAAGTGCTAAGTAAGTAAGCAATAATGTAATACAAATAAGGAGGCCTGTGGCACTTTTAAAGATTGGTTCATATATTCAATTTTTCTTTGTTTTTTGTGATGTTCTATTATCTAAGATTGCTTGGTGCCCTTTATATATCATTGTGTTTTCAATAACAGTAAGTCGGAGAAACACTGCAGTTTACAAATACAGAATGTAGCTCCCCTTTCCAAAGTTTAGGTTATAGGTAGCATCCTGTTTCAACCTTTAGCAATGCAAATAAGCTGATGTTGGCAGTGTATCATGAGCTGCTCACGAGTCATTTCCTTAATGACTAGCTAATTTTCCTCTCTATGTCCTCCACATCACATTGTAGAACCCCATACACTCATGCAAGCAGTGTTTTCCCCAGGAATTGAAACTTGGGGCAGGGGTTGGAATTTACAAGAGGGGTGTGAGGGCTAATAGGGTGGGGGGGGGCAAAGGGAAGCTGTATAGCACCATAGTAAAAACTGAGACGTGTTTTATGACCATTTTATTAGATTATCACACAAAGTTGACTACTCAAGCCTTCTATGAAGCACTTTATCTACATCCTTGTGGATTTTTTGGTTTACAAAGGGATCTTACAAAACTAGGTGCCTGGGCAACAAAATGGCAGATGAAATTCAGTGGTGATAAATACACAGAAATACAACTAAAATAATTAGGGGCACGGAACAGCTTCCATCTGAGAAGAGCTAAATAAACTGCAATGTTTCAGCTTGGAAAAGAAAGGACTAAGGGGAAGATATGATGGAGATCTATAAAATCTTGACTGATATGGAGAAAGAGAATAAAGAAATGCTATTCACATAACACAAAAATTAGGTGTCCCCCAATGAAATTAATAGGCAGCGGATTTAAAACAATCAAACGGAAGCATTTCTTCCCATAACACACAGTCAACCTGTTTAACTCTTTGCCAGAGGATGTTGTGAAGGCCAAGACCAAGGCCAAGTTTTCAAAAAAGAATTAGATAAATGTATGTGGAATAGGTCCATTAATGTTATTAACTGGGACAGGCAGAATGGATGCAATACTATGCTCTGAAATGTTCCTAGTCTCTTTTTGCTGGAAAGTGGGACCAGATGACAAGGGATGATGGATAGCTCCATGACTGCCTGTCCTGTTCATTCCCTGAAGCATCAGGCACTGGCCATTGTCAGAAGATAGGTTACTGGGCTAGATGAACATTGGTCTGAGCCAGTATGGCCATTCTCATGGTCTTACATAAAAATTAATTAAAATATTTAAAATGTTTCATACAGAAACTATCCAAGATAATGACCTCTTAAGATAGTGATAATGTGAGATAATGACGTTGACAAATAAAGCATTTTAACAATCTTGGCCTACTAGGAAACATGTATATAAGTTTCCAGGTCACAAATCTAGCATTCTGAAGCAAAGTCACTAAATCACAGTTCAACAAACAAATGTTCCTTTGATGTGCCTCTCCCTTCTCCTGCCACTGCATCCCACTCTCCGTGTTGTCCTCCTTGGTCAGTACTGGAGACCCACAGTTCAGAGGAAAGAAGGTACCTCCACACTGTGACCTAACTTTTGTGATTTCCATGGGGGAACTTATGATGGTGCAGACTGGCAGTCTCTCCATAGAAACACTGTGACTCTCCCATAGCAGGTCTAAGCACTAGCACTTACCAGTGATTTCAGCCTATAATGGTCACTTAAAATAACAAAAGACCCTGTATGGAGTCTAACTAAGAGCTACAAGCACTATTTGACCAGCCCAATACTTGTTAAAAGATAGAGCAGATTGCTAATCAGATACTGCTTGTAAGGGAGAGCCCACAACACCAAGCAAAAGTCCGTCCCCTTCCCCCCACAACTGAGAAGCAATCTGATATGGCATCTGAACCGCCTTAAATTTGTTAGTCTTTTAAAGTGCCACCAGACTCCTTGTTTGCTTTCCTTACTTCTTAGTGAGTTCAGTTCAGTCATTTCCGACCAGTGACTAAATTGGTACAACACTATGGCCATGTATACAAGATCACTTTATCGCGCATTAACAGTCATTACCATGCGATAACAACAACAGCGTACACACGTGCAATAGGGCTCTTGCGCGTCAACAGCCCTATTGTAGTGCAATAGAAAAACCACCTCGATGAGGGTGGTAGCAGTTAACGCGGAACAGCTGTTGCGCCTTTCCACTTGTGTGTACGCTTACCGTGCAATGATTGGCCTCCGGAAGTGTCCCAACATTCCAAAGTTGTCCTCTCTGGTCTTCCCCCCACCCACTCTGTGGCTGTGACGAAACAGTCCCCGCCCTGTTCTGATTCCCGGGATTTTCGAATTTCTCCTCTGTTTCACTTCCTGTTCTCTTCCTCGTGGAGTGGAGTGCAGCTCCGATCTTCATTAGCAATGGCGGCCCATCGTGGAAGACGCGCACCCGTTTGGAGCACGGCAGAGGTGCTGGACCTGATCAGCATCTGGGGAGAGTCCGCTGTGCAGGCGCAGCTACGCGGCAGCAGGTGAAATTACGATACATTTGGCATAATTTCTCGGGCCATGTCAGAGAGAGGTTATGATAGAGACACTGTGCAGTGCAGATCGAAGGTGAAGGAGCTAAGAATAACCTATCACAGAGCAAAGGAGGCAAACCGCCATTCGGAATCAGCGCCTGCTACATGCAGGTACTACAAGGAGATCGAAGCCATCCTCAGTGGGGACCCCACAACCACTGCAAAGAGTCCTGTGGACACATCGCCCCCCCCCCATCCACTGAATGCCAGAGCCAAGCAGGATGAGGACGTGATCGATGAGGAGGAGGAGATGGAGGATGACCTGGGGGAGAGCGCAACATTGTGTAGCCAGCTCTTCTGCACCCCCGCTGAGACGTCCACCCAAGACATGAATTGCAGCGTGTCTTCTGAGATGGCAGAGGGGTGTTCAGGTAAGTTTCTCTTTTGTGCAGCTATGGCTCCTGCTAACCTATCATTGTCCAGGGCGGCGGTGTTTGCTGTCTCAGTCCCCACTGTGCACGCTCTTTACTCTGCATTTATTAGAAGCGCATCAACACAAGCAGTGATTGTCAAAAAATCATCTGTATTTAGGTCACTGAAGGTTTCCTCGATGTACCTCCAGAACCTACTACTCAGGTTAGATGGGAGAGCGTATATGTCTATGCTCCCGTATAAGGATACTCGGCCTCGCCAGCTGCAAAGCACAGCACTGGGAACCATGGCAGCACACAATGCAGCAGCATACGGTCCTGGCTTGCATCCAGTAGCATGTAGGATATGTATTCTAGCTGGCAGGGGCACTCTGAGGAGAGAGATATCGAGTTCCATCTGTGTGCCCTGTGCAGAATGTTAGCCCCCAGTAAGGTTTTTATTAGGACGTACCTTGTCCGCTTCAGTGAAGCATAGGTTGTTGACTGCCCTGTACCTTCCAGTGGAATGTGCTACTGGAAGGTTACATTGGTCATCTATGCTATGTGTTAACAATAGCTTTATTATTATTTTTTTCATTAGATTCGACCTTCACAAGGCCGGTGTCTACCCCAGCTGACCGCATGAGAAACATTCGGCGGCGTGCTCGAAGGAACAGGGAGGATATGTTTCAGGAGCTGATGAAAACAGCAGAGGCATCCGCGAGGGAGAATCGAGCCTGGAGAGAGGAATCCCAACAGAGGAGGCAGAAACACAGGGACAAACTGATAAGCGTCATGAAAGAGCAAACAGAACTGCTCAAGAGCATGATTGCTTTGCAGACCCAGGCGATTAATGTATGGGCTCCACCCCAGACAGTTCAGCCGTGTCTGCCTCCCACACCCCGTAGTCCTTCAAAGCATTTCTTTGAAGGCCACCTGTCCCCCTGGTATACTGCAACATCCACTCCCTCGCAGAGCTACTTTTTAGAGACCCGCAGCTACACCCACCTGTAACACTTCCCACGACCACCACCACCCCTTTTATCTTTTAATAAAAACAATAACAAAAAATTTGAAGAGTGGCTTTATTTGTACACAGTGAAAATTTTATAAGGTGCACTTGATGCATCCTTGAAGTGAACTATGGGAGGGCATCATTGAAATGCTCCCTGAGTGCCTCCCTTATGCGAGCAGCTCCTTGTTGGGCCCCCCTAATAATCCTAGTGGCTCGCTGTTCATATGCTTCCTCGAGGCACTGTGCCTCCATAGCCCACCCCGGGGAAAAGTTTTCTCCCCTACTTTCACAAATGTTATGAAGGACACAGCATGCCGCAATTACAGCAGGGATGTTGTCCTCGTCCAAGTCCAGCCTCCCATACAAACAGCGCCAGCGCCCTTTTAAACGGCCGAAGGCACACTCTACAGTCATTCTGCAGCGGCTCAATCTGTAATTGAACCGCTCCTTGCTGCAATCTAGGTTCCCGGTGTATGGCTTCATGAGCCATGGCATCAGTGGGTATGCTGGGTCTCTGAGGATGACTATGGGCATCTCCACATCCCCCACAGTAATTTTTTGATCTTGGAAGAAGGTACTCCCTTGCACCTTCCGGTACAGACCAGTGTTCCTGAAAATGCGGGCATCATGCACCTTTCCCGACCACCCAGTATTGATGTCCGTAAAACGCCCCTTGTGATCCACTAGTGCTTGCAGCACCATGGAGAAGTAGCCCTTCCTGTTGATGTACTTGGTCACGAGATGGTCTGGTTTGCAACCAACCGGTAGCAGTCAGGAGTCGCCATCTTCCAGACAGCTATCGCAACACGCTTCTCCATGGTTAGGGCGGACCTCATGTTGGTGTCTTTCCGTCGCAGGGCAGGGGCCAACTCTGAACACAGTTCCAAAAAGGTTCCTTTCCGCATTCGCAAGTTCTGTACCCACTGCTCGTCATCCCACAGCTGCGTAACAATGCGATCCCACCACTCGGTGCTCGTCTCTCGCAACCAGAAATGTCGTTGCACCGTGTGCAGATGATCAGTGAAGGAGCTGAGCAATGCAGTGCTGTTGCTCTGCAGGGCATCGATCGGAGCTTATTGCGTACTGAGCAACCCGCCGAGATGTATTTAGAATGCTGAAGGTGACAGTGGAGATTAGAGCAGGATCCATGCTGCCGCAGTTGTGATTGCTCGCAAGTAGTGCGGCAGTGCACTGTTGAAAATAGGCACGAGTTGCTACTGGCAACGAGGAAGACGCAAGGGGAACACAGTGCACCACGGGAAACTGAGAGTTTACCCATGGCGCTTTGCGTTCCTTTCCTTCATCCCAGGATTCCAAGCGCCGATTCAGGGAAAATTGAACTATGGGATAGGTGCCCAGAATTCATTGCGCTACACTGCGATATTGCAAAGAATTCTGTTGTGTTGCAAGGAGCGATGTGTGTATGCGCTCTCCCGCAATAAAGGTCACATGTTTTTTATAGCGTGATTGCCATGTTGCGCTTTAATCTGATCATGTGTACGTAGCCTATGTTACTAGCCAACAACTGGGGGAGTGTTGGAAAATTCAGGGAGGGTATTAGGGAAATCCCTGCATGCAAGTCAGTTCAACTGAGACATGAGCTGACATTGAGAGCACCATACTTTCGGATTTTAGTTCAACTCTTGTTTCCCTGTATTTTCCCCATCTAGGGGTCTGTGTCAAATCTCCAATTTAATTTCTGAAAGTGGCAGAGCAATATTTCGGTTGATACTTAACTGCTCTGTCCACTATTCCCTTTTATCATCTTTAGCTGCCTAAACTTTGTATTAACCTTCAATAAGAGAGCAAGCATTCTTATTTACTGTTTGGCATTTTATTCTTAATCACTTAATATATTCAACATAAGTAAATATTATGCGGCTTCTAATATAATCCTTTTAGTTATTATTTTGTATTAGGAATGTAAGAACTCATATGTTTGAACTTACTCCAGTAAGATTGTTTAATACATGCAAGATATTTGGCAATCTTTCTTGGATATAAATACCACTTTCAATGAGGTTTTGAATGTAGCAATAGCTGAAAAGTGCCATTATATCCCAGGATATGGTATTCTTCTTAAGCCTCTATAACTAACAAAAATATTGTTTTTCTTTACTATATTAAGATGATTTACCAGGCTGGCGCAGGATTCTCACTCAGAAAATGACTTTTTTCAATTTATGAATTGAAATTTCTACAGAACACTACTGTAAAAGCATACATTTAGTATATATTAGTAGAATGTATTCAAGAATGTTTTCCTGGGAGACACCTAGGGGAAGATATTACTTAGGTGTCATCCCTCTATTGGCAACACATTTGTTAATGGTCCATACCCTCAGCTGTGGGAAAAGAGAATGCACTAAGTCAATGAATACAAAGAGATGCTGCAAAGTTTCTGATTCACAACTGCAATATTCAGTACACTTCTGGTATGCAAAACCCTGCAACTTAGATATGACTGACTGTACAATGGGTACCATAGCTATACAATAAGCAGAGCCCTATACTTTAATTCACTCATCCAAGGGTTGGCAACCCAAAAGATAAGAAGAGCTATTTTAAAAAATTCCTTCAATAACCAAGTGTTTTGAGAGGCCCAATGGGTTTAGCCTCCTGGTGGGGAATAGAAGGAGCCTGGCCAGGGCATCTGCCACAGGGTCCCCTGGCGGGGGGAAGAGGAGCCTGAAACAAGGAGCAGCCCACCCACAGGGTTTCCTGGTAGCAGTGGGGAGCCTGAAGTCTGGTGCAAGCCACCCGCAGGGTCCCCCAGTGGCGGGGGAAGCTTGGACCCTGGAGCCGCAAGAGGGCAGCCAAAGAGCCACAAGGGGCTCCAGAGCCACAGGATGCAGACCACTGATTAGAACTCACCTTTTATGGACCACCACCACAAACAGCCACCACTCAACTTCTCTTTCATCCACTTGAAAGAATAAAAATGATGATTCACTAGGCATTACGGCTATGTCTACACTTGCACTTTTTAGTCGACTTTAACTAAGTTGACTTAATTAAGTCGACTTTAAGTCGATTTAGTTAAGTCGACTTAGTGTGTCTACACTTAAAATTAAAGTCGACTTAAAGGGGAACTTACAAAGTCGACCTAGAGCGTCCACACTGGATGTTCTAGGTCGACTTTGTGGGGCTAAGGGGACCTTGGGCAGGTCCACGGTGGTGGGGGGGAGCACCCCCTGTGTACAATGAGGCAAAGGGGGACAGGGACCCTGGCAGGGCAGAGCCCTGTGTGTGACTGTCTGGATTTAGGGAAGCATTTATGATATTATTTTCTATGGATATCTCATAAATGCTATAATCCATAGGAACTATGTCATGTTTGGTATCAATAGAAAGGTAGTCATTTGCTGGGAATGATTATATAGTTGATGTCTAGGAATTCTATTTTGATTAGAAGTTAAGAATTTGATGTTATATCCATACTTTAACCTCTGTCATTCTGGACGGGAGGGTGTGAACAACCGTTGTCTCCTTAATGTTTAGGAATTTTCCAGGGATAATGGTCCTAGGGAGTATCCTGATGAGCCATTGAGGACATAAAGAATACAAACATTGTATCCTTAATGACACAATCAAATTAGCAATCCCCATTTATTTCAATGGCCGGTTAGTTCGAACTAAGAAATTAGTTCAAATTAACATGGCCACATTGGCTAATTCGAACTAGTTAGTTTGAATTAAAGCCTTACTTCTAAAGCCCTATTCGAACTTATTAGTTCGAATTAAGGAAGCCCTTAATTCGAACTAACTAAAGCCTATTTCTATTACTCCAGTTCACAAAATCATCCAGATCTTTCTGTATGATATCCCTATCCTTTTCTGTATTGGCAATTGAGCTTCCTGTTGACTCAGTAATAATCATATGCTGGGCTAATAATCATTTTTGCCTTGGCCTAAGAGTTCAGCTAGCTGGGGATATAGTTATGACTAGAATTGAGCAAATACCACTGAGAGATTTCCATGAGCATTGACACAGAGTTAAAAATTAATTTGTTTTGGATGTGCTTAGAAACATTCAACCTAAAGTTACAGCTGCCTATTAATATTTGCTTTATATGAATACTTAATGAGGGAGCATGGACTCTGAAGATCTAGGTTTAACCCCTGGTTCTGTCACAGACCAGTAGTGTGACCTTGGACAAATCATTGAATCTTTTTGTGTCTCAGTTTCTCAACAGTAAAATGGAAGTAACAACACTTCTCTTCTCCCACACATTGTCTATTTTGTCTGTTTAGTGTGCAAACATCGCAGGGCAAGGACATATTTTCCATGTGTATGCACAGCACCTAGCACAACAATACCACAGTTTCAGTTGGAACCTGTAGGAACAACTATGGCTGACTGGAAAACTAGAATTCTGTATTGCAAAAAATGGCAGAGTTTCAGAGTTGTTTCCCCTTTCAATGTGAAAGAAAACAGATTTTTCAAAATTTTATGAAAAACACACATACCTTCCACTCCAGAATAGCCAACACTGTGACCCTAGGCCTCTTGGGATTACTACTTAAATATGAAAAGATCAAGGCAGGCTGCAAAAAGAAGAGCAGATTCTCCAAGAACTGGTGGGTTACCTGAAGATAAACTTCCCCCAACCAGCCATCAACAATGCTTCTGATTCCCCACATTGGTTATTAAGAAACCACAACAAAATATACTCAGCCTCCTTTACTGCATTTTAGCCACTAGTTCCCAAACAGCCACTGGGTCTAATAAAGTGGTGTTATTTACAACTCCAAGCTCTTTATCCAGAGGTTCTTCTGACCACAAACGGACAGCCATATTGCCAGAACAATATAAGTTTGGATCTAATCCAAAGTACCATGCTGCAAACCAATTCTTTGGTAACTAAAACTAAAGGTTTATTATACAAGAAAAGAAACAAATTATGAGAAATATTAAAGGATCAAAGCAAATCACATACATACAATGATTAAAAGTCTAATTAAAGCAAGTCCTTGGTCGCATTTGGAGTTTTCAGGTTTGTATAGTTCCTCTGATATACACCCAGTCCTTTGTTCCACAACTTCAATTGCCGATGAATAGATGCAGAGGTATTTGTTGACTGAAAGCTGCACAGACTAAAAGAAAATGGAGGTGAGCGCAACTGCTTTTATATATCCTTTCTTATTCCAGGATGTGTGTGGAGTTTTACAGAAACAAAATGGAGATAAGAGTCACATGGGCAAGTCCTGGTGACTCATAAGGTCTCTTTCTAGCCCCACTATACCTTAATGTGGTTCCCTCAATGAGCCATTAAGGAGACAATTGCTGTAGACATCCTGTCTGGAGTGTTTCCCAGAATCACATCATAAGATAAAATATAACAAACATATTCATAACACCTACACATTAAAAATACAATCATTCTTAGCAAATTCTGACCTTTCTATCAGCACCCAACATGGCGTATCCTATACGGATTATTATAATTTTTAAATATTGATATGAAATAAGATCATAAATGGTTCCCTAAATCCAGAGAGCGTCCCAAGCTAAATGGCTAGAACAATCATTTGGGTTATGGGAGACCCAAGTTTAAATCAGATCAGGATTTGAATCAGGTAGAGCAGGACTGTTGTTTACATTCAGTTACGCATGCATTGCACCAACACGGGCAGTAGCATAGGCTCCTATTCCACATCATAGGAGGATCTGGGACCAGGCTACAGACCAGCCCAGTATTGGGGTGTTGAGCTGGATTTTGCTATACCCTAAAAGACTCGGTTGTTCTGGCTTCTTGAAGTCTAAAGGTGACCTGCAAAGCTGTTTCATATTTGTTCACTTTTTTAGCTTGAGATTCATAGGCCATGGAGATCCACCCTTGCTATATTCTTCAAAACTTGTTTTAAAAAAGATAAAATAATTATGGTCAGATACTTTACTCATCGTCATGGAGAAACTGAGTGAGAAGTATTTAAGCTCCATCCATGGTAACATCAATGCTATTTGCATGCTAAGCAGATGCAAATACAATTGCCCTCTCTCTCTCCATGTTTGTTTATACACTGCTACTTTCCAAGGGTAGAATGTAACAAATTTAACAAAAATGGAGTGGGATGTCTCTAATTCAGAAGACACAAAACCCGATCTGTAAACAGTTTTTACATTTTGTAGTTGGGTTTAGAAATTGATAGAGTTAACTTGGTGCAGCCTACAAGTATGAAGGCATTTATACTAGTATAATAGTGTTTATATCTAAATCAATGTAGTTACATAATTACAAGAACTGTGTATAGACAACCCCAAAGATATCCAAGACGCTGAAGGGGAAAAAATGTGTTTAAAAAGCAAATTTCAATACAGAAAAGAGACTTTTTTTCAACTAAGACTTAAAACATATATGCTAACATATGAAGGTGTCACGGAGTACGCTCACCTCATCGCCCCGTTAGGGAAACTCTGAGAAGGGCACCAGAGGAACAGGTATCTCTGCAGCTTGAAATAGTTCCCGGGCTTTCTCCAAGCTATTACAATTGACACATTGTCAGCTAAAGTCTGTAGGTAGCCCTCGGATCGGGGCAGCACAGCCTAACAGCTAGAGTTCATAAGCAGCCCTGGATCAGGGCAACACAGAGGGGTTAAAGTAAGCTGGAATGCACCAGAACATCATTCCAGGGCCCACAAATTTGGGCCCACAAATTTGAGCGGCCAGCATTCTGGGGCCCCTAAAAATAGAAAAAGCAGGCGGAATGCATGTTCCGCTCTGCCCTGGCCTGGGAGCTGCAGCCAACCTGGGCTGCTCCTTCATGGAGAAACAGCAGCAGGCTGAGCCAGTGGGGAGCTGGGTCCTAGTGCTGGTAGGGTTCCCTCTCTGTGTATGCTGGGCTGCCCAGCCTACATAGAAATGAAATTCTTCCAGTGCTAGGACCCAGGAGGGAGCATTTAACTGCAGCACAGCACTGGAGCCCCTGCAGGAAAGGAAAGTGAGGGAAACTATGTGGGTCTGATCCAGGGGACCCCTTACCATCCTCACCTGCACCCCTGCCATCCCTCCCTTTCTCTCCCACTTCTGCCGTCCATAGGGTATATTGGGTTTCTCTAGTGTAGGGTGAGCCCACCCGTCACAGAGGGCTATTTGAAAAATTCAAAAAAAGGTTGACCACACAACTTAAAGTATATTCCAATTCAATTTTTACCAATCAATTATTCACTGCACAACTCTAGGTGAAGAAAATCTATGCATGTGCTCAAAGTTATTTATGTGCTTAAGTCCTTTGCTAGATCAGGGCTTGGGCAGTGTTTCCAGAACTGAGCCCAAGAAGAGGAAGGTAGTCTAAGAAGATGGAAGGAAGCCAAAGAAATAGTTGACAGAATAAGCCGCAAACACAAAAAAATAGTTAGGAACCAGAAAAAGCCAGCAACCTAGAAACACAAAGTAAAGTAAAGTTGGTGCATAGTAAATGAGAGCCAGAAATACAACAAAGGTTTGGAAAAAATATTTATTTTATTTCAAATTAATAACAGGAAAGAACCTATAAATGTGGCACAAATTGTTTAATGCCCTGTGGAGTGCCAACATTATACCATTCATTTATACATGCAGGTGTATTATTTCTAGTTCCCTGGATAAAAAAAGAGAAGGAAAGAAAGAAAGAAAATTGTTTCCCATGTATTCTGTTGCATTTTAAAATATATATTTTCACTGCTCTATTGCCAAAGGTTCTTATTCTTCCAGACCTAATAATAACTAATCACTGCCCTGGGCCTGAAAGTATGGTTAGCACTTTGTGGGGGGTTATTCCTCCATCTCTATTAAAGATCCATTTTTAAATGGTCCTTGTATACTTAGTGATTTCTTCCAAAATGTTATGTCTCCCTGTGGAAAGATTTTTCCATTAAACCTTCTCCTTCCTCCAACTTCCATAATCCTGGATCTGGCTGTCTGCTATTTGGCCAAATTAACTTTTTAGTATAATTGATCCTATGGATTTCCTTCAGAAAAATCAGTACATCAAAGTAAAATTCTATTTCATTCAGTGTTTCCTCTTCCACCCACTGAGAGACATGCTGCCATTGCATAGTTTTTTGTGGTTGCTCAGCTACAATTGTGAAGGGACAAAGAGGGATACAATATTGCCCCCAAGTCCAGGAGAAGAACAGCAAAATGGTGCAGTAGAGAATAGGACCAGCTCTGCTCCCATTAATCATGCTTAAGAACATCCTTCAGTTTTGCCTTTAATCCAGAGATGTCGAAGTCATTTGCTACAGTGAGCCAGGTTTGATTTAAATGTACTTCGAGTGGGCCATGCGTACCATAAATAAAAATACTATGGCACTCTTCTGGCATCGCAGAGTGCTGGGTATGCGAAACTGTGCTCTGTGATATCTCTCTCTCTCTTTCTTTCTTTCTCTGGCTATGTCTACACTTGCACTTTTAAGTCGACTTTAACTAAGTTGACTTAACTAAGTCGACTTAGTGTGTCTACACTTAAAATTAAAGTTGACTTAAAGGGGAACTTACAAAGTCAACCTAGAGCGTCCACACTGGATGCTCTAGGTTGACTTCGTGGGGCTAGGGGGACCTTGGGCAGGTCCACGGTGGTGGGGGGGGAGCACCCTCTGTGTACAATGGGGCAAAGGGGGACAGGGACCCTGGCAGGGCAGAGCCCTGTGTGTGACTGTCTGGATTTAGGGAAGCATTTATGATATTATTTTCTATGGATATCTCATAAATGCTATAATCC
>ML685851.1:2691292-2772560 GCA_007922175.1 Pelusios castaneus | reverse complement strand
GGATTATAGCATTTATGAGATATCCATAGAAAATAATATCATAAATGTGTCCCTAAATCCAGACAGTGTCACACCGTGCCCACATGCCCTGCCCTTTGGGGGGCATACCAGGCTCCCCCTGTGCCCCCCCCCAGCAGGGAGGGCATTGGTGTAGTCCTGGGGTAGCCCTAAGTCGACTTAGGGCTACCCCAGGGCTACACTGGCTTAATTTGACTTTAGAAAGTCGAATTAAGCCTTAGGTCGAGTAGAAAGGTGGTTTAATAAAGTCGACTTAATTTTCATTAAGTCGACTTTATTTTGCTTAAGTCGACTTAAGCAAGCTGCTTAAGTTGACTTAAGCAAAGTGTAGTGTAGACGCAGGGCACATTAAGTCGACTTAAGCCAAGCTTAAGTGGACTTAATTTACCAGTGTAGACGCAGCCTCTGTTAGGGAGAAAGTGTGGTGACGCGGAGTGCACTCTCGCATACTCAGCACTCCATGATGTCGCGAGACCTGATACTCTTGCGGCATCACGGTGCGCTGGGTATGCAAGATCACTCTCTCTCTCTGTTAGGGAGTGACATTGGTCCTGCCGAATGCAGTCAAGGGCCAGATGGAAGAAGTCCACTGGACACATTCAACCTGCGGGCCGCATGTTTGACAGCCCTGCTAATCTTTCCACTAAGGCATTCTTTTTGGCCATGTGGTGCTAAACAGGATCTGACACAAAGATTTTAACAAGTCATTGTTGGCCATAGTCATTGTGCGCTGCAGAGACACTCAAACTTTTTTTTTTTTTTTAAAGTGTAGACTATACCTTTCTTCCAGCCATCACAGGAAGGACCTCTTCTCCATTTCATGATCACACAACATCTCTGTGGCAGCTACAGTCATTACTAAAACAGAAAAGCTATATTAGCAATAGAGCTGGTCAGAAGCTGGAATTTCTATTCTAAGAGAAATTAATATAGAGATATAATTTTAAAAAAATCATTCCACAGAGGAAAAAAGGCTAAACTTCAAAATTTCTCATAAAATGAACATTTCTAAAATGTTTTGATACTTGTTTTCTTTTATTTTAATGTTATGATTTATAATATAACATGAAATAACACAGTTTGAAATGAAATCATTTTGAAAATGAAAAACAGATATGGGCCTTTGCTTCTCAAAATGCTTCCATTTTTATTATTTTTCCCACTAAACAAAATTTTTTTCAAAATCATTTTGTTCCCACAGAATGTTTGGATTTCACTCATTCATGCATGCATCCATTCATTCAATCAGCTTTTTGCAACAGAAAAACATTTAGGAAAGTTTTCAACCAAAGCTCTAATTAGGAAATAATGACTACATTTTTAGTCATCTTTAATGTGAAAAGGGTTTTTTGTATTATTAGGAAAAAATGTATTACATGATCTAATTTCAGACTTTATTTCATCTCCTTCCCCAGCTGTTCTGCCTTCTCTCCCTCCCACCCCCCCTCCCCCTCACCCCCCACCCCCCACACACCCCCTTCATCCCCTGTTCCCCATACATGTGCTTTAGTGATGGTTAGTTGCCTTCTGCCCTGGACATACTTAAACACATAGATGCTAAAGTCAGGAGGGACCAATATGATCATCTAGTCTGACCTCCTGCACAAGGCAGGCCACAGAAACTCACCCATCCCGTCCTGCAATAAACATCTAACCTATGACTCGGTGAAGGTCTTCACTGATGGCGGCAAATTCACCACCGTCAATTCGAACTTCCTGATCAACTGCTTGGGTCTATGAAGACCTGCTCAGCAGATCAGGAAGTTTGATCTGCCCCTCCATTTGACTCAGCATAGTGGACAAGCTGGGAGTTAGGCATTGGAACTGAGGAATACAAGTTATTTTAATTAACTTCTGTATCTCAATTTGACTTCTGCCGAAAAGGGCAAGCAGTGTGGACCTGCCCTAAGTTATTAAAGTCCTCAAATTATGATTTAAAGACTTTAAGGCTCAGAAAATCCACCAGCAATTGAGTCAGGCCCCATGCTACAGAGAAAGGTGAAAACCACCAGACCCTTTGCCAATCTGCCCTGGAAGAAAATCCTTCCTGACCCCAATATGGTGATCAGTTAAACCCATGAGTACTTCCCCATTCCCTTCCTCCTTGAACATTCTTGTCTCACTCATGCTTGACAATTCCATTCCCAGTGATGACTCTGATCACCAACTCCTCTTTCCATTTGCCTCATGTAGCATTGGCACCTTGTTTCCAGCTCCTTTTACAGGTCTCTAGAATCTTCTTCACACCAAGAAGCCTGAAGAGCTGCAGCTACAGCTGGAAACAGGGAGCACAGCCAGCATCATATGACCAACACACTCTCTGCAGACCACCAGCAAGTTCTCTGTGGATTACCAAACTGTTCAGTATCCAGAGATTGTGAATTGTTGGTCTACCACACACAACAAGCCTGAGCCTATTTCTGTTGATGTCAATAAAAGGAAGCTTGGCATTGAGTGCACAGGGGAGCTGGGTAGACTCAATAAATGGAATAGGGCCTGGCTCTCACAGGTACTCAGTTCTTTCAGTTCTAATTGGCTAGAATCATAGTTGCAGTGGTAAGTACCCTTGAAAATCAGTCTCTGACTCCTTTCCAAATTCTCAGGGAGCCCATTCTAGCTCATCGTAGAGTTATGGGATGGGGGAGGGTTGGCTGGTTATTTTGTTTTCATTTCATCATTTAAGCCACAAGAAGAGGTGAAAAAATATTTTAGTTTAGCAAATCAATGTTCCACTTTGAAATCTGGCAGGACTAGTCTTCCTCTTTCTCCTGGGAGGATTAATTTGCTTCTTTTTATTCTTAGCTCTTTATTATTCCAATTAAACGGTATAAAAGTGAGATTGAGAGTTCTGGAAAAACTGAAAGGTAAACACAGTAGGTGGGAACTGCTTAAAATAAAAATAAAATTTATGGAGAGTGTAGAAACTTTTATCACATTAATGTGACCTGTTTATGATAAAGGAAATTTCCTTCATCTAATGAGCTCTGTGTTTATGATGTAACAAAGGAGGATATTTTATATTATATATTAAATCTAAGGAAGTTAAAATCTTAACCCCAAGGAACTAACCATGTTTAATTTTGTGTTTAAAGGGAATTTTGTTAACATTTATATTGTTTTAGTAACTACAATATGGAGATCACACTTCCCAATATTCATTTCATTTTATAGATTGAATTATAACATTGATTTCAAACTCACTTCAAATTAAATTAAGAAACTGGTACATACTGTAAAAGAGAAAGGCTGCAGTTTTCTATGAACAGTATGGAACTACATCTGATCAATAAAATCCTAAATGTTATAATTTTGCTATGTCAGAAAATCTGTAAGTCGACCTAATGAAAGCTTAGGTCGATTTAGTAAGGCATGCTGGTTAGGTCGAACTAACCCTCCTTAGGTCGACCTAAGCCCAGTGTGGATGCATAAGTCCACTTTCTTAAGTCAACCTAAAGGAAGTTAGGTTGAATTAATAAGTCCTGGTTAAGGGAAAGCACTTTGTTAAGTTGACCTAATAAGGTCGACTTTAGGTAGACTTAAAGTCGACCTTATTAAGTCAATTTAACAAAGTCGACTTAACTTTTTATAGTGTAGACATAGCTTCTAAGTATTACCTGAAAACAAATAACAAGGTTTGGTTTGAAAACTGGACCTTGTAGCTTTAGGTTATGCCTTTAAACATTTTGATATGGCTTTGCAAAGCTCCCATTCAGACACTATATCAAAACAACATCAGCTCCAGAGAAGATAGGCTTTAAAGTGAGAGACCTGGTATATTCAGTGCTCTAAATGAAAGCATTCTTTTCAGCATGGATTCTGACACCATGTTATGCTTTAATCTAGTCTTCTATAATAAATTTCCCACAACAAGTTCCCCTAAGTCTCAGCCTAACTCTAGTCTCCAGATAAATGGAAGCACAGTGGAGTGGAACCATGGTCTGGACAGGACAAAACAGGGTGAAGAACATTTTAAGTTAAGATCAAGGTAGAATTACAATCAGCTAGGAAATGTGCTAACGGAGAACAAAGGGATAGAAGCAATGTTTAGTTTGTGCCAAGGCTTCCCAGGACTGAGCCCTGGTACCTCTAGGCTTAACAGTTCATTGTCCCAGCTCCTCTGTGCTTGCTGTATGAATGGGAAAATGTTGCTTGAGTCCTAGCACCTCTTTCATTAAACATTAAGCACTGGGTAGAAGTACTATTTTCATAGGATCCTGCTAGTCAAGCTTCTAAGCTTATGACAAAGTTAATAATGCATAGTTAATAATGCAAAGTTATAATTCATGTCTGCTACAGCGAAGATCTTGAAGTAATGTGAGGAAAAGCATCTTCAGTATGAATGAGTTTTCTCTACAATACTTAATACTATGCTTAAAGCATAGTTTCATCTTTTTCCTGCATATATAGATAGATAGATGCATAGATCAATATATAATTGATTGAAAATGACATTGAAACTTTTAGTATATATTAATAATAATTCTATTTTAAATGAATATATAATTGAGCTCTGTCTGACACCATCAGGGTTCTGGAGAAAACCAAGTGTCCTATCTCAAAGGAATAGACTTGATTTCATAAGAAATTAAACAAACATCACTGTGCAAACAGCTGCTTTGTACTGAAGTTTCCATGAAACTTCTGGAAATTATACTTTTCATTGCACGGTCTTTTTCAGTGAGTAAAATGCTTACTGCAGGTGGTTTATTCTGTGTCTCTTAGTGCTCTGACAATACTTCGATGGGAAATATATGAATTATTCATAATTCTTGAAGATGTTGTGCAAGTTCTATGCCAGCTACAATGGAATAAGAGAACTCATGCAGATGTAGAGAGCGGAAGTGCAAGACATGGGTTTTTGCATGAACAGTCGAAGTGGATGCAGGAAAATCAATTGCCACATTAGACTGCTGAGATAGTCACAGTTGGAAATTACATGGGATAAAATATTAGTCATGCCCTTTTTACTGAATTACCAGTAATCCTGTGGAGACCATCCGCAGACGCTCAACATTGCTCTGCTCAGCTGAGATATTTTAAGGTGCCCATAATCTTCGTACTGTCTTCATTCTGGGCAGAGTTTGTTGGACTAGTCCCAGGACCTCACAGGCAGAAACAGCTGCAGAAGTTCACAGTCAGTATCAATGTCAATAGTGAGACCAAAGGGCAGAGCTGGTGACAGGTCAGGGGTCAGGCCAAGCATCAATATTGGGTATCAGGATCCATGTGAATGTTCAAGTGGGAGGCAACATCCAAGTCTGAGTCAAGGTGAATACTGGGCGATCATTAACAGAGAATGTAAGGTAGTTAAGGCAACTAGCTAGTGACCCCTACTGTTTGGCTCCCTTTTCTATTTAAATCCAAGGGGCATTCCAGGAAACAGTAGGGGTCACTAGCTAGTTGCCTGTGGCAGGAGCAACTTTCAAGGTTCAGCCTCAGTATCAGAATCAATAGTCAGACCCAGGGTCAGGGCATAGGGCAGAGCCAGAGAAAGGCCAGGGATCAGACTACAGGTCAATACTGGGCATGAGGGTCCTTGTGGTATTCAAGTCAAGATCCAAGTCAAGATCCAAGTTATAGCTGAGTTTAATACCAGAAATCCAGGAACAGAGGGTGCAGGGTGATCATGGTAGCTGTATAGTGACTCACGTTGTTGTCTGGATGCTTCCTGAAGTGCCCCTTGGGTTTATATTATGGGTCTACACATTTATGAAAATAAATATAACATGAACAGCAATGATGAGAACAGGAGAAAGTGGAATGATGGAAGGCTTGGTGTGAAGTGGTGAAGCAAAAGCAACGGAAAGGTTTCTTGGCCTTGAGACCCTTTACATGTGTTTCAGCTCTAGTCCATGAAGCAATACACTTGCAGAATAATCAGATACTGAGACAGAGAGAGAACTGACACCCAGAATAGACACTCCTATGGAACCATTTCTAAATATAACACGAGACAAGACAAGATAGGCTAATGTTGCTGCAAAACCAAAATAAGTTGCCTACATATATCAGGGAAGCCTTCTAGCTGAATTTAGAAAAGGCCACCATGTTTGTTGGCCAGATATAGAAAATGATAATTGAAGAAAATTATTTTTATATATCTTCCATAAAAGATACATAGGAAGCATATTTGGGATATTAAAAGGAATAAAAGAATACAGCTTTGTACTACTACAAAATAAAACAATTAACACAAAACACAAAGCATTGCAATTTTACTTGCTGACACTCATTACAAGGCCAAAAAACGTAAAGCAAAAATACCAACAGTTGCTGGAGATGTCGTGTAGAGTACAGTTATATTGCTCATGTAATGTGGAGCTGTAGGAAAATACAGTTACTGTAGAAACATACAAAGATCAGAGACTGCCCCCCCGCTCGCTACATCACATTATTGACACAGATGAGAGCACTTCATGAACCCAAAACTTGCTCTGCTGGCCATGTCACTGGAAGAGTGGACAATGACCTGACCAGCAATGAAAGTGGAAGTTTGAATATTCTTTTCTCTATCAAATTTACATTACTCAGAATTGTGAGTAACCAGGAACACCACCAGCACAAGAATGTATTCAGGAAATTCCACAGGAAATGTAATGAATGTTCAGGGTACATGCAAACAAGAAGCTCTGAACTAAAATCAGAAAAAATCTTAGGCTCCTTGGTCAAAATGTGTATTATAAAACATAGGTAATCATATCCTTTTTTAACACACAGTGTCTGTCATTTTTGCTGGCTATCAGAGAACTATCACTTATAAACTCTCTTTTACCAACAACAATTAAAATTCAATTAAATATGGCTGACATCTACCTTTCACCAATTCATGCTGACTTGCATACCACTGCATTTTTCTAAATATAGAGCATCTTTAACTTCTGGTTTAGTTAACATTTCAGTTCTCTGTTTGTATTCTGAATGCTTTCTTACTTTCCTACCCCAATGCAAAAACATAATAAATAAAATACCTCTCTCTCTCTATCTCTCTCTCCATTCAACTCCCGCTGAGAATCCCTAACTTCTGGGCCCATTTGTGGCCTGGTAGAAAGGAACACTGTGGAGGCAGCACCTTCCTTTGTAATGGTGCAACTGGCCCTGCTTCTCCTTCAGGTGCATCTTGTCCACTCCACACACCATACAGAGAGCCATAGCCACACCTCACCCATCTCCTCAGTGCCCTATCTAGAGCTCCATGTGTTTCAAAGACATGGCAAAGGAGCAGACCTTGCCCTCCCCACCTAGAATAGATACTGCAATCATGATGAAAGCATGATCCTTGCACACATTCCCACATAAGGCCCTGTCATATTCCCATCTTGTGCTTTCTGGAAAATGGAATCCAATGATGCTATTTTTAGAGAGTTATTTAAGAATATAACTGGATCATAAAAATCAGTTTAATATGTTTTCCTAATTATTTCACATACAGGTCTAAAATTGTCTGTGATTATTCTATTCCATTAGCGCTGAACAGAGCTGGTTGGAAAATGTTTTTTTTTTTTTCCTATGCAGAAATGTTGCTTTTTTTTTGCAAAAATTTGAAAAAACAAACATTTTGATTTTGAAATGCAGTTGAAATGCCTCATGCTCTCACTCTCCGCTAACAGCTGAGCCTCCCTGATTGGATTATGGGATATCAGAATCTCCACTTTAAGAGAGGAGAGGTGGTACATCATGGTAGTCACTGGCCATGGTGCATGATGGAAGATGTAGTTCAGTGTGAATCCCAAACCATAGAAGCAAATGGAGACACAAGGCGAAAGGAATACCACCCATGCACTAATAGACTTTTAGGCAAGGAGAGACCAATACAATCATTTAGTCTGACCACCTGCACATTGCACTCTTCTGAAGCACTGTGGCAGCATCGCCAATTAAAATATTTTGGGTTTTAGCCAAAATATTTTGGTTTACAGGAGTTTGATTTTTCACTGAAAAAAATTAAATTTTCCACAGAAAGCAGAAGTTTTCCATGTAAAATTTCATTTACTCAAAAAGACAATCCTCCATCAAAAACCATTTTTGAGGGAAATTTTTCAACATGCTCTAGGTGTACAGATTCATTTAAAAAATGTAGTGTGAAATGGTCATACGCCCTTGTGTGTCTGTATGCCTCTTGACATCCCTCACACTAACAGCTGGTCAGTAAGTATAACCCATATGCCTTATTGAGACTATTTCTTTAAAAGGAATCCCTTGGGCTGGGTTGCTGTTGCTGGGCAGAGTTAGCTGCCCAGATCCAGAAGTTTCCGGAAACTGTGTGTGGTCATTGAGCATGCTCCACAAACTTTCCTACAGGTGTGATGGTCATGCCCTGAGAGCAGGAGATAGGGTAGTTGGTTTGAGAAGAGTCTATGTGCTCAGTGTGTGACTGGGAGAAACTGAGCCAGGAGTGGACAGCAAGATGTTTTCTCCCTACTCTGGAGCCTTTTGCAGTAAGAGTTTCTTCATATGTGAATGTGACTGAGTGCTGGTTAATCAGTAAGTTGACTGGAGGCTGGTTCCAGCAGAGGAAGAGTCATCTGCATGGATTTCTACTGAGGATTCCTGCAACCAAAGAAGAAAAAGCTGCTTCTTTCAACTCAAGCCTTTGGGACTTGCTGAACAGAGACTATAACTGAGATCTGGGCGAACATCACCTAAACTTTGGGAACTCTTGAGTTTCTATCTCACAGTATTCTTGTGGGGACTGTTCTATTTAAATTCAAATTGTTTTCTTGTTTGTGTTGCGGAAAAGAAAGCTGTGACATGGTGAATGTGGATTTACCAAATAGCCACAACATGTTATAAATATATACTAGTTATTATGTTTTCTTATTATAAGATATATTTAGTTAGTAGTTAATAAAGCTCATTGCTTTTGTTTTCATTAACTCTGAACAGTCTTTGCTGTGAGTCCCTTAAAGACTGAATCTTGGGTCTCCGGTTGCTTCTGTATAGGAGTTGGGTTTTGGGGGTTTTTTTAGGCACTGGAGAAGAGCTATTAAAAGAATTCTAGCCTCCTGAAGGTTGCATAAGCTCCATTTCTCATATGAGGCATTTGATATCAGTTTGTGCAAGAGAAACATGATGCATAGGAACGCTAAGCAGGCAGATAGAAATTATTTGCAATTATATTATTCTGATTTTGGTTTTTGAAATGGTTTTATTTTCCATTAATTCTACACTTGCAGTGGATAATCAACAACTAACTTCAGCAATAGCTGTGACTTAAATGAGTGAGAACAGAGTTTGGTCTGGCTCACCTAGATAGGGACAAACCACGTCCCCAGTCCTGCAGTTGGAGGCAGTCGGACAGACAGTTCCCTGTTCCCTCCAACGTGAAGGCACTCCTTCCGTCATGAATCCTGGGGTCTTTCTGCTGCCATTCTGACACTGTTATAGTGGTCTCTTTCCACTTCTTCCAGCTTTTGTGGGCCATGTGCCCACCCTTTCCCCACATACTTTCTTGGGATTCTACATGAGTGCAAGGGTTCATCTACACCATTCGGATTGTAGGATCAGGGCCCATGTCATAACCAGGTTAAAAAAACAATCAAGAAAATACGTTTTAGTTTGACTTCACTGGATGTTTTGTCCAAATAAGGACTTAATAAAATAACTTTAAGAGCAGGCCCAGAGAAGGTTACAATGTACAAGTCTGTACATTGTACAAGTCTGAAGCTCTTTCTGCACAAAAGACACTTTCTATACCAGGGGTGGCCAAACTTACTGATCCTATCGGCCACATATAACAATCTTCAAAAGTATGGGAGCCAGGGCACACCTGTCAAGCCTTGGGGCTTCAGCCTTGTGGAGGGGTTGTGGGGCTCAGCGTTTCTTTCCCATGGGGCATGCCTGCCAAAACCCTGAGCCCCAGGAGGAACCTCCCACATGGCAGAAGCCTTAAGACCCTTACCTACCACGGGTTGATGCCCAGGCAGACATGCCCAGGCAGACATGCCCAGGCAGAAGCCCTGAGCTCCAGCAGATGCCTCCCTGTTGGGCATAAACCTTGAACTCTCACCTCACTGCAGAGCAGAAGCCCTAAACTCCCACCTCAGTCTGGTAGGCAGAGTGTGAGGCTGGACCATACAGGGCTCTGTGAGCCACACTTTAAGTGGAAAAGAGCAACAGGCAACTCCCCAGTCTCAGTTTCACCATCGCTGCCATATACAGTGGAAGTATGACAGGGCCATACCTATGGCATGATAGTCATTAGATTTGGTTAGGGGATCTAATGACTCAATGGTATCATAATACAGGGACAGAGGGGAAGATTCACAAATGAGTAGTCAATCACACTATTTAGTCTCCCCCCAACCTCTCACCCCACCCCAAAGTGCAAGATTCAATTTTCTTTGTAGTTTTTTAAGCTTCCCCCCTTTTGAAAAGACTGAGATTTCACAGTGACTTGCTTTTTTTCAAAGAGGGATTAGATATCTGTCAAATTGGCTGACTGATACATTTCATCTCCACAGCAATTAAAGTGCCTGGCCTGCAACCAAAACATTCTTCTGTGGTTTAGATTCAAATATTTGTTAAAAATGCATTAAAAGTTTGCTCAGGAGTTACAGTTTTACAAAGACAACTGCAACAATGATTGAAGAGAATTATTTTGTTTTAATTCAAAATCCAAATAATCTGCTTAACAGAGAATTAGTATATTGTACCCTCCTCTATAGATGTACCCTAAACCACCTGCTCAAAAAATAAAGCAAAGGTGAATGGTAACTAGCAGTATAAAACTCACATTCCTTCTGCCCTTTGCTCAGGCATGGTGCCACAGAAGTTTGATTCCATAAAATTTGTTTTTTTCATTTTGAATAATTTACAGTGGAGCAAAACTAATAAATCAGAACAGTACCAGAGGTCATGAATAGGGATGTATGTTTTTCCAAAATGTCGAAATGCAATACTTTTACACACACTAAAAGAACTACACAGCTCTCCACCTGGCAGCCTTAATTGAAGTTAATAACACTTGTTTAGATGTAAGGAAATTCTTTGACACCTAGACCATTTTTTAATGAAATGATCAATCAATCATCATCTAATTTTAAGAAATCAAAGCAGTTAGTTCTGGCAATATGTCATATTAGGGCAGCTAGGTTTCTAACTACGTCTAATATTTTAAAAACATGGTCTAGTTTCTTAGCAATATCATCTACTTTCAAGCATATACCATTTTGGAAAACCTGTTGCTGTATTTAGGACTATTATTATAGTATCAGTGACTAGTCATGACAGCTTTTCGGTGACTGAAGACATGAAACATATTACACTCAAATGCTCTGAAATCCATCATATTTGTAACGTATTGTTTTGTATTTCAGATTTAGCCTTCCCATTGACAATGTCCTTCTTGCTATATGTTTTGGAGATAGCATCTGATGGGCTAAGAATACCTAACTCCACGAAGCTGTGGGTCTTGGAACATCAGATATGTTCTGATTGGTAAAGGCGTGCTTGTAAAATAACTCTCACAATAACTAGGAATAAATTTCTTTAGCTAAAAACAATCTGTGTTCAAGAGCATAAGGAGGGAATCAGAGCTGGATTTCTAGTTAGGCTCAGTAGGTGGTTGTGCAGGACATCAAACTTGTCCGGGGCCTGTGGCCAGTGTGGGAAGCTACCACTGAGAAGGTGCTCCGAGAATGCTGGTGTCCTGCACAACCACCGAAACTCTGGCCCTGCTCCCTGTTCCTCCTGCTCTCTTCCGGTGCTCCACTTCCTTCCTTCTCCTCCTCCTCCTCCTGAGACCCTGATCCCTGACCAGGCTGGAAGCCAGACCCCATGGATGAGACTATTCCCCCTGCTAGAGCTGGCTGAGACAATCATAGAATCATAGAATAATAGGGTTGGAAGGGACCTCACGAGGTCATCTAGTCCAACCCCCTGCTAAAAAGCAGGACCACTCCCCCTAAATTATCCCAGCCAGGGTTTTGTCTAACCGAGCCTTAAAAATCTCCAAAGATGGAGATTCTACCAATTCCCTAGATAGCTCATTCAAATGTTTCACCACCCTCCTAGTGAGAAAGTTTTTCCTAATATCCAACCTTGACCTCCCCAGCTGTAATTTGAAACCATTGCTCCTTGTTATGTTCTCTGTTACCCTCGAGAACAGCCTAGCTCCCTCCTCTTTGGAGCAACCCTTCAAGTAGTTGAAGGTTGCTATCAAATCTCCCCTCAGTCTTCTCTTCTGTAGACTAAATAAGCCTAGTTCCTTCAGTCTCTCCTCATAAGTCATGTTCCCCAGCCCCCGAATCATTTTTGTTGCCCTCCGCTGGACTCTTTCTAATTTGTCCACATCCTTTCTGTAGTGGGGAGCCCAAAACTGGACACAGTACTCCAGATGCGGCCTGACCAGTGTCGAATAGAGGGGAATTATCACATCCCTCGATCTGCTGGCAATACTCCTACTGATGCAGCCTAATATGCCATTGGCCTTTTTGGCAATAAGGGCACACTGTTGGCTCATATTCATCTTCCCGTCCACCATAACTCCCAGGTCCTTTTCTACAGCGCTGCTACTTAGCTGATCCCAGCCTGTAGCAGTGCATGGGAGTTTTTCGTCCTAAGTGCAGGACTTTGCACTTGTCTTTGTTGAACCTCATGAGGTTTCTTTCAGCCCAGTGTTCCAATTTGTCCAAGTCTCTATGGATCCTGTCCCTGCCCTCCAGAGTATCTACCATTCCCCCCAACTTGGTGTCACCCACGAACTTACTAAGCACGTAGTCTATTCCATCATCAAGATCATTAATGAAGATGTTGAATAGAACCGGCCCCAGGACCGACCCATGGGGCACTCCACTCGTTACCGGTTGCCAACCAGACATCGAGCCATTGATTCCTACCCGCTGAGCCCGTTGATCTAACCAGTTTTTGATCCACCTTACGGTCCACTTGTCCAACCCATACTTCCTTAACTTGCCAACGAGAATGCTGTGGGAAATTGTATCAAAAGCCTTGCTAAAGTCAAGGTATATCACGTCAACGGCTCTTCCCGCATCCACAAATCTAGTCATCTCATCATAGAAGGAAATCAGGTTGGTCAGGCACGATTTGCCCTTGGTGAATCCATGCTGACTGTTCCTGACCACTCTATTTTCCTCCAAGTGTTTCAGGATGGATTCCTTGAGGACCTGCTCCATGATTTTCCCAGGGATTGAGGTGAGGCTGACCGGTCTGTAGTTCCCCGGATCCTCCTTTTTCCCTTTCTTAAAGATAGGTACTATATTTGCCTTTTTCCAATCCTCCGGGACCACCCCCGTTCGCCACGAGTTCTCAAAGATAATGGCCAGCGGCTCTGCAATCACTTTCCCCAACTCCCTCAGCACCCTCGGATGCAGTTCATCTGGCCCCATGGACTTGTGCACATCCAATTTCATTAAGTGTTCCCTAACCTGACTTTCCATCACCGAGGGCCACTCTTCTCTCCAGTCCGCGTTACCCCGTGTTGTAGCCTGGGAGCTGGCCCGCCCTGTGACGACTGAAGTAAAAAAAGCATTGAGTACTTCAGCCTTTTCCGCATCATCCTCCACGAGGATGCCTGCCCCATTCAGTAAGGGACCTACACCACCTCTGATCCTTTTCTTGTTGCTGATATACTTATAGAACCCCTTTCTGTTATCCTTCACATCTCTCGCTAGCTGCAACTCCAATTGTCCTTTGGCCTTTCTGATTTGATCCCTGCAGTCCCGAGCAATATCTTTATACGCCTCCCTTGTCATCTGTCCAAGCTTCCACTTCTTGTAAGCTTCCCTTTTTTCTTTCAGCTCCCCGCAGAGTTCCCTGCTAAGCCACGCTGGTTGCCGTCCACATTTGCTGTTCTTTCTGCACATCGGAATGTTATCTTCCTGTGCCTTTAACAGGGTTTCTTTAAAATACAGCCAGCTGTCTTGGACACCTTTCCCCTTCAGATCAGCCTCCCATGGGACCCTGCCCATCAGCTCCCTAAGGGAGCCAAAATCTGCTTTTCTGAAGTCCAGGGTGTGTGTTCTGCTTCTTTCCTTCCTTCCACTGATCAGGATCCTGAACTCTACCATCTCATGGTCGCTGCTGCCCAGGTTGCCATTTACTTCTACTTCCCCGATCAATTCTTCTCTGTTTGTGAGCAATAGGTCTAGAGGTGCAAGGCCCCTAGTTGGTTCCTCCAGCATTTGTACTAGGAAGTTGTCCTCAATATTCTCCAAAAACTTCCTGGATTGCCTGTGCACTGCTGTATTATCTTCCCAGCAGACATCAGGATAATTGAAGTCCCCCATAAGAACCAGGGCCTGCGACAATCTGGAAACTTCTGTTAGTTGTCCATAGAATGCCTCATCCACCTCCTCTTTCTGGTCTGGTGGTCTGTAGCAGACACCCACCACAACATCCCCCTTGTTGCATTCTCCCCTAAACTTAACCCACAAGCTTTCAACCATCTTGTTTCCACTTTCATAGTGGAGCTCCGAGCAGTCATACAGCTCTTTTACATATAACGCTACTCCTCCCCCCCTTTTTCCCTGCCTGTCCTTCCTGAACAATTTATATCCATCCATGGCAATGCTCCAGTCATGCAAGTTATCCCACCACGTTTCTGTTATTCCAATTATATCATAGTTCCTTGTCTGTGCCAGTACTACCAATTCTTCCTGCTTGTTTCCCAGGCTCCTCGTATTTGTGTACAGGCACCTAAGATACTGGGCCCATTGCCCTACTTTGCCCTGTCGATTCTCCCTCCTGTCGCATCTTCCTCCTTGCAATTTCTCCCGGTGTCCTCCTTCCCCACTCGCCTGAGGTATTATGACTTCATCAGGAAATAAAAAACAATTATTTGATCCCACCCCCCAGTTCCAACTACCCTCTCTTTTATTCCTGCTGTTACAGCCCCAGCATCCCCCAAGTTCCATCCCTTCCCCCAGGTTTCCCTCAGTTTCACTTACCTGTGGTCCTTGGTCACCTTCCCCCTTCGAACTTAGTTTAAAGCCCTCCTTACCAGGTTAGCTAGTCTGCTTCCAAATATGCTCTTTCCCTTCCTGGATAGGTGGAGTCCATCTCTGCCTAGCAGTCCTTCTTCCTGAAACAGCACCCCATGGTCGAGGAAGCCAAAGCCCTCCTGGTAACACCATCTCCGCAGCCAGGCATTCACCTCCAGGATGCATCTGTCTCTGCTCGGGCCCCTACCCTTGACCGGAAGGATCGAGGAGAACACCACCTGTGCACCAAACTCCTTCACCCGTGCTCCCAGAGCCCTGTAGTCACCTTTGATCTGCAGAGGGTCACCTCTCGCAGTATCATTGGTTCCCACATGGATGAGTAGCATGGGGTAGTAGTCAGAGGGACGGATGATTCTCGACAATCCCTCCGTAACGTCTCGGATACGGGCGCCTGGCAGGCAGCATACCTCCTGAGAGGCCTTATCTGGGCGACAGATGGGTGCCTCCGTCCCCCTCAGAAGAGAGTCACCAACCACCACAACCTGACGTTTTCTCCTGGGTGTGATGGTTGTGATCCTCCCAACCTCAGGGGTGCATGGCTTCTCCTCTTCCATCTCATCTCCCGTCTGTAGTGCTGCGTAGCGGTTCTTTACCACAACGGAGAGTGGGATGGGAGCAGGGGTGGAGCACTGTCTGCTGCCAGAAGTAACCCTAGCCCCTCTTCTCCACTCTCTCCCCATCCACCGAAAACATGAACATCAACTGTAGGTGGGTGCAGTACTGAAGACGCTGTGCCTAGGGGCACAGAAGGTGTGAATCCGGCCCTGGCTGCAATGGTAAGATTCTGAAATACTCCAATGAATGATCCACGGCATCTAACAGAACAGAGTGCCTTTTCTCTTGGCAAGTGTCTTTGAATGTTTGGGTTAACAGAATATTAGAGTTAATGTAAACCTGGGCATTGAATCCCAAACCAACTTCTTCCAAGCGTGGACACAAGGTCTGATGGTATGCTTCTTGAACCTAGGGGGAAGGATGTTTATATAGCATGTACAGCTTTGATCCCTGCTTGAATCTCCTCCCCCACCTAGCCTCCTTCCAGCCTGTCCTGGGACAATGCCTATTTAGTACTGAGGGCCTGTGATCTCCTTCTACCTCTCATGATCTGTTGGGGCTGTATCTATAGCTCTGCGGGGTGCATCAAGTGGCTGCCTTTGCGCTTCTTGTTTCTTTGGGTGAGGGAAAGGTACAAAGTTCAACTATTACAAGGATCTTCTGGTGGAGAGGGAGCAGTCTGCTCCCTGCAGCCCCTCTGTGGTCATGGAACAAGGAAACATTCTCTATTATAGCAGCTCCTAAGAAGCTAAACCTTGAGGGAGAGTACACCCAAAAAGGCTTAGTGCACTCATGTAGGGAACCCACTAGAACCCCTTCGAAAAATACACATTCTTAACTATGGCCCTTCACGTCCTAGCACGATTGGTAAGAAAGCTCCAGTTTGACACAGAACAGCCGTCTGCTGTCGCCATTGCTGCCCAATCTGAACCAGCAAGCTAAAGATGAAAAGTTCTATAGCCCCACAGCAATTCTCTTTCCAAAGTGCCTCCTCTCTTTGGCTATGTCTACACTTGTTAATTTAAGACGACTTTAACTAAGTCAACTTAACTAAGTCAACTTTAAGTCAACTTAGTTAAGGCGACTTAGTGTGTCTCCACTTAAAAATAAAGTCGACTTAAAGGGGAACTTAAAAAGTCGACCTAGAGCGTCCACACTGGACGCCTAGGTCGACTTCTAGGGGCTTAGGGAGACCTAGGGGAGGTCCACAGGTGTAGGGGGGGCACCCCTTGCCCAATGCCAGGGGGCTCAGTCTTTGCCCCATTGTACCTAGGGCAAAGGGGGCAATGGGACAAAGGGGGACAGGGACCCTGGCAGGGCATAGGGGCAGGGTGGGCAGGGCTCTGCCCTGCTCTGTGGGGGGGCATGCCAGGCTCCCTCTGTGCCTCCCCCTGGCAGGGAGGGCATTGGTGTAGCCCTAGGGTAGCCCTAAGTTGACTTAGGGATACCTCACATCTACACTGGCTTAAGTCAACTCTAGGGAGTCGACTTAAGCCTTAGGTCTAATAGAAAGGTGGTGTTATAAAGTCAACTTTATTTTCCTTAAGTCAACTTAAGCAAGCTGCTTAAGTTGACTTAAGGAAACTGTAGTTTAGACGCAGGGTAAATTAAGTCGACTTAAGCAAGTTTAAGTCGACTTAATTTACCAGTGTAGATGCAGCCTTTGGTATGGCCACCCCCATCTTTCATAGTTAAACACACCTTCTAGTATACTGTCTCAAAGCTCTTTCCTGTGAACGGACATTACATCCAACCCTAATCATCGATGATTCCATGAGCTGTACCATTGTACATTAAGCTGTGATTTGAAACAGGATAGTTAAATCAATGCAAAAGTCTGTGTGGATGCTGTTATTTTCGTTTAAATCACCTTCATTTTGGTTCAGTTTAAGTTGCTTAGAACAGGTTTAAGAGAACCTAAAATAAACTGCTCAAACAAAAATGAAAGCAACTACACAGGGGTTTGCACTGATTTAATAAAACTGCTATAATTAAACTGGTGCACGTTTGTATGCAGATAAGGCCTAAAAGTGCAGGTTAAAGTAGCAGATGTCCAAATACTCTTAGGAGTAAATGCATTACAGATACAGAACCATAATCACATCCTTCAGTGGCTTATTAAAAAAAAAAAAAATATTCCCAACATTGGCCCAATCCTGCTGTCTTTAATCAACTAAAATTCCCATTGATTTCAACAGGAGTTTTACCCAACTAAGGAGAGCAGGATCCATAGCAAGTAGGTACACAGTAACATTACAAGCCAGAAGTTGATGATGCAATTCATCAGGGCTTGTCCTCATAAACCCAGGAAATACCAATCAATTTATATCTCATCATCTTAACCCTGAAAGTCTAGTTAATGGTTTTACCCCTATATTCCCTCCTGTTCCAAAATGTTGTCCTGTTCCCTCTTAATTTGATTTACTCTACTTACTTCCATTGCTGATTTTGGCACTTTGTTCCCTCTTCTAACCAACCACTGCATATAGACATCTGCCTAAATTGCTTAGGAGTAGAGCAGCAGGCGTCTTGCTCTAATCAATGCCAGCTCAGATGACTCTGCTCCCCCTCCTTGTAAACTTGCTTGGAAAAAAGCAACCTTCCCCCTCCCACCCGCTCCCCACCTTATGCCCACACCACATATACTTAAGCAAGGCTAAAAATGATCAGTATTTTTATACTCTATTTGGTTTAACTGTTTTATCTGGAAGTGAGAGCAGTCAAAGAGAGAGAGACTTTGTGAGCTCTGCACCCAAATAGTGCTTTCAAGTAGGACTGAGGAAGGCTTTTGTGTTTTGTTATGAAAAAGCTTTTATAAATTTTGCACCCAAAAATAAAATGGCAAGTACAAATGCTTAAAAGCCAAGGCTGGTTTTCTCAAACAGGTATAATAGAGACTTCTTTTTGTTTTTCCAATTTTAATTTAAGAAAATTCCTACTAATTATTCATCTTCAAAGTTATATTTGCTGGATTTATGGGAAGAGAGAATTCATTACTTAAAGCAGTCATGTTGGGCATTATCTATGTGCGCTGTGCCAATTCCCTGGAAGAGAAATTCAGTAAATTACCACGGATTATATAAATACTAATTAAAATTTGAAAGCAAATAAATAATGAAGAGGGATTCTGTTTATTTATTCAAATCCTCTAAGACTGCAGTCAGGCCAAGCACAACTTTCAGTGAAAACAGGGGATGGAAATATGCTGTTATTCTGGCTGATTAGGTGGTTTTGATCATGAATATAGCAGTGATTTCTGATTTAGACTCTGCTCTGTCTCTCTGTTTTCCCTTGTAATTCCTATACTGATTTGCTTAAGATCATGCTATTGTACCCAACTCATAGGATGGCAAATTCTGCCTTAGATACACACATGCAGTTCCAGTGAATTTGTTTGGGCTCACACATGCAAACTGGTGAGCAATATCTTTCCCCGAGCACAAACTGATATATGTCCAGTCTCAGAGGAGCCAGGATTTATGGATTTTTCAGTCTGGAAACAAAACGGAAAAATTAAATTAAATTAAAAATTTTTAAAAATCCAGTTTGATTCAAATTAAAACATTTTACTGATTTTTTCATCGAATCAAAAAATTTGAAAAACTTTCAATTTGAATCAAAAGATGGTGACCTGAAACAAAGATTTGTTTTATTTATTTGTTTGTTTGTGTTTAAGCTGACTGAAACATTTTGGTCACTGAATTTGTTTTTCTGAATGTTCGTTTTTGTGTCAGGTGTTTTTCACAATCCAGATAGTCGAGATTTGACTTTCAAATTCTCTTTTCCCCCACAGAAACTATTTGCTGATTTTAAGCCAAATTCAGCAGATAGTTTCAGACCTCAACAAATGCATTTTTCTGTGATAAAACAATTCACTGGAAAAAATTGCCCAGTTCTAGAAAACATCATCACTTTATCTGCATCAAAGTAGAGCTGCATCTCCTCCCTGGGACTGATATGAGGACCACGTCCATCATCTTCTTCTGTAACAGTCTGGGTCTGTCAGGAAGTGTCCTTAAATAGTCCTTGAGATGATGTCCCTGTACACCTGGCTCTACCAGCAGTCCCTATATGAAGTTTCAGTGGGGTAGAAAGTTGCGCAACCTGCACCACAGGTGAATGTCCCCCGTATAACGTTACAGTGATGCCTCTTGTACGTATTTCATTCAAACTACAGCAGTATTTCCATTCCAAACACTTGTTTGAAAACTGATTTAGAAATTCACTCTGCTAAAAACTAATAAATATGGATTCAGCTTTAAACACACTTCTGTGCTCACCTAACCCAGAAACAGTTTGGCTATGTTTACACTTACAAAAGCTAGTTCAAATTAACTTAATTCTTAAATTAACTAATTTTAGTTACTTCGAATTAACTTAATTTGAACTAGCATGGCCCCACCAGAATGCTAGTTTGAACTAGCCATGGTCATGCAGGGCACTTGCTTAGTTCGAATTAGTCAGTTTTAGGAAGGTCAATCTGCCAATTAGTTCAAACTAAGCAGTTAATTCGAACTAGTATGGCCACATTTCACTTAGTTTGAATTAACTAATGGAATTAACTGTTAATTTGAACTAAGCAATCGAATTTATTAGTTCAAATTAAGGAAGCTCTTAATTGGAACTAATGAAAGCCTAGTGTGGCCAAGGCTTAAGTTAGTTTGAATCAAGCTTCCTTAATTCAAACTAACTTGCAAGTGTAGACATAGCCATTGGTTTTAAAAATGGAATTTAGCAACTGATTAACCCTCAGTGCAATCTAATTTCTCTTGGTGTTTAGAAAAGAAAAGCTAAAATGTATAAGAAATTGTGGCTTAAATATAAATTCCAAATTTATGTCACAAATTTCTTTCATGATGATTTTAATTAAAAATATCTTGAAACAGAAATGAAAAGAGTGTCATCAACTATAGAGCAGACAGATTCAATGCTTCTGCTGCTGGAGAGATCTGTCAGCTTCCCTGATGTCCACTGTGTGCACCTAATAACCCTGCAACATTCCAGATGCAAAATTCCCATTGACTTCAGTGGGAGTTAATATATGCACTCATGAAGACGATAGGATCAGATGTAAGTACCATAATAATTAGTTCAGAATTTGTACAGTTTATTAGTTATAATAAAGCTATTTTATATATAGCTATTTATAAAATCAACTGAAGTCCTGTGGCATCTTAAAGACTAACAGATTTCTTGGTGCATAAATTTGCATAGGCTGCAACCCACTTCATCCGATGCATGAAGTGAAAACTACAGTTAGGAGGTATATATACGCTTGCAAGGGTGAGAAACATTACAATGCAATACAATTACATTGCAATACAATTGTAATATGCAAACTTGACATAATCAAATTGGGTCTGAATAGGGACTTGGAATGATTATCTCATTACACAAAGTAATTGTCCCAGTTCACATATTCTCACCTTCTAATCCACTGCTATGAATGGGCCTCATCTACCCTAATTGAATTGACTCTGTTAGCATTGCCCTCCCCATTGTAAAGTTTCTCACCCTTGTAGATAATATACCTCCTAAGTGTAGTTTCTACTTCGTGCATTTGACAAAGTGGGTTGCAGCCCATGAAAGCTTATGCCCGAAGAAATTTGCTAGTCTTTAAAGTGCCACAGGACTCTTGTTGTTTTTGCTATATACAGACTAACATAGCTACACCTCTGGAACTTATATATAAAAACTATAAATATAGTAATATGTATAGTAAATATATATACTTACTTAACTGCTTGTGCACTGTATTTTGGTTGAATAGGTCATATTGGATTAACAAAAGCTGAAGCCCATTTTCCATATCCCAATATTGAATTTAGATTAAAAACAAAACGAAAGGTCCAGTTCAGAACTAAAAGAATAAATCCCTATTGAATCCTACTTACCTCTTCTACCTATATATCAATCTCTTCTTGATAGTCTGTCAGGAAAAAGTATTAAGGACATATTCTGCCCCAATTTACACCCTTTGTATCCTATTAAAAGTGCCCTTTATTCTTGTTTTCACAGCCAAATATTTTAAACCCTAATTGTAGGAATAAACAGAATTAAAGTGAAATGTCATGCTCTAACTTTTCTCTGGTTCTCTGTCTTTTATTTGGGAAAAAAAGACTCTGGTACAATACAGATAACAGGAATATGACATCACTGGGGAAACATGCTTATTTTTAAAGATTCTACTGGGATTCCTCTGCATATGTAGAACAGCTCAGATTTGAAACTTAGGTTTCATTCAGTTGATTTCTTGTGAACTGTAAAACAGGTTTCACTTGTCTCTAGTGTTATTTGTAGAAATATGTATCAGTGACATCAGAAAACTATTATACATTCTCTTTTTAAACATGTCCCAATAAGCAGTCTGTTATATTTCTGTTAATGTAGTATATTAGGTTACCTTTTAAGTTCCTGCCAGTTGGGAGCTCCTTCATTCAAAGTAGAATCCAAGTTTAGCTTCAGGCTAGACCTTAGCGATAATCATGTTATTTTAAGGATCTAATTTAGACTTTCTATAAATTCAAAGTGTTGGGTTAACCCTGTTCTGTTTATTTATGGAATATTTTCTGACACCTTGTTACACAATTAATCTACAACCTCAGTTATGACCTTGGTCCTAAGAATAGAGGTCTGACATACATAGCCCATGACACCTGTAATATAATGCATTCTTTCACTTATATTTCTGTTTGCAGGATAGATAGGATAGATAGGCACTCAGCATAGATGCCATTTTTCTGAAAACAAAACAAGTAAATCTCATCAGACTAAACATCAGCAGTTCAACATTGTCAGTGGAAACAAAAATGTACAGAAATGAAAACAAACCAAAAATAGGGATGAGAAAAAAAGTAATAATAATTAACATCTTAAAATTTATGAGTGAAATCCTGACCTCCTTATAGTCTATGAGATTTTTGCCATTGACTTTGTTGGGATGAGTATTTTACCTTATATAAGTAATTGCAAAAGTAGCTACATAAATCAATGCTTATTAATTCTTGTCACATGCTAGGGTATTGACCTTGGGTTCACGTGTCTAGGGCAAGCAGAAGAAAGTCCACTTTGTACCAGCCAGCATGTGTCAGATTCTTATTACAGTAATGAAAATGTGCATACATGAATATGAAGAATCATGCAGATCACTGAAAAATTATTTAAATATAGTTAAAATGACTAATATATACATACCTCTGAATCCAATTTTTCTCTTTCCATTTCTCTTTTTTTTTTGAAGAATAGATTGAGTTAATCACTCTTAGACATTGAACTCATAGCACCTTTAATCCAACTATCTCAAAGAACTTTACAAAATGATATTATCCCTGATTAACTAGGGGGAACTGAGATAAAGTTAAGATCTGAAATCAGTTCTGTTGAACTCACTCCTATTTTCCAATCACAGGACTCCATTGCTTTTAAACTCCTTGGCTGATACTTTTAGTATGAAAGGATATGTTTAGTTTACCAAGATGATTAAGAGTGCCTCAATTCATGCTGTTTTGCATACTGAAAAATAAAATACTATGCAATTCTGAGTCACCACCACTTCACTAGTTTCTATAAGCGCTTTCTATTCACTGTGAATCAAATTTTGGAGTTTTTATTTGGTCATCTTTCTACAAAAGAAAATGGAAGAGTTGCCTGAATAAGAACTGAGTAAAAACTGAGTAACAATTTCAAGGTTTGCCTGAAAAAAAACAATATAAGAACAGCCATAATGGATCTGACTAATGGTCCATCTAGCCCAGTATCCTGTCTTCCAGGAGTGCCCAATGCCAGTTCCTTCAAAGGAAATGAAGAAAACCAGGCAATTATCCAGTGATTCATCCTATGTCGTCCAGTCCCAGCATCTGACAGTGAGAGCTTAGGGACACCCAGAGGTACCTTGGATAACAGCCATCGATGGACCTATCCTGCATGAAGTTATCTAATTTTTTTAAGCCCTTTGACCTTCAGAACATCCACTGGCAATAAGTTCCACAAGTTGCATGTGCATGGTGTGAAGAAGTACTTCCTTGCGTTTGTTCTAAACTTGAGACCTAGTAATTTCATCAGGTGATCCCTGATACCGGTGGATGTGACAGAGTAAACACTTTTATACATTTATGCACACTATTATTGATTTTACAGCTCTCTATCACATGCCCCTTAGCCATCTCTTTTCCTAGCTGAAAAGTCCCAGACTTTTTAATCTCCACACATATAGAAGCTAGAAGCTGTTCCATACCCTTAAATATTTTGTTGCTCCTCTCAGTATCTTTCCCATTATATATATATATGCGCGCGCGCACACACACACGTGTGTGTGTGTGTGTGTGTGTGTGTGTGTGTGTGTTAGATGGAGTGACCAGGACTGAACACAATATTCAATTAGAGGATGTAGCAGAGATTTATACAGTGGCATTATAACTTACTGTCTTATTATCCATTCCTTTCCTAATGGTCCCTATACATTGTTAGCTTTTTTTGACGGCTGATACATATTGAGCAGATGTTTTCAGAGACCGCCTCACATGTTGTTACGTGATGCCCCCTAGGGTATGATCTCTGTAACTTTTCTGTTCACTTTTGCAATGTTATTGTGTGGTTTGATGCCAGATGTGCCATGCAATTGGTTCCTTTAGGGATGCTCATAGCAGGTTCTGCATTATAGTCATAGTGTCATGTTTCCTGCAGCATCATGTATGTGCACAGATGTGAAGCATGTTCCCACGCATTTCACATAGCACTGGAGCTATGCAAGCTAAGACTACAAGCACACATCCAGAGGAAATAACAATGGCTATGGGCTAGCCAAATGTCTGTAGCTCCCTGGCTGGAGAGACGGAGGGATATCTGGCCTTTTTGGAAACAAATACAGACACTTTGAACTACTAGGGGCTTTTTGCCAGAGAAAAACCATCTTGAAAACAGCTCCAAGAGACTGAACCTATCCACTTGGCCCCGGAGAGCCAAGACTGGCTGAACATCACCAGCAGCCAATCTTGTGAGTAAGAATGATGAGAATAAACTAGAGAGTGAGACTAAACAGTGATATTAGGGTAGGTGGGTTTTACATCTTTTATTTGCTTGTGATAACTCCTGACCGCTTTATTAAAAGCTTATGCATTGATTTGCTATATACTCATTTAAAATCATGTTTTAATCAATAAACTAGTGTTTGTTTTATCTAAAGCTGTATGAACTTTAGAGAGTGTGAATGAGTTAGGCTGGGCATACTCATTTCTTTGATAAAGTGGAGAACCAGTATCTATGGCTATGTCTACACTTACTAAAGTTAGTTCAAATTAGTTAATTCAAACTAACTAATTCAAACTAATTTTAGTTAGTTTGAATTAACTTAATTCGAGCTAGTAAAATTTAGTTTGAACTAAGCAAGTGCCATTCATTGGTTAATTCGAACTAACAAGTTCGAATTAACCTTTCTTCGAATAGCCTATTCCAATGTATTAGTTCAACTTTAAGGAAGCCCTTAATTCGAACTAATTAAAGCCTAGTGTAGCCATGGCTTTAGCTAGTTCGAATTAAGCTTCCTGAATTCGAACTAATTTGCTAGTGTAGACATAGCTATGAGTCTACAGTGATTGGGGAAGAGTCCCAATCCCTGTAAGACAGAAGTTCCTGTTAGTATCTGGGGGCTGCGGTGCTCACTGTGGGACTGTCCCCTGCGTGGCTGTAGAGTGCACACCCACTGCCTGGGACCAATTTTATACAGGAGGCTGGTGTGGACTGACTCAGGAGTGAGTGGTCACCTAGCATAGTGGGGTGAATCAGGCCTGGTTCATGAGTGGAGATGGAGTGCGGGAGGTCACAGCAGCAGACCAGACCAGATTCTGGGAGAGGAGTGCCACAAAGATACACCAAGATCTCTTTCCCAAGTGGAAACAGCTAATTTAGACCCCATCATTTTATATATGTAGTTGGGACTATATTTTCCAATGTACATTACTTTGTATTTATCAACATTAATTTTCATCTGCCATTTTGTTGCTCAATCACCCACTTTTGTGAGATTCCTTTGCCATTTTTACAGTCACTATTGACATCACTAGTGGGAGTAATTTTGTATCATCTGTGAACTTTGCCTTCTCACTGTTTATTTCCTTTTCCAGACCATTTATGAATATTTTGAACAGCACTTGTTCCAGTACAGATCTTTGAGGGACACCTCTATTTACTTGTTGCTGTTCTGAAAACTAACAATTAATTCATACCCTTTGTTTTCTGTCTTTCAACCAGTTACTAATCCATGAGAAGACCTTTTTTTTCTTATTCCATGACAGCTTTCTTTCCTTAAGAGACTTTGGTGAGGTGATCTTCTCAAAAGTTTTCTGAAAACCTCAGTACACTATATCAAATTGGATTACCTTTGTCCACATGCTTGCTGACCCGTTTAAAGAATTCTAATAGATTGGGTGAAGCATGAATTTCCTGTATAAAATCTGTGTTGACACTTCCCCAAAAATTGTGTCCATTCATGTGTTCTGATTATTCTATTCTTTACTATAGTTTCAGCCAATTTGCTTGGTACTTATTTGCCTATAATTGCCAATTTTTAGAAAAGGCTCCAGAGGTGATCCTGACATTACATTAACTATGTTTCAGTCACCTGGTACAGAAGCTGATTTAAATGAGAGGTTACATACCACATTTAGTAGCTCTGCTATTTCATATTTGAGTTCCTTCAGAACTCTTGAGTGAATATCAGAGAAAATAATCTTCTCTTAGCATAGCCTTAAATAGTATGGGTTTAAGTTAATGATTCATAGAGTCTAAGACCAGAAGGGATCACTGTGATCATCTCCTCTGACCTCCTGAAAAACATAGGCCACAGAACTTCCTCCAAATAAGTTGTGCTTAAACTAGAGCAGATCCTTTAGAAAAACATCAGTCTTGGTTTAAAATGATGCATAAGAACATGAGAAGATAAGTGGGACACAGAGCTAAGACTTGATGAATGGTGCATCAGTTATAGAACCATCTGCTCTCTTTCACATCTCATAAAAGGTTCCATTAGCTGTGACTACTGGGTTTACCATATAAAACAATGACGTGATTTGCTGAATAATAAATATGTATGTAGATTCAACAAAAAATACAATCAGATTCCAAATAGAGACATGAAATTACAGATCCTTCCCCAAATTTTACTGCATGAAGGCCAAGAGTTTGCCTGTACAGTTTTCAGTTTCAAACAGCAGCAGTACAACAGAAATACAAGGTAGGTTTATGACAGCTTAAAACATGAAGTATGATAAAAACCTGTAAGGCAGCTTGATCTCATGAGATGGCTTTCCAGATTTTGAATTCAGATCAGTGCTTTTTTCCTTTAAAAAAAAAAAAAAAAAAAAAAAAAGTGCCAGTACACCAGCAGGAACGGTGTGTATCGGCTCAAAAGAAGCCCTGATTCAGATGAATCTGAACATGCTTCACTTATCTGAGGCCTTGTCAATACTGAGAAAACTGCATGAATAATGGGATTGATTGAGCAGCCAGTGTAGACCTGCTCAATCAATCCCAGAAGTACTCTCCATTCGACACAGTTACTCCACCCTCCCACGTGGAGTAACGCTGCTTTGATGGAAAAGCCCTGCCAGTCGACGCAGCCCAGTCAAGAAAGTGTGGTAAGTAGAAGTAAAAAGGACAATGGGGGATATGCAATCTGCAGCATCTGCATATCTCCCGTTGACTTACCCCCGCAGCATAGAGTAGGCCTGAGTTTAAAGCTTCTGAATGTTTTATTGAGTCACACACAAATGAACATTGGGCCATTTTTCAAACTTATCTATAATTCTAAATGTCCCAGCACTACTATGTGAGAAGGCTAGCAAGATTCTTTATGTTGTTAAGAAAGTGTTCTCTTGGGCTATGTCTACACTCAGAAAGTTAAGTCGACCTTATTAAGTTGACTTAGAGAGTCTACACTAGACTCTCTAAGTCGAATGGATAGGTCGAGGGAGAGTGGCTGCTAGGGGAGTGGCACGGGGAGGGGACAATGGGAGCTGCGGCTCCCGGCTTCCCCCAGGGAGAGCCAGCCATGCACAGCTGGCTCTCCCCGAGTGGCTTCCTGGGGAAGAAGGGAGCCGCCAGGGTTCCCCAACCAGGGCTTCAGTGGGGAATTCCCTCACCACTGGAGCCCCGGCTGGGGCAGTGGAGATTCCCTTGACCCTCCCAGCCAAGGGTGGCAGAGGAATCCCTCGCCACTGGAGCCCCAGCAGGGTATTCCCTCCCGCTGGAGCCCCCGCTGGGAAGCCCTTCTCCTCAGACTGCAGCTTCTTGGCAAAAAAGGAGCCGCGGCTCCTCTTGCTGTGAAGCCGCAGATCCTGGGGAGAAGGGAGCAGGGCTCCCCTGGGGACAAGGGAGTCATGCTCTCCAGCAGAAGGGAGCCGCATGGCTCCCTTCTGCCAGGGAGCCATGCGGGGCTCCCTTGTCCACCTGCCCTAGGTCAACTTATGGAATAAGTCGATATAGGGCATCCACACTGGCTTAAGTCGACTTAAGAAGTCGACTTAAGCTTTAAGTCAACCTAAAACCAGGTTATTAAGTTGACTTAAACTTTCCTTAAGTCGACTTAAGGAACAGCTTAAGTGGACTTAATAAAAGCCCAGTGTGGACAGGGAGTAAGTTAGGTCGACTTAAGCCTCCTTAAGTCGACCTAACTTGTAAATTTAGATGCACCCTTGGATACCAGCTTAGTGTGCTAGCCAAAGAAGAGAAGGCAATATATATTTCTTCTCTTGTTCAATATCTCAAGTATTGTGTTAATTTTTCCTTAAAGCTCTATGGAAAACAGTTTCACAGATAGTACAGTTTCTGAAACCTAGCACAATGGAATCCAACCTGATTATGATCTTTAGTACTATTATACTATAAGTAGTAAATAATTATCTTATTGTCATCAGCAAGGAAAGATGAAGTGCAGAGAACTTAAGTTTCCAAGATCACTCAGCAAGTCTGGGCAAAGCCAAGAATAGAAATCAGGGATGAAGTTGTCCTGATTCCTACTGAAATCAATAGCAGAACTTCCATGGAGCCAAACAAACAAGGAGTCTTGTGGTACTTTTAGAGACTAACAAATGTCTTTGTTGCATGAGCTTTCATGGGAGAAAATCCATGGAGCCAGAATTTCATTCCAGATATAGAATCTTAGAAGACTAGGGTTGGAAGGGCCCTCAGAAGGTCATCTATTCCAATCCCCCGCTCGAAGCAGGAGCAAACCCAACTCTAATCTCTCTGTCCTGTATTGTAACTACAAAACTTTCTGTATTGGATATAGCATGTTGCAAATACAATATTAGAGCTCAAACACCAAATAGGCAGATCACTGAGTTCTCAGAAAGTCTACTCAGGAAAAGAAAAAAGAAGCAATTGTTTTGTGAAGGCATATAATGTTTATCTGTATTGGGTCAAAATACTTTGAACAGAATAGGCCCTGAAGAAAAAAAAAATGATTGATTCAATAATAAGTATTAAAGTTTTCATTTTTATATTTTACAATTACTATTACATTTACTACTGAGAAAGGCTCTTCCACCATAAGAAAGGCATTCACAATATTGATGACCTTTTCAACTCACAACCAAAAAAAATAAAATAAAAAAGAGGAAATGAATAAGATCCTAAAATAATAATAAATAATAATAGTAATAATATAATGAATACCCCAACCAGAGTTTACATATGAAAAAGGGAGAAGTGCCAAAGCCTCTATCAAGTTCACTAGTGACTTTACCACTGCTATAATTTTACATGGCAGGTACTCAGAAAGTAAGGTGACAAGCAACAGTATAAAACTGTAAGACAGCTAGAAAGAGCATAATATAATAATGGAAAATTGCCATAATTCTGTGCCTCTGCAATGTTGATACACACAGCAACTAAGCATGCATATTAAAAGTCACTCATGGACCTTTACTTAAGAAATAGTTTTAATGACTTGAGTCATCTGACATCCTAACTGTGTAACAGGTAGATTTTTGCTTATGTTCTGAAAGAGAGGCTTTTTGGAAGGTTCTTATATCAGGCACAGCTGCTTCTCAGGGCTGTAGGAAAGCAACTTTTTTCCAGTCTGGCCTTCATGAGCATCCACCCACTACCCCCTCTAACCTTCAGGGATCATGCAGGAAACATAAAAGTTACTGAGGCCTCACTGACCTTGTCAAGGCCACGTGTAGGAATTTTAAAAAGTTTGAGTGCTTCAAAATTACAGCAATTACTAGAAATATTTCAGGGGAAAATAAAAAGTCGTCTTCTGCTGCCATTCCAGATTTCCCCATTGTAGTTGTCATTTTCATCTGCTAGTCCTTTTAAAAATACAATTATAAATATAGGTGCTGTTTAGTCACTGGCTACCAGATGTTGAAAACATATTGTGGCACTCAGTCATAATTAAGTCAGGTCTAATATGCATCTGTCAGAAACCATTGACCTTCATGATGATGGTAGGAAGAAAGCTTTGATACTCTACCAAACATTTAAGGATTTTTGAAGGAAAAATGTCAAAGGTTTGGGTGTTCTGGCAGGAAATTAGCTCTTGTGTTTCTAATGACAAATGTTTTTAGCTTAATCTAAGTAAACAATGAAATGGTGATACTTCAGCTGGGATTTCTAATCCTATATATCACCTTTCATATGCTTCCCCAGAAAGAAATCAAGGAATTGTAGAACTTCCATAGTTTTTAAGGTGACAATCTGTCAAGAGTAAAATAAATAGAAGCTTTTAATACAATTATCAGTTTTCACCTAAAGAACTGATAGATAAAGGAAAACTTGGTAAGGAAATAAGAAGGAACGTTTTCAAAGACCAACATGAAAATATTTGGAATGCTTTACATATTCTCTCTCCTCCAGAGACAGAAGAAAGAAGTGTTCACAAAGCAGCTTCTAAAATTAGCTGCACATGAGTATTTAGTCAGCATTTTGAAACATGCCACACAATACATGCAAAATAATGGTGGACTCTGCTGTGTGCACCAAATTGCCAAGTGCCCTTGCTATCTGCAGGAAGTGTGCAGCAGGTGCCTGACTAGCTGGTAAAAAGTGATCAGGATTCACAAAGAAAAGGCAATGGGCTGGATTCTGATGAGTCTTGTAAATTTGGGGTTACTTTGGATTAGCCCTGGCTAAATAAACACAGATTCCATTAAATTCATCTAGAATTTACATATGGATAAATTTATACAGAGTGTTAAGTGGCCAGCCCATGGGAAGGAATAATGACCCAATGGTTAGAGCACTAACCTAGAGGGATTGGGGGAATTGGGTTCAATTTCTTGTGCTGCCACAGACTTCCTGTGTGATTGTGAACAAGTCACTTCGTTTCTCTGTGCCTCAGTTCCCCACTTGTACAATGCGGATGATACATCATTATCCCATAGGGATGATAATGCACTGAAGATTGTGAGGTGTTAACATACTACAGTGAGAGAGGTCATAAAGGAACCATAGATAGAAAGGATTTTTTTTTAACAATTCTGTTGCTCCCTCTGATTGTTCTACAATTATATATATATATATATATATATATATATATATATATCTTTCAGAAACCATTTTCCCCGAAGTTTGCTGAACAGCTGAAAACAAGCTTTTAAAAGTCTTATTTCAATTTTTCATATCATTCATATAATTTTATCTTTTTTTTCTCCCTCAAATTGTTTTTATTATTGGTTCAACAAGCAATTGCTGGAAAGGCTGTTGCAGTATTATTGACTGTTTTGTGGATTAGTTGTTGCACAATAATAATGTCATGTTTTCATAGCATAGTTAGTTCCTTTAAGCAGGTTGCCAGTACTGTTTAACTTCAAAGAGAGCAGAAATTTACCTAAGTCCACTCAGAGATTCAGGCTTGAAAGCTTCACAAAAGCCATGACAAACAAACAGAAAGCTTGTTTGGGAGATGAAGGAACGTAATTTTACCCTTGTGCATCTGCAGAACCCACTGCCAGACACAGAGTAACAAAGCAAGATCAAATAACTTCCTCCGTTGCTCACCTCTAGCCAAAAACAAATAAATTCTTGAACATCAAAGATTAAAGGTCACCTATTTTAATCTCTCTCTATCTAGTTATAAGAGGAAAAAATATAGTTTCATGAAAGTTAATTCAAAATATAAAGTGGTCCACCTAGAAGGATTTCAAGGTTCCATCACACAAAGGAAATTTCTGGTTTTGGAACAAGTATGAGACAAGAAGGGGAGCCAGTGTTTCCCGCCAACAGTGTTGGGAGCACCATTACTGCACCTACCTAAACAACAAAAACAGAATGAAAAATAAACGTACTGAGGCAAAAAGGAAGTTCCATGGTAGGAAAATATAAACACCTCTTGCACCCACAAATAGAAGTCTCAGAAAAACCATCAAATAGATAGTGTCAGGTGATTTTGTCCCAGTTTATGTTCAGTGGCTTCACAGAACCCAACACTACTAATTCTCATGAGTTATCGTACTTTTGAATTAAATTGAGGTGTTTATTAACATTTAAACATTCCCTTGTTATGTTTGCAACCTAAACACTGAAGAATTTTATTAGATCTTGAGAACAGAAAGTAATTAGAAACAAAAGCCGTATCCTGAAGGGAACATGGAGGAAATTCTACTGCACTTTTGATTCTATCATACTATAAACTACCTATGTTTTTGGCCACATTGAATTTTTTGCCTGGGATTGTTAATAGCAACACATAAAATTTCCAACTATCTTTGTTTTTAAGCATCAGAACTTTCCTATGGTAATCGCATCCTATGGTAATTTTCAGCAACTAAATTAATCAAAGGAGTAACATATAGTGATAATATTTTCTCAGTTTTAAGTTGATAACTTTTTTAATAGTTCTTTAACTTCATTGGTTTGATAAATGACATTGACTTGAAAAATGACATTTGTTATTAGTTCTTTGATTTCAAACTGTAATGAATCATCTGCTTAACTTTAAGCTTACTAGTAGTCTGTTGACATGAATTGGACTGCTCACATATCTGAAGTTAAGTACATGCCTACGGCTGTGTGGCATCAGTGTCAAAGTCTGGCTATGGCTCTGAGATTTCCCAAATCTCAGTAGTGTTCTGATCAGGAAATTTAGTTCAGATCATTATAGAGATAGGAGCCAGTTACAAAGTTTGAATGCAGACTTCCATACTCTTTGAGGTGCTTGGATCTGAGTTTGGGGTTTAGGGCAATCCCTACCATTGAGAAAATTCTGTAATTATACCTACAACTATTTATTCCAAAGTGGGGAGCAGGGGGATGGACAATGGATAGAAATAACATTCATCCAGGTTTGGGGGGCCAAAACTGAGCACTCAACAACCAAGAGGGGGCAAAAACAGTAAGTCAAGCACTAAAGGAGAAAGGATAAACACTAGTGAGTGGCAGAAATAAATTTAAAAATTAGTTTAGATCTGGTACAGGGAAAGTAACCAGCCAGTGATTTACAACTCTGCCAGAGATACGATAGAAACAATGGAAAGGGGTAGATATATTTCTTATTGAAGTCACCTATGCCATCCCTATTCCTGCAGGTATAAGAGGTATATTTGTGGAAAAGGAGTGAGGAAGTCCGAAGCTGAGCAGTGAGGATATTCTTATACCCACCTGTCAAAGGCCATGGCCATCACTACTCTTCTCCTAAGGCTAAACCTTTATTGCTAGAAAAGCACCTACAGTCCTCTACCTTGTGCATGGGAATAGGACAGTGCGCAATGTGATCATTCCCCTGGACCAACCTGCATTGTATGCTTTTTGGCAACAGTCAAGGACCAAGGTCTACATATATAATGGCAGGATAAGAATGTTGCCATGATCATGCATTAAAATAAAAGAACATTGGATCTCATAAGATGCCATCTCCAAGTTCGTTTGCTAAATTTTGTCTAATGATGGAGAGTAATGTTACCTTTCTGCATTCATCTGAATATTCAGCTGAACACTCAGCACTTTGTTACAGAATTCACGAGGACTGCAAGTACACTATGAAACTGGAAAAAATCAGCTTCATGCTGGGAAAGGTCATGGAGATAGGGGAGAAGGTCGTAACCAAGAGTGATAGAGACTATAAATCATGAAAAATTGTTGTTTAGCCAACAAATACTCTTCCCTTGATGTCTATTAAATTTAACAGTGCAGCCAGTGTCTGAAAACTCAGAACGACAAGTATTAAATGCAGGCTAATCTGAATGGCAAGAACTCGAAGCCCTTTTTCCCTCTTTGAGAAAGATGTTGGAAGGCATAAACCTCATCAGAAATGTTCTTCCTTACTTAACACCATGCAATTTCCAGTAAAGCTGTCTGCTTCTTGTGGGAAAGGAGCTTTCTTGAGAGGGCAAATGCCAAATTTTCTTGTATGAGTATTGACCAGTGTCACTCCCTAACATGCTGAAGAGTTTGGGAATACTTCTGTGGAAAACCTTTGGTCAAGACTCATGCCCTTCCTGACTGGTGTAGGCAAATTGGGAAGAACTGAATTTATCCCTGACAGAGACTTTCAATGCCTCATTGATGGAGATTAGGTACATGTATAGACTCTGCTCAAAAAATTATCACTGGATGCTGATAATCTGACCAACCACCATCTTGTATCTAATCTTCCATTCAGCTAAGATCAATGAAAAGACAAGTTCCACAGAATGTACTTTCCTTAGGTCCTGTTGACCTTTTATGGTCTGAGAATTGCACAGAGCCTGCTCTGGTTTCACTCCAAGGTTGACGGAGTGCTCCTAAAGCCAGGTGATGGGAAAACACTGCTCTCCACTTTGGGGGACTCTTATGAGAGGTTTCATTTTCTTTCTCCTCCTGTCCAATGTATACATAAGAGAGTTAGTGAGAAGACGTGTATTTCAGTGCTTTTCAGATTCAGTAACACACATCCATATCATTTGACCCAGTTAAAGTTGTTGATTTCCTTACTTGGTGTCTGGTTGAGACTGCGGCATGAATTTAATTATTATTTTTATTATATTATCATAGCCCATAGGAACCTCATTGATGGACCAAGACTCCATTGTGCTAGGTGCTGTATAAAGATAGAACAAAAAGATGGCCCCTGCCACCAAAGAGCTTACAATCTAAGAATAAAACTAAAAACAACATAGTTACACAAGGTGCACAAGAAACAATGAGATGTCATTGGTCAGCACAATAGGTAATGGTCTGAGCACAGGAACAGCCTAATCATTGTCAAGTTTTTGGCCTCGCAGCAAAGTGTGAAGGAAGACTTTGAAGGAGGATAATGAGTTAGTTTTGTGGATGTTCACAGGGAGCTTCTCTCAAGTATGAGGGGCAGCATGGGAGAAGGCACAAAATATGCTTGCTTGAAAATTTAACACATGGGCAATAAAGGCTACATTGGCCAATCAGAAGCGAGAGTCAACTTACTGATACTGAATGAGAGATGTCAGGGGAGGGGAAGATAGGTTGTGAATGGCCCTAAAAGTGAATAGGTAGTTTATATTTGATGTGATAGAGAAAGAGCAGCCAAGAGAGAGATGCAAAGAGAGAGGAAGGATAGTCAAAGCAATAGGCTAGGAATATGATCTTTGCAGCAGCACTAAATGGATATCAGCAGAGCAAGATTGCCTTTGTTAAGGTCAAGACCTCTTCTTTCAGACATAGACCTTGCTACCATCAACCACGTCTTTGCAACCTCAAGAGTAGATCAATGCAGTGCACTCACAACATTATCATCAAATCATCTGTATTATAGCAGTGTCTAAAAGTCCCAGCTGAAATCAGGGCCTCATTGCTCTAGGGACTGTACAAACACAGAGCTGGGATTGCAATTTAAATCTATCCAGGCACCAAACCAGCCTGCTCATTAAGCAGTGCATCTCACAGCTAATATATTACAACAGTACTCCATGAACTGCACAGACTACCTATTGACTTCCAGGGGAATGTCAGGTGTTGATCATGACAAATAAAGCTCTAAATGTCTACAGATCTGCTACTTCACAGACCGCTTGTCCCTGTGACAGACTGTGCAGATGTGAACACCAGAATTAACTCAAGTTTAAGCCCACTCAGCAGAAGAGAGGGGTTGCCAGCCAGGCCAGGTGTTTTCATGAGCACTCGACTTATTTCACATATTTGGTCTGAAATAAGTTGTGTGTGTTTACTTGTTATTCTGACTGAATATATCTTTACAGCCACTTTGTGCAGATTTAAAGAATGACACAAAGTGCAAGACTACTGAGAATCATTGACTTTCTGCTTCATCATGTCCCCCAGCCCTAGGATCAGATCTCTAGGATCCTACCTCAGTTCACTCTCTGTTTCTCGTGACTAAAAATTCCACAAAATTGCAATCTGGCTGATGTCCCCCCCCCCCAAAAAAATGCAGAAACCTTTAAATTCCTCTTTATTTAAGGTGCAGATAGCAGTTAACCCTAATTCTCACTCCCCTTGTACAAAACAGGCCAATGTTACAGACTGGTCACATGGTTAATCACTTATGACTAACTGCACACGTGTGTCAGGGAGCTAGCCTTTCACATCTGGTTCAGATAATTCCTCAGTCCTGAAACATTCTACCAAATGTTGCAAGAAATACAACCTATGCAGCATCACAGCTGGTGAATGACCTAAGCCTGCAGACTGACCCAGAGTAACAAATTTGCACCCTGCAAGAAGATCCTATTACAGCTTGGTCATTTTACATGATGAAGGATTTTCATCTTCAGTATGAGAATTCCACCTTTAAAGTGGAGCTATAAACATTAAGGGAAATGTTGACTGAAGCATTGATCAATGTGCTATAAAGCCGCATGCCAGACCTGGGGTGGGAAGAGGGAGAAAGGAATCTAGAGTAGCAACTGCATAGTGAAGTGTCTAAACTTTCCATTATATACATAGTTTAGACCTGTCCCGCCAACTTCTTTATGAAGTAATTGGTTTCCACATGAAGTTTCTCATTTCTGATCTCCAAACAGGAAGGTTTAGGGAAAAGATCTAGTTTAATTAGACATGGCATTTGGGGATATGGGAATCTGAAAAATGAGTTTTTTTATCATCCTTGAAAAAATAAATACCTTGCCAAATCTCAAATGGAGTGAGCTATAAATATTGAATTTATTTTATTCACACGTGCTTGTAGACAAGTATCTTTTGGTCTCTTTTTGAAGCATGGGTGGGAATTTCTGGAATTATTTACTATGAAGCAGTTTAAGCACAATAAGCATTGAAGAACTTTGTTAGCTCTTGCTGGAGTTTATAAGCGTGGAATTTAAAGAGCTCAGCAAGCAGATGGCTGTACTGAACGAAACATAAGCAATAGCCAAGCAGCTGTGGTTCAACAAAGTTATATACTCAACCATCAGAGACTGTTAAATTTGAAAGCTAATTCAGCTGAAATGCTTCAGTGCAAGGAGGTCACATATAGCACCAGCACAATCTTTATTACTGGTATTACACCCTATTCTGTACTGTGAGTCGCTGCCTCAACGGTAACATCTACCCAGGAAATCTATTTCTAAATCTTTGTAAATGTAGGGATGCATCCCAGAGATTGGTGAGGATATCAGCCTGGAGGATACTAACAGAATCCACAGTAGTTCTTCAAAGGCCCACAAGGTAAGAACAGAACCAGATTGATGTGGTTACTTGTAATTATAGGTGAGTCATACAGGTGAGTTTCTGCCACACAATAGTCCAAAGAAAAGCTAATACATATACCATTCTTTATTCCATGTGGAGCAGTGATCCATCCTCACTTCAAAGCTGAGAGGAGTAAATTCAGACTTACAAATTAAGATGATAAAAGGAATCATGAAAAAATAAAGGCACCTTACAACTGTTCTCAGCCACTTGCACGGTCAAGCCCATCAAAAATAGGAGCTAGGGCACGGAAACTGGTGTTTCAGATGCAATGATACACAAGTGGGCCTCAGAGTTGAAAAAACATCAGAGAAGACACCAAATGGCTGAATGAGACATGCAGTGAATATAAAATCCTACACTGTTCTCATCAGGTTTCCTGGAGTTTATGAGAGAGAGCCAAAACAACGTGGAATGTTCGGATCACCCTTTCAATGTCACAATCCGGATTAAGGCACATTCTAGACAAGAGACAATACTGGCAGTTACAGGCCACTAAGCCTAATTTTGGTATTAGGCAAAGTTGTCAAAGCTACAGTAAAAAACAGAATTATCAAGCACATAGATGAACATGATTTGTCAGAGAACAGTCAACATGGCTTGTGTAAGAGAAAATCACAGAAAGGTAAACAGTGGTGTACTACAGGATTCTGTACTGGGATTGATACTATTCAACATATTCCTAAAGGATCTTGAAAAAGGAGTAAATAGTGAGATGGTAAAAGCTGCAAATGATATAAAATTATTCGAGCTAGTGAAGTCCAAAGCAAACGGTGAAGAATTACAAAGGGATCTTACAAAACTGAGTGACTGGGCAACAAAATGGCACATAAAAATTCATGTTGATAAATGCAAAGTAACACACATTGGAAAACATATTCCCAACTATATATACAAAATGATGGGGTCTACATTAGCTGATACCACTCATAAAAGAGATCTTGGCGTCATTGAGGATGTTTCTGCAAAAACATCTGTTCAATGTGCATCAGCAGTCAAAAAGCTAACAGAATGTTAGGAGCTGTTAGAAAAGAGATAGGTAACAAAGCAGAAAATATAATGCCACTTTATAAAGCCAAGCCACACCTTAAACACTGCATGCACATAACGTAAGAACTAGGGTTCACCCAAGAAAGTTGACAGGCAGCAGGTTTCAAACAAACAAAAGGAAGTACTTCCTCACACAGTGCAGTCAACCACCAGTAGAACTTGTTGCCAGGAGATGTTGTGAACACCAAAAACATAACTTGGTTCCAAAAAAAGAATTAGATACGTTTATGGAGGATAGGTCCATCAATGTCTATTAGCCACGATGGTCAGGGATGCAACCTCATGCTCTGGGGGTCCCTAGCCTCTGATTGCCACGAAGATGAGAGTGGATGACAAAGAGGGCTGATTTGATAACTGCCCTGTTCTAGTCATTCTCTCTGAAGCATCTGGAATTAGCCACTGCCACAAGGAAGACTATTGGGCCAAGTAGACCATTGGTCTGACCCAATATGGCCATTCTTATGTAATTTCCTGTCTTTACTCATCAGGCTTTTAAATTTCTCTCTCACTTTGATTAGGCTGTGCCGATTAGGGATTTTATTTTATTTTAAACTATAATATTCTGAAAACAATTGATTGTAACTGATACCAATTCACAACTCAATTTGTATTTTAACCTATTTTATATGTGGCAAAAACATAGAATCAGCATTTTAATGAAGCTCATTAAACTGGCCCACTGTGGTCTATTTTCTAATCTAGTCTTTGTTTCTTTTACATTATACATGATGTAACTCTTGGAAATGCATGAAAAAAAGGTTATCAGGGCTAAATCGCACCATTTCAGAAATTACCTGCTGAAATTCTTTAAAAGAACATACACATCACGGACAGATCAAAACAGAATGTACTTCCCTTTCTGAACCGGAGACTGCATTAAAGAACCACGCTGGTAGTTCCACATGTCCTCCAGCACATGGTCTGGTGTGTTCTCCAAATCACTAGTTGCAGATGTGTAATTAGCCTTAAAACTTTGTTAGGTCGGAGTCCACTTTACGAGTAGTACTGGCAATAGTCCACAGCTCATATCAATCTCCCATTTTGGAAAATTAAACCCTGGAAATGAAACCTGAAACGTAAACCAAAATGTCAGAGCTATGAAATGGATATACTTTTAAGCTGAACAGAAACTGGTAAATAAAACTCTGACTGAACTAAACTACCAACAAAAAGTAACCTGTAAAACTTTTTAAAATGTTAAATGTCAAACATTCAAAACCTACTACAAACATTATTTGATGCACTAAATAATATTAGGCACCATAAGCATATCTATAACCCTGCCCCTTCAACAGATTTGATAAGGCAGTGCAGACAGTCCTGTGTTTGGCTTCTAATCACTGCAAAAATCTGTGTGCCAAACCTTGTCTAGCGTAAATTGGCACAACAGGAGATTTCTTTCCTGAAAGATAATTTCCACAAAAAAACATTGTGTTCTTGTGAAAACACCTTTCCTACAAGACATGGGAAATTTTAAGGGACCAAGACTATAGATATCAGTTACTTGTAGAGCCCATACACAGAGAAAATAGATCATTAGCTCCCTTATTAATAACCTATTTTTGAAGCATCCGTTATTATCATTGTATAAGAAAAGTATCTTTCTGAATGGCATTACTAGGATGTGATGAATAATCTGCCAAGACTCGTCAAGCTCTCGGACCACTGCCCTTTTCTACTTCTTCACGAGGGAACCAATGATCCTGCCAAGAATGACCTTGAGTGGATCACTGTAAACCATGTGTCTCTGGGAAGGAGGAGAAAAGAGTTAGAGGCACAAATGGTGTTCTCATCCCTTTTCCCTGTTGAAGGAAAAGGGCCAGGTAGGGACTATCAAATTGTGGAAATAAATGTGTGATTGCTCATGTGGTGTTGGAGAGAGGGCACTTTGAGCATGGGATGTTGTTCCAAGAAGAAGGATTGCTAGGAAGAGATGGGATCCACCTAATGAAAAGAGGAAAGAGCATCTTCACAGACAGGCTTGCTAACTTAGGCTATGTCTACACTGGGTAATTTAGGTTGATTTTAGTCGACTTAGTGTGTCTCCACTTAAAAATAAAGTTGACTTAAAGAGGAACTTAAAAAGTCAACGTAGAGCATCCACACTGGACGCCTAGGTCGACTTTATGGGGCTTAGGGGGACCTAGGGCAGGTCCAAAGGGGCAGAGGGGGCACCCCTTGCCCAATGCCAGGGGGCTCAGCCTTTACCCCATTGTACCTAGGTACAATTCTTCTGGGAGGGCATGCCAGGCTCCCCCCCACCCCCGGCAGAGAGGGCATTGGTGTTGCCCTGGGGTAGCCCTAAGTCGACTTAGGTCTACCCCATGGCTACACTGGCTTAAGTCGACTCTAGGGAGTCAACTTAAGCCTTAGGTCTACTAGAAAGGAGGTTTAATAAAGTCGACTTAATTTTAATTAAGTCGACTTTATTTTCCTTAAGTCGACTTAAGCAAGCTGCTTAAGTCAGCTTAAGGAAACTGTAGTGTAGATGCAGGGTAAATTAAGTCGACTTAAGCAAGCTTAAGTCGACTTAATTTACCAGTGTAGATGCAGCCTTAGTGAGGAGGGCTTCACTAGGTTCGTTGAGAAGTGAGGACCTAAGTCCGGAGATAAGTGGGGAAATGAGAGACCAGAAGGAAGTACAAGGAAGAGGATACAACAGGGGAGGCTTCCTGATTCATACTGAGAAAGTAGGGCAATCAGCTACTTATTTTGGGTGCCTGTACATGAATGCAAGAAGCCTAGGAAACGAGACAGAAGAATTGGAAGTTCTGGCACAATCAAGGAACTATGATGTGATTGGAATGAGAGAGACTTTGTGGGGTAACTCACACAATTGGAGCATTGTCATAGTTGGGTATAAATTGTTCAGGAAGGCCAGGCAAAAGAAAAAAGGTGGAAAAGTTGCACTGTAACAAAGTCATAGGACTGCACAGAGCTCCAGTATGAAACTGGAAAAAAACTTGTTGAGTTTCTGAATTAAGTTTAGAGCTGAAAGCAATGAGGGTGATGTCATGGTGAGCATCTGCTATAGACCAGGAGACTAGTGTAGTACTAAAGATGAATTTATAATATAAGTATTGCTTCAAACAAATTTCTATATGGAATATTCATTGATAAAAATGTCATACTCATTTATTCACTTGTAAAACTTCATTTAGATGTGTTTTTAAACTTAGTTTGGCTGTGTGAATGAAGGGGGTGTGTGTGATGGGATCAGTCTCCAATTCCAGCCTGTCCTGATGACTAACTGTGGCACCACCTTAATGGCTGAAGAACAACGCAGACAAAGCCTGCAAAAGCAAGAATCATCCACCCTAAAGAAAGAAAGGGACAAAAAGCCCCATCAAGAACAAGATCAAAGTCACATCTGACATTAACTGATGACTCACAGTCATACAGTACCCTGAGGTAGTGACACAGCAAGATCCATGGATAAAAGATGGGTGAGACTGCATAGCTTTGGGTAATGTTCTGCACAGCATCCAAGAGTGTTGGTGCACAGCTGTGTTCCCAACAGAGACCCCCGCTCTTCCTCATGCCCAGCTTCCCTGGCCAGGTAGCTGCCATGAGCTGTGAACACCAACCACAAACTCAAGCTACAATCACAAGCAACAGACAGGACTGGTAACTATACATGACCAACAGCAGAACATCTGGGGTGTGTGTGTGAATGTGTGTGAGAGTACTAGATATTAGCTATTAACATAATTGTGTTTTCATCACAATAAAAGAATCATATTGCCTTGTCCCCCTGAAAAAGATCCTGCTAGTTTTTCATTTTCTAAGTACAACACTAGAAGGATGAAATAGATGAGGATTTCTTCAGAAAACTAATGGAAGTTTCCAGATTACAGACCCTTGTTCTGCTGGGAGACTTCAATCATCCTGACATCTGCTGGGAGAGCAATTCAGCAGTGAACAGACAACCCAGGAAGTATTTGGAGAGTGTTGGGGACAACTTCCTGGTGCAAGTGTAACCTTCGGGTGGGCTAAAATTCATTTAATTGTCCTTCTCCAGTGCCTCACAGAAATAAACCCCAATCCCTATGGAGAAAGCAGCTGGAGACCCAGGATCCAGTCTGTAAGGGACTCACAACAAAGATGGCTCAGAGTTACCACCCCACATTAAAATTCTACTAAAAACAAACATAACAATGAACTTTATTAACTACTAACTAAATAATCTTATCCTAAGAAAACGAAATACAATTAACCAAGAACAATCCCTACAGAAACCCCCGCATAAAAGATACCCAAGAGTCCCAAAGTCCAGGTGGAGTTCACCCAACTCTCAGCTACAGTCTTTGTTCCAGTGGAGAGGCTTGTGGGAAGAAATAGCTGTCCTCTTCTTCTTTCTTTGCAGGAATCTTTTGTAGAATTCCACACAGGCTTTTCCTTCTCCTTTGCAACCAGCCCTCAGTCCCATATGCATGTCTTCAAAATCTGTTGCAGATGACTCCATTAGAGGGAGAAAACATCCTGTTCACTCCTGGCTCAGCTTCTCTCCTGAAAACTGAGCACATGGGCTCTTCTCAAAGCAGCTCTAGCCTGCTGTCTGCACAGACTGCTGCTCTCATGTGATCTGACTGACCACACCACATCACATCACATCAGCAGGGTACCCTGTGGAGCATGCTCAAAATTGCTACCACTCCCTGCTTCTTGAAGTTTCTAGTTGTGGGTAGCTAATCTGCCCAGCAACAGTAACCCACCCTCAGCAGATCTCTCAAAGAGAGGCATATCGGTTGCACAAGAGCTAGAGGAACCAGCTAGGGTCTGTGCTCCTCTTGACTACTGCTCACAAACCAGGAAGAACTGGAAGGGGAAGTAGAAGTGGATGGCAACCTGGGCAGCAGTGACCATGAGATGGTGAGTTCAGAATCCTGACAAAAGGAAGAAAAAAGAGCAGCAGAATTCAGACCCTGGACTTCAGAAAAGAAGATTTTGATTCCCTCATGGAACTGATGGGAAGTATCCCCTGGGAGGCAAATACAGATGAATGGAGTCCAGGAGAGCTGGCTGTATTTTAAAGAAACTTTATTGAAGGCACAGGAACATACATCCCAAAGTGCAGAAAGAATAGTAAATACGGCAGGTGACCAAGTTGGCTTAACAGATAAATCTATGGTGAGTTTAAACACAAATGACTAGGGAGGAGTATAAAAAAATTTCTTGAGCATGCAGGAGTGAAGTAAGGAAGGCCAAATCACAAATGAAGTTGCAGCTAGCAAGGGATGTGATGAGTAACAACAAGGGTTTCTCTTAGCAACAAGAAGAAGGGAAACTGTGGGCCCCTTACTGAATGAAGGAGGCAGCCTAGTAGAAATTGTGATTATGTGGAAAAAGCTGAAGCACTCAATGCTTTGGTTTTTATTTATTTATTTATTTTGCTTTTGTCTTCACATAAAAGGTCAGCTCCCAGACTACTGCTCAGTTTTGAGGGAGATGAGCAGCCCTCAGTGCTGAGAGAACAGGTTCAGCACTATTTAGAAAAACAGGACATGGACAAGTCCCCTGGGTCTGGATGGAATGCAGGTAGTTGGCTGATTGCAGAGACAATAGCCATTAACCTTGAAAACTCATGGCTGTCAGGGAAGGTCCCAGAAGATTGCAAAAAGGCAAACAGAATGCCCATCTTTTTAAAAAAGGGAAGGAGGAGGATCTGGGGAACTACAGATCAACCTCACCTGAGTCCCAGGAAAAATCATATTGCAGGATCTCAAAGAATCCATTTTGAAGCACTTGGAAGAGAGGAAGGGGACTGGGAACAGTTAGCATGGATTCACCATGGATGTGTCACACCATACCAACCTGAACGACTGAGATGACTGGCTCTGCCGATGTGGGGGAAAAGGACACGATATACCTTGACTGAGTTACCTAAGGAAGTGTTGGAAATTCTATCCTGGGAAGTTTTTAAGGCCCCACATGACCAAGTCCTGGGTCAGACAATTTAGTTGGGGTTGGTCCGGCTTTAAGCAGGCAGGGTGGACTAGAAGATGGTCTCTTGAGGTCCCTCCCAACCCTAGTCATCTATGATTCTGTGAAATCAAGAATTATCATGAGCCTTAGAAAGCTCAAGAACTCAACCTATCATAGCACAGGGTGGAGGAGGCTGCCGAGTAGATGGCCAGCTAGGTCTCCAAGCATTCCAGGTCATCTTGGCCTGGATCACAAGGAGTACATTGCTGGTGTACATTGACAGGACCAGCCGCACCTCTGGCTCAAGGAGCATCAACCCCATCAACCTCTGAGAGAGGAGATAGAGGAAAGGCTCAATGCTGCAGGTTCACTGCTGTGGAGTTTGAGCTAATTAGATTAAAGCCAAATCAGGTTTATCAGCCTTAGCTGCAATCACAACCCATGATTTCTATGAGTCTCAATATATTGTTAATTAGAATTTCTCCAAAGGCTACAAGAAAAAGTGTGTCTGTGATATTTTCCAGCAGATAAACTGAGAAACAGAATTAGTACAAATAATTCCAAATGGTCCTTCAGGTCCTTGTACTAATATGTTGCCAAGGCATCTCTTGTTGTTTTCTGGAATTATAGGGGTCATGAAATAGATGGAACTGACCCCTGGCAAATTCCTCCAACTCCAAGGCAGCATATAGCCAATGTTGGTGCCCCTACAGTGCCCCTCTCATGCATCTCAGGTGTATGGGCAACACGAGAGACTGACCAGTTCCTGAGACTGCTCTAATTTATGTCCAGAGTCTAAGCATCAGGCCCAGATTCCACGCTTGGACTTCACCATTTCTACTGTACCTCTTGAGAGGCAGAGAACAGAATGTGGCTCAGGATGCTTTTATTTTCATTTGAGTGAAACCAACTGCAGCCTCCTGCTCTCACCTGTGACTACTGATACTTGGTCTCACCAAAAAGGCTTTTGAGAATGCGATCTTAAAGTGTATTAGATTGGGCATTTCCAGTAGCAGTAGAGAAGTATTAATGCCATCGTAAAAGGCCCTGATAAGACGTAATGTGCAATGGTGTATGCACTTCTGATCACCTAAGTTCAACAAAGATCAATTAAGACTGAAACAGGTGCAGATAAAAGCTACTAGGATGATCAGAGGAATGGGGGCCTATCTTAAGAGAAGAGACTGGAAGAGCTTGGCTTGTTTAATCTAACAAAAATACGGCTAGGCAGGGTTATGATGCTTTCTATAAATACATTAAAAAGGTAAATATTTTGGAGATTGAAGAATTATTTAAGCAAGAGGACAGTGTTAGCACAAGAACTGGCCATGAACAAATCGAGGCTGGAAATTAGAAGATTTCTAACCATCAGAAGGTGAGATTGTGGAACTGACTCCCAATAGGAGTTGTGGGGACAAACACTTCATTTCAAGAGACAGCTGGACAAATTTATAAGTGCAATTATATGACAGGGTTGTTTGTGTTAGTAGGAGGCAGGACAGGGCTTCTGGTTTATGTCATCTGTTTCTAAAACTAATGCTTCAGGGTTTCAGCCAACCACTAGCAGGAGTCAGGAAGGGATTTTTACTCCTCCCCACTGAGGTTTTTTTCAATTTCCTTCCTCCAAACAAAGCATCAGGGATGACCATACCTCAGGGCCATCCCTAAGGGGGTGGGGGGGAGGACTCAGGGCCAATTGGCCTGTGCGGGACCCCTGCCTCTCCCCCCCCCCACCTCCTCTCCCACACACACACACACTGGAGTGTAGGGGGCCAGGTGGGCCAGCCCAAAGAGGACAGGGCCCGCACACCCACCCCTCCCCAGGCCAGCTGCTCCATCCCTGGGGGTGGGGCGGGCTGGCCTGGAGCCCAGGCTCTGCTTCCCTGGTCTGCCCCTGGGCTTGCTGGTCTGCCCTGCGGGTGGAGAGGGCTGGGAGCAGGACACTGCAGGGCCCACGTAACCGCGGGGCTCGGGGTGATCGTCCCATTCACCCTTCCCCCCTACCCCTGCAAGGCCAGCCCTGCCATATCTGGAGATATGACACTGATGGGGTGGGCCAGGGCTCTGAGGTGGCACTACACCCTCTTAGCTTCTTGTTCACAAGCTTAGGGTCTAAATGATTACCATATGTGGAATCAAGAAGGAAATTTCCCGTGGTCAGATTGTCAGTGACATGGGAGGTTTGTTTTTTGTTTGTTTGCCTTCCTCTACAGTGTGTGGATCACTTGCCAGGTTAATTTTGGTATATCTCATTTAACTATTTCCTTGCAATGGTAGGATTCTCAAGCACTAGTGCACCATGGTCCCTCCAGTCTTTGTCTATGGCACATAATAGTCTAGCCTTCTGTGGGTCTCATTTACTCTGGTCTCATTTTCATTGCTGGGTTTTGTGAGCGGGTGCTGAGAGTTAGTGGTAGCAACAGTGAGTCAGACTAGATGATGTAGTGGTTCCTTCTGGCTTTAAACTCTGTGAGCCCCTAGAAATATATTTTAATCACTGTTGATGTTCTCTTGTATTGCTGCAAAGATCTATACTAATATCGATGGGTGGATATTTTTACAGGTGTATAACATCCCACTGACAGCATGCCCCCTCCCCAGCTCATGAGCAAAAATACATGCTCCACTACATATTCATCCTCTAGGTTTGTTTGGAGGTATTACTGAATAGCTTTAGAGTGTTTTTTTCCTTAACTTCTGAGCACTTTTGGCTGGTAGACTGGGTTGCTGTGGGAATATGTGCAGTGGAAGACAGAATTCTTTCCTATATATTCCTGTAGAGACCTTCAATAAATTAAATTGGTGGTTTTGAAGTTTTTCTGCCTACTTGCTATCATAAGTCTCTAAATAGAGCCTCTATAGATTTTTCTGTATAACCCATCTTGGTGTTTATACGGTGGTAGAGGTTGTGGAACTTACCTGTAGACTTGCCAAGGTCGGTGTATGAGCATAGCCCTGCTTTATTAGACTTTGGAAAAGTTCCCATTTGGAGGTTCGTTTCCAAATGTATAAATCTCAGTTGGTAAAACACCATGACCTTCTAGCAACGTCTAAGCAAAAAAGCTCTACACTCAACTCGTATCTCGCATAAATCTAACTCGTATCACCTTTTATTCCTCTTCCTTCCACAACTGGTCCAGATCTCAGTGGGAAACTGCACTTTCATATCTCAGAGGAGTGCTTTGTTTTGTGGTTGCTGCCACTGTACCATTGTAGCAAGGACCATATTTATCTTTATGAGGTTGTGCCAGAAAAAAAAAATCACATGCTAACATTACTATGAAGAAAAATATTCTAAATGGATTCTTCTGCTTTCTCCTCACAGCCTCTGCGCTCTAGCTCCTGATGAAAACAAAGGTGTTATTTTTCATAGCCGATCTCCACTGCATTGCTAAAAGTGAGGCAAAACAAACTTTTAAGAGCATCTCAAGCCAGCTTCACACCTACAAGGGCAAGGCTATGTAGTTTTTGCCTTTATGTATGAGCAAGGACCTCTGCATTCTGTGGGAATTTGCTCTAGCCATTCAAGGAAAGACATATGGTGTTTCCATCACCACCCACCCTTGAGTGTCCGAAGGAGGACAGAAAGCTGTAATTTTCTACCACAGGTTGCAGATCCACTGAGAGAGGCTACCATGGGGATGCAATGAATCAATATAATGATGCTGGTATTTGGGGTTGCACTAGCCTCCTAGTGGAGGGAAGTTTGCAGCCTTCTTAGTACTTTTCAAAGGTTTACCATCCTAATGTATCATGTCAGAGATGGAGACACTGAAATAGGGGTTCTCTTGTCAGTTTTTGCTAAACTGGTTCAAATAAAAAGCAGTGGGAGAATAAGGGACTTGCATTCCATCGAACTGCTGAGACTCTTGGTTTATTCTTATTCTTGGTTTCAGATCAAGGATGAGGTTAGGGTGTTACTGTAAGTGAGCAAATCCTTTGCATGATCTGTGAAAACATTGCTCAAGACTTTGCAAGAGGTCATGTATATGAATGTCAGCACTGCAGATATATAGTAGCTGGAAATCTATATGTTGTTTTAAATGCAATTAATGACATCCATTCTCATCCTGCTGCACCACTCTGCAGCATTTGACACTGTTGACCAGAGGATACTGCTGCTCCACTTTAGAGAGGAAGGAGGAGTCCATGGTAATGCACCAACATAGTTGGAGTCCTTACAAAAGGATGCACTGAATGAGTAGTGATGAGAAACTTCACCTCCACTACTAAGTCCTTTATGGAGTTAAGAACATAAGAACATAAGAAAGGCCGTACTGGGTCAGACCAGAGGTCCATCTAGCCCAGTATCTGTCTACCGACAGTGGCCAGTGCCCAGGTGCCCCAGAGGGAGTGAACCTAACAGGCAATGATCAAGTGATCACTCTCCTGCCATCCGTCTCCATCCTCTGATAAACAGAGGCTAGGGACACCATTCTTAACCCCTTTCTGGCTAATAGCCATTTATGGACTTAGCCACCATGAACTTATCCAGTTCCCTTTTAAATATTGTTATAGTCCCAGCCTTCACCACCTCCTCAGGTAAGGAGTTCCACAAGTTGACTGTGCGTTGTGTGAAGAACTTCCTTTTATTTGTTTTGAACCTGCTACCTATCAGTTTCATTTGGTGACCCCTGGTTCTTGTATTATGGGAGTATTTAAACAACTTTTCCTTGTCCACTTTTTCCACATCAGTCATAATTTTATATACTTCTATCATGTCCCCCCTCAGTCTCCTCTTTTCCAAGCTGAAGAGGCCCAGCCTTTTCAATCGTTCCTCATACGAGGCACTCTCCAAACCCCTAATCATTTTAGTTGCCCTTTTCTGAACCTTTTCTAGTGCTAGAATATCTTTTTTGAGATGAGGAGTTCCAGGGGTTATGTCTACACTAGAAAAGTTAGGTTGACTTTATTAAGTTAACTTAATAAGGTCGACTTTAAGTTGACTTAATATCGACCTTAAGTCGACTTAACAAAGTCAATTTAACTTTTCTAGTGTAGACATAGCCCCTTGTCGACCTTATTAAGTCAACTTAGTACTTTAAGTCGACTTAATGAGGTCGATTTAGGCACTAATCCCCGTCCACACTGGCTTAAGTCAACCTAAGAAGCGTTAAGTCAACCTAAAATGAGATGTTATTAAATCGACTTAACCTTTCCTTAAGTCAACTTAAGGAAATGTTTAAGTCAACTTAAGGAAAGCCCAGTGTGGACGCAGCTTTGTCTAGGTCGACTTAAGCCTCCTTAAGTCGACCTAACTTGTAAGTGTAGACGCACCCATAGAGATCAATTTTTTCTCTTGTCCTTTCCAAAGTTACGTGCACCCAGTAACTGAACTGGTCAGGCTACATGGACTCAATTGTCTGCAGTACTCAGATGGCACACAGTTCTACGTATCCTTCACCACATACAACCATACCACTACCATCTAGACAGTCCAGTGCTTCGGATGAGATCAAATCATGGATGAAGAACAGTTGACTGAAGCTGAACCCAAGCAAAACAAGTGATGCAGGTGGGCAGAGGAAAATATTCTGAGGCTTTTGCAGCTACAGTGCAGTATCCTTGGTTTGAATGTTCATATCCATAACTGGTCAATTCAGTCTGTATTCTAGGAGTACTCTTGGATTCCTACGGCTGCAAGTAATGCTTTCTATCATCTCCTGGCAGATGAAGACATGTCTTCAGTTACTCATGCCTTAATCATCTTTTGGCTGGACTCCAGTGATGCAATATTCCTGATTCTGAAACCTTCAGCACTTAAACTCCAGTTTATACAAAATGCAGCAACATTTCTCAGGAACAGAGAACACACCTGTCCTCCACTTGCTACTGGCTTCTCTTATAATTTAAATCAAATTGAAGATGTCGATCCTTATCTTCAAAGCACTCCATGACTTGGTACCTAAGGCTATGTCTACACTTGGCCAAATAAGTCGACTTTACTAAGTCAACTTAGCATGTCCACACTATAAAATTAGGTCGACTTAAAGTCGACCTTGCCAAATCGACTTAGAGCATCCACACTGGACGCCTAAGTCAACTTCTAAGGGCTAGGTGGACCTGGGAGTGGTCCATGGTGGGAGGGGTGGCACCCCTTTAAAAGTGCCAGGGGGCTCAGCATTTTCCCCATTGTACCAGGGTACAATAGGGGCTGAGCAGGACAGGGACAGGGGCAGGGTATAGGAGCGGGGTGGGCAGGGCTGTGTCCTGCCCTGTGGGTGAGCACGCCAGGCTCTGGTTGTGCCAGCCACCCTGGCAGGGAGGTCAGTGGGGGAGCCCTGGGGGCCCTTTAAGTCAATTTAAAGTCGACTTAGGGCTACTCTGCATCTACACTGGCTTAAGTCGACTTAATTAAGTCAATTTAGCCAGTAAGTCGACTTTAAACTAGGTTTTATAAAGTCAACTTAAAATTTCCTTAAGGAAATTGTAGTGTAGACGCAGAGTAAATTAAGTTTACATAAGCAGGCTTAAGTCAACTTCATTTACAAGTGTAGATGCACTTGTCAGTGTAACGTTACCAAGACAATTTCTTACAGCAAATGATCCTGTTGACTGTCAGTGTAAATGATGGTTTCAGAACAAATCTTAAAACTCAAAGTTCTCCCACATTAACTTACTAAAAATCAGACTTTTCAGCAGTCTTCTTTCCCCCTCCCTGAGCACAAATGTCTGCACATCTCCTTTTGATGGGATGTTGAGGAAAGCATCTCTACCCCCATTAAGAAAAAAGTTGTATTAAGCAAAGTGGAAGTATCCTCATGGACAGGGCTGACCCAAGGGTTTTTGGTCCCCTCCCCACATGTTATATGAGATAACATATTTTGAGAGAGAGAGAGAGAGAGAATCACTTCCACCTAATTTAGCACTCCTTAAAGCCTGACACCCGACGCGACCACCTCATTCTCCTATCTGGCTGGGCCAACCCTGCTCATGATATTTCCCTACCAGAAGCATCAAATACTGCCTCTCAGGAGCATGACTGAACAAGACCAAGAATGGCTTGTGTTTATTATTTGTTCAAAGAGTGCCAGGCACTTTCCTTATTTTCAAGAAGGGACAATCCCTGCGCAAAGTAACTCAAAGTATTATGGCAAAGACAGCTAGACAGAGGAGATGCACTCAACAAGAGAAGGGACCATTCGATCATCTTGTCTAACCTCCTGTATTGGGCTGTGCTATACACTAACTCAGGCTAGATGATCTAATTTAAAATTTATGAGCATCAAGCAATTTTTCAAAATATAAATCAGCTAGATTCATTCTAGGCAAATCTAGCTGTACTGCAGCATCCCACAGCTCAGGTATTTGCGTGTGTGCTGCTGCTTGTGTAATTTACACTCAAGCGCTAAGTGATTACCAGATCAGCCAGCTGACATATGGGAAGTATTTGCACAGAGCTGCGACACGAGGAAGTTTGTGGTAAAAAAGGTGCTGTGAGTAAGGAGACTGTGCCATTCCAGCTGAGTGAAGCCAAAGTTTCACTTGGAAGAATTCCCACCAGAACTTCCATCCTCTCAACAGCGTTAGCAAGAAAAATCTTTTGCATTCCTAATGTTTTGCTTTTATACAGAGAAAGATCTGCTGCTGCAGCATAACTAAAATAAGAGTACTGCACTATATGAATCAATTTGTTCTAGGAAATTATAATGCCTGAAAACAGTACTCTTTCAAGCAGCATGATCCCCAAATAAATGCTGAGCAATGTTGGGAGAGGGGCAGTATTTAAGGGAGACATCTCTGTGGGAAAACTCATAAAAACAGCCCTTCTGGGTCAAACCAATTGTCCATCTAGCTCAGTACCAGATCTGCAGACAGTGGTGAATGCCAGGTGTTTCAGAGAGAATGAACAGATAATCCTCAAGTGATCCATCTCCTGTTGCCCATTCCTGGCTTTTAGCAATCAGAGGCTGGGGACACTTCAGAGGGTCAGAGCATGATTTTACATCCCTGCCCATCCTAGCTGGCAGCCATTGATGCATCTGTCCTCCATGAACTTACCTAGATCTTTTTTGAATGCTGCTCTTTTGATTCTTCAGAAAGCAATGCTGGTGATGAAGCAAAAGAGGTACTTTTCCCTTTGAATCAGCAATAATGACTCATTGCCACAGCATACTGCAAATTTCAGGGCGCTGTCTTTTAAATAAGACATAGACCCAAGCTCATGACCACTGGTGATTACTAATTATTTCATAGCATCTTTCGCCAAAGTAGTTTTAATCAAGTCTCAAGTCCTGAATAAATGCAATTCAAAAATTTACTGCATTCTTCTAGTTGGAAAGAGTTTTCTTCCCTCGTTGGCTATTTTATTGTAGGGTGTTGCTGTGTGCTGTTGAACAGATGCCATGTGGCTGGATTTGAGTTGTGGGAGAAGTGACATTAACTCGTGGTACAAGTTACCAAAGTTTATAAAGCACTTTTTAAATCCATCTGAATGAGAGTTGCTATATACAGTAAATGTCAGTGTTAGCTTATTTGTCGTTAGTTTATTGATTATGTAATTTATTTGTCTGCATGTACTTAGTTGTAAGTATCTAAACTCCTTATTTTGCAAAAGACTCCAAATTCCTGTGTCATTAACAACCAGACTTTAACCTGCTTTGGGCCTGCCTCTGCCTCCTTTAGTCAGGTTAACTCAATAGGATTACTCACAGAGTATGTTACTATTCAGCTTTTCTGATTAAGACTGGAGTGAATACTCTTGTAATTACTGAGTGAAGAAAGGTGGCTTGTACGAAACTGCTAATGTTCGGAATGACTAGGTTTAACATTTAGAAAACTATTTAAAATTCTTTCCAGTGCTCTTTATGGGTTTTTTTGTTGTTGTTGTTTATTTGTTTGTTTGGTTTTTTTTAAGATTAAATACTGCATATAAGAGATGAACCAAACTAATTCAGGAAAATCTACATCCAACGACTAGGCAATGTGGTGTGACTAGCTTATGGGAATTGACAAGATCACAGCCCAGGGTGGTGTGGCTGAATGCCTGCAGGAAGAAAAAGTCTTTTGTAAGTTCATTGGAAAGAACACACTTGCAGTGCTGACTTCTCACTCCAATGGAAGAAATAGTCTACTTTTAAATGCAAATAAAAAATGTTGTTAGTATATTTTTCTCTGTCAGCCAATCCATTTGTCCTGAAAATATGTTTTTTTGTGAATTCCTAGGAGGATGATCGCTGGGTGGTAGATTTATATATGCTAATGGAAAATTTTGAGAAGAATCCAAGCATTTTGAGGCATCTGAACACTTCCAAACTTTCAGAGCTTTAGAGGTTCATTCATTACTATGGAACACGCAATAGTTCCTCTAACAGTGTCATTAGACTTTCAACGAAAAACATTGCTATAGCTTAAAATTGCTGAAGTTGGGAATAAATAGTATCTTTCTACTATTTCAGAAGTAAGAGCCTATATTGTTTTAGACAATAATCCTCAAATTATGGCATTGAATACTAATTGCAAACCCTGGCTCATTAGACAAAACCTTGACCAGGATGTTTTAGTGGGAGTAGTCCTGCTTTTAGCAGTGGGTTGGACTAGATGACCTCATGAGGTCCCTTCCAGCCCTAATATTCTATGATTGTATGAATCTGTAATGTTGTAAGTATGGACACAGGAAAATTGTGACCAGGAAGACATAGATTCATGCTTCTACATCTTTTTGCATTCTTTGCTCCTCCTCCCTCAAAATCCAAACTTTCATTTTATAAATTAGGGGTTTTTTGTCTGTTTCCTATCAACTTCACACACATTGCAAGGAGATGATTGACACTGTCAGGGTGTCAGGGAAACTTGGGACTAGTACCAAGTTTCCCTGACACCCCCTACAGCCCTTGAATTCAAGACACTAAGGCCTGGTTTCAGGGAACACAAAGTAAGAGTATTAGATCACCAGAATGTGGTTTTGGAGAATTAGGAGTCTTGGGATGTTCACCTAATAACTGAATAATTAGAACACTTAGAAAAGAAAAATCAATGCAGGAGAGATCATCACTGATAGATACCCCATTGAAAAGGAGGTCCAGGAAATACAAAAGAACCAAACAGCATTAGAATTCAGGGCCAAAAAAATAGCAAAGTTAGACTTAAGGGGAACAAAAGCAAAGTAATGCATTAGGGTTAAAGAGGAAGGCACAATAATGCCTGTGGGGATGACAGTGAATAGCATATTCAAGAAGAGATTGCAGTGTGAGTTGATGTCAATAAAGGCCCATGTTTTTGGGTTACATATGTAGAAGCATAATATGATGAGCAGGTAAAGACAGCATTGCCGCTTTGTATGGCACAGGTGAAACTGCATCTAATATACTGTATAGTACCAGTCACTTCAGTACCAAAAATGTGTCAACAAAATAAAGGCTGGTATTCAGAGAAGGGCAATGAAAATGATTAAGTACCTTGCCCAACTGACTAAGTGCAGGGAATATGAGACTTTTTGTAGAGTGTGCATGGCTCTGAAATCATACAGGAATTGAGGTAAAAAGATCTATCAAGCCCAAATTTGATAACTACTATGTACTTTGCATACTTAGAATTCTCCTGCAGCTTTTATTTGTAAATTTTAGATCCTGTCCTGATCAACTCTATAGTTTTGTTGCATGCCCTTAAATGACTGTCATGTTTTAACACAGACTTGGCTGCATTTCACTAGTGGGTAAGTAATGCTCTTATACATGGCTCAATTCAAATAGTATGGATATGGCCAATTCACAACAGCTGATGAGAAGGTATGAATGTTTAAAGAGGGAAAATTACTGTTAGAATTGACCCCATTAACACTGATCCTCCACATAACAATGTGACTCCCCCCTTCTTTGCATGTGTATATATACACCTAACAAACTGAAGTTTCCACTTCATGCATCTAATGAAGTGGATTCTAGCACATGAAAGCTTATGCCCAAATAAATGTGTTAGTCTTTAAGGTGCCACTGGACTCCTTGTTTGTTTTGCTGAAACAGAGTAACACGGCTACCCCTCTGGAACTTCACTGGTTGGTAATCATTAAAATATGTTAATTTGCAATTAAATATAGCCTATACATTAACTTTGATGCTTCTTTTTAACAACAAGGAGGGTGTGTTATATCTATACACATTTATTTAAACATTTGTACAGTTTGTTACTTTTATTCTTTTTATTAATACTTACATTTTTATTTTAGAAAATGGTGAATGATACATTTTTATTTGCCAGATAATGATTAGCTTTTTACTAGTGATTTCTAGTTATATTTGGATAAAAATTCAAATTCAATTAAAAATGAACAAAAAAGGTAGGCTATTTTGTTTTGACTTTTTATTGCTTCTTTTTAAATAAAACTAGTTTAAATGTGTTGGATACTTAAGAAAAAAGTTTATCAAAAAGTTTATCCAACATGTTTTGCTTTTAAATCTAATAAACAAATAAAATATTATCTGTAGTTAGTGAATTGAATGGATTGTCTCTGGCCACCATGTCCTTTAAGATTTTAGAACTAGTAGATTTCATCCGCTCACAGCTCTTTTTTATTCCTAGCTTGTAAGAGGAAAACAAGATTTCCTACTTCTTCATTCAAATTTATTGGCTGTCTAGCAGACATTTTTCTTAGAACATTCACACAAAAAATTGCCTGTACATATTCATTTCTAGAAGTGAAGGTTACATCCAGAATCTTGTCTAGCTCGTTCAATTATCTGAGTGCTCATCGGTTCCAGGGATCTACTGTCTATTCCCTATGCTATATACAACACCACATTATATCAAGCATACAAATAAATATTTCATATACTGTACCAGCAAAATGCATAGATTGAATCCCCAATGACCAGTAAAAAGTTACAAATAAGGTGTAGTCATTACATTCAAGTAATTTGCCCCAGTGTGCACCCAGTCATGACCGATCATGTAAATGTGAATTTGGACAAATGCATGTACTCCAAAGAAATTAATTGAAGTTTTTCTCCTGTTTTTTAAGACTGTCAGTCATCAAACTAGGAATCAATCACAGTGTGACCAGAAAATTATACATAATGAATTAAACCAAGGAAGACAGAATTAACAGCACAGATAAATGTTAAATATGAAGGGATCACTGCTAGATTGGATCATGGGCAAACCAAATGATCTGCTTCAATTCCCAAGCTTCGAGCAGGCATTATCCCAAACATCATTTTTTCAGAACTTTATCTCCTTGCTTATTAGACTAATCGTATTTGCAAAATTTTGACATGATTTTCAAGTAAAAATATTAAGTAGGCTGTGACCAAAAGTATCCTTGTATTTACATGCTACACATTAGTACAATAATCTTTGTACAAAATATGCCTTATAAGATATCATTTAGAAACTAACAATTCACCGGTCAATAATACCATGGTGAAATGTATTTAGCAACATTCAATACAAATTTATGAAACTCTTCTGTATGATGTTCTTAGCACATGTTCAAAACCACACAACCCTGCCCACACACAATTTTCCTGAATGAAGAACTGTGTATTTACATCAATTTACAGAAAATAGTTAATGGGGTACTCAAGACAACAGGAAGAAGAGGTGGAAGGAGAAAAAAATGCATTTCAGCAAACACAGGTCAGATGGAAGAACATGGAGTCTCCTTCACTATCAGCTAGCATGTCACCTTCTTTACTGTTTGAATAAACTTTGGTTTGAGGGGTAACCTTTAGAAGAAACCCACTCAAAGATTAATAGAACTAGAAAAGAACGGGGAAGAACACCACAAGCAATCTCTCTCTTTCATCTAAGAACACAAAGGAACAAGCCCCATCAATTTGGAGAGAGATCCTAACCTGAGAATTCGGTCAGCCATGTTGCTAGGATCTTGGGGGAAGGATTTTACCTAGAACCAAGTCTAGCTTATAAAGTTTTAGCAACTACAAAGTGCTTTATCTTTATTTCTCTTATAACCATTTCTGACTTTAAAACCTGTCTCCTTAGAGTTAAATAAACTTGTTTTATTTTTAACCTTAACTAATCCAGTGTTGTGTTTAAACTGAAGTGCTTGGTAACGCCTTTTAAAGTAACAAACTGTTGAATATGACCCTTTACAGGACTTTTAATATCTCAATTGCCCAGGAGAGGGCTGGGCAGTGCACAATACAAGTTTTGGAGGAAATTTGGGACCGGAACTGTGTTTGGGCTAACACTGAAGATAGTAAGCAAGGATGGTGGAAGCTAGAACATGACTGGAGTTTTGTTTACAGGCAGCTGGAGTCAATGTTGTTGGACTAAGGCTATAGTTATACACGGACACTCAGGATGTGTCCTGTATGCTGGCAGTCTACTTATGAGTGGCCAAGGTTGGAAGATACAACAACTAAGTATTGTGAAGCATCCCAGGTTGCAGAACAGATGGTGACACAATCCCTCACTGGTCTGGATTGCAGTCGAGAAAGTGACGCAGGCATACAGATTTGAATGCTATAAGAAATAGTTTATACAATGCCCATCAGCCAAGAATCTCAAAGCACATTTTGTAGAAAGAAAAATATAGCCATTTTACTGATGGGAAAATTGATTCCCACAGAAATTAAAAGACTGGACAGGATCCTCTTCAGAGTTAGTGGGACTAGAACCCAGGTCTCTTCACCAGAGGTCACATTACTAGGCTTTCTTGTAGAAAACCTGAGTGATACAGCTTACAAAAAGTTAGTAAATACAAAATGTAGCAGCTGGAACTCTTGATTAAACTTCAACAACAACAAAAAGAGAAAATAAATTATTCACAATCTTAACTAGGTTAAGACATACAGAGCAAAAAGAAAGGGTATAGACACCACACACTGAGGTCAGGAGGTAAGTTAAATCTCACAGCCCCTTGCTTTATTTTATCTATGATCCATATTATTCCACAAAGGTGTTATTTCACTCTTTTTTCCATTATACCTCATTTCATCTCATGGCTGCCAAGATCTATCTGAATCACATTCTGTATTTGCCACATCTCCCAGCTTGAGCTTTGAAACATCTGAGTTTGAGTGTTGTAACATTCACATTATGAACCACGCTAGCTTCTACAATAATTTTGCCCACTCTGATGAACATCATTTAGTTCTGTCAGCTAGTTTTATACACCTTGTTGTATTATCATCCAAGTAATACTTCTTTGATATATCTTTGAGCTTCCTTTGCAACACTGTGTCAAAGGCCTTTTAAAAAACACTAGTTGTCAACCACCTTCCTTTTATAGCTCTCCCTCCCCTACAATCCAGACTGTTACTATACTGAAAAAGGCTATCTAGTTAGCTTGGCACAATCTGTGCTTCACAAACCTGTGTTGGCAGTTACTCACTAAATTCCTCTGTTCTGCAAATAAACAGAAAGCAATTTAAGGGGTCTATTTTGAAGAGATAATTCTCTCAGGACCAGTTCTCTTCAAATAGCGGTCAATGAAACAAGCCTGAATTTTAAAAATTGTTCATACAGCACTTACAGCGAGGAAAGCAGCTCTGAAAGAGCCAGTCATAGCCATGAAAGACTCTAGGGACAGGCTGTTAGAAGCCAGGGTGAATCATCTGCAGAATGGTCATGAGAGTTCATCAGAAAATGGCATTTTCCACAAAACATTTTGAAATGAAGGGTTTGAATTATTACTTTTTGGTGAACTGAAAAACTAGACCAAAAGCCAAAGTGTTAGAGCAGAGGTCCTCAAACTTTTTAAACAGGGGGCCAGTTCACGGTCCCTTAGACTGTTGGGGGGCCGTACTATAGTTTGAAAAAAACATGAACGTGTAGCTATCACGTCTGCTGCTGGCCTGTGTTTCTGGGTACTGGGTGGCAGGCGGTAATGAATCCACACACTTTTTGTTGGTGCTGTGGGGCTCCGGCCAGGCCCAGAGTGTGGGACTGACTGATTTTAGCCTGCTGGCCTGCTGTTGTGTAGGCAACTAGTAACCAATGTTCCCTCTAGGTTTGGCGGCTTGTGTGCAAAATTTTCAAGCCATGTGCAAAACTTTTTCTGAATAAAATTTTTGTGCAAACTCACATGACAGAAATTATAGGCATTAATTGAAGTTAAAGTGATTGTAAATAGAATGAATTAATTGTGTTTAATTAATTTAATTTGAATGAATTTTGAATTAAAATTTCATTTTTAGAAAGGTTTTTATTTAAAATTAATTTTTAAAAAGCTAAAAAGAAGGAAGAGAAAGAAAAAAGAGAAGGAAGGAGGAGAAAAAGAAAAAAGTAAGAGAAAGAAAGGAAGGAGGCAAAGAAAGAAAGAGCAGGAAGGAAGGAAGAGGAAGACAAAGAAGAGAAAAAGAAAAAAGAGAAAGGAAGAAAAGAGAGAAGGTAGGAAAAGAAAGGCGGAGAGAAGGAAAGAAGGAAGAGAAAGAAGGAGGCAGGAAGGAAGAGAAAGAAGGAAAGAAGAGAAAGAAAAGGGAAGACAAAGAAGAGAAGGAAGGAAAGAGAAAGGAAGGCAAAGAAGAGAAAGGAGGAAAGAAAGAAGCCGAGAAAAGAAAGAAGAAAAAAAAAAGAAAGAAAGAAGCCTAGGCCGCTGGCAGCGGGGACCCGAACGCGGCCTCGGGAGGGCAGAGCAGACCCTGCCACCAGAGTCTGATCCTGGCCATGTGCCGGGAGGCCGAGGCTGTCGGCGGAGAGAGCCGACCCCGGCCCAGGGCCGAGAAGTCGAGGCGGCCGGCGGGTGGGAGCCCAGGAGCCTGCCCCTAACGCGGCCACCCCGCTGCCCCGGCTGCATGGGGAAGCAGGCAGGCGCGCACACATGCCCCGGCCCTGAGCCTGCCTGTTCTGCCCTGGGGGAACTGTACGCAGCGCTGCCCGTGGCCACAGCAGTGGCGGGGGCCAGGTAAATTACCTTGGCGGGCCACATCCGGCCCGCGGGCCATAGTTTGAGGACCCCTGCTATAGTGGGTCAACTCCCCTAAATTACTTCCCCAAAATAAGCAGTCTGACAAAGCCAGTATGAAAAGAACAAACTTTGCTTTGCACCTTGTATTCCTGCAGGAATTTCCTTCAACCCAACAGGTATGACTTAAGCTCATTATGGCAACTTCTTCTACTAGTATATCATATAATTGAATATAATGCTCTTGCTTGTCTAATCCAGAATTCTCTTTTTTTTTTTTACTTTTTGACTATCAATTATTTATGACCCAATTATGGGACTGTGACAGAGTCAAGCCTGAGGGCAACAGGAGGGTGTTCCTATTTGAAATCCGGGTAAAACCCCTCCCCCAGCCTAAGGGGAGGAAGCACTGGACCCAGCTTCAGCTGATTTTGGGGGACAACAAATGAAAGAACAGGGACGGGTGTGAGGTTACAGGTTCAAAACGAGGGACTCATAAGAGGAAACTGAGCAGAGAACACAGCTCCCAGAAGGTGTTAAGGGAGCCAGGCTGCCCAGAGGAACTCTGCCTGGAGACGTGATTGGATGAAGGACCAGGAATAGGCCCCAGTCACAGAGACCCCCCTCTGCCATTCTCCTCTCCCTGGTGTTATAGATGGTCACTTTAGCAAGGGCAAGGAGGTTGGCAAGGAGGTCCCGCAACTTTGTGGGGTCACAGATGGGGACTGCATATAAAAAGAAGTGTGGAGAGAAATGCAGCCAGAACCTCAATAGGAGGTTCTGGAGGAGCCGGAAGAGGTCCTGCAACCTGGCACACTCAAGATAAGATCTCCCTCATGCCACAGAACGGGCGGGTGTTGGGGTGCGGGGTGAACTGCACCAAGTACATGCCAGTGCTCACAGCTCTGTGAACGACCTGCCAACTGATGTCCCCTCACGAGGGCTGAGGGCACCTGGTCTGCTACAGGGACCTTTTCTTCATTCATCACAATAAGTTTTGAAATATGGAGCCCAATTCTGCAAAACTAACTCAGCTGGCTAAGCCCATTGCATTAGAATAGAAATTCACTCCTGTAACAAGTTCCAGAGGGATAGCTGTGTTAGTCTAATTCAGGGGTCCTCAAACTACGGCCCGCAGGCCGGATGTGGCCCGCCAAGGTAATTTACCTGGCCCCCGCCCCTGCTGCGGCCGCGGGCAGCGCTGCGTACAGTTCCCCCAGGGCGGAACAGGCAGGCTCAGGGCCAGGGCATGTGTGCGCGCCTGCCTGCCTCCCCATGTAGCCAGGGCAGCGGGGTGGCCGCATTAGGGGCAGGCTCCTGGGCTCCCACCCGCCGGCCGCCTCGACTTCTCGGCCCTGGGCCGGGGTCGGCTCTGCTCTGCCGACAGCCTCGGCCTCCCGGCACATGGCCAGGATCAGTCTCTGGTGGCGGGGTCTGCTCTGCCCTCCCGAGGCCGCGTTCGGGTCCCCGCTGCCAGCGGCCTAGGCTTCTTTCTTTCTTTTGTTTTTCTTCTTTCTTTTCTCGGCTTCTTTCTTTCCTCCTTTCTCTTCTTTGCCTTCCTTTCTCTTTCCTTCCTTCTCTTCTTTGTCTTCCCTTTTCTTTCTCTTCTTTCCTTCTTTCTCTTCCTTCCTGCCTCCTTCTTTCTCTTCCTTCTTTCCTTCTCTCCGCCTTTCTTTTCCTACCTTCTCTCTTTTCTTCCTTTCTCTTTTTTCTTTTTCTCTTCTTTGTCTTCCTCTTCCTTCCTTCCTGCTCTTTCTTTCTTTGCCTCCTTCCTTTCTTTCTCTTACTTTTTTCTTTTTCTCCTCCTTCCTTCTCTTTTTTCTTTCTCTTCCTTCTTTTTAGCTTTTTAAAAATTAATTTTAAATAAAAACCTTTCTAAAAATGAAATTTTAATTCAAAATTCATTCAAATTAAATTAATTAAACACAATTAATTCATTCTATTTACAATCACTTTAACTTCAATTAATGCCTATAATTTCTGTCATGTGAGTTTGCACAAAAATTTTATTCAGAAAAAGTTTTGCACATGGCTTGAAAATTTTGCACACAAGCCGCCAAACCTAGAGGGAACATTGGTTACTAGTTGCCTACACAACAGCAGGCCAGCAGGCTAAAATCAGTCAGTCCCACACTCTGGGCCTGGCCGGAGCCCCACAGCACCAACAAAAAGTGTGTGGATTCATTACCGCCTGCCACCCAGTACCCAGAAACACAGGCCAGCAGCAGACGTGATAGCTACACGTTCATGTTTTTTTCAAATATAGTACGGCCCCCCAACAGTCTGAGGGACCGTGAACTGGCCCCCTGTTTAAAAAGTTTGAGGACCTCTGGTCTAATTCAACAAAACATCTGTGACAGGCTACTCTCCAAATCCAGTCTAATGTGCCACTATGACCCCTCGAACCTACTCCTGAACCCCAATTCACCCCACGATGCTGGGTGACCACTCACCCCTGAGTCAGTCTACATCAGCCACCAGCGTGTAATTGGTCCCAGGCAGTGGGTGTAAATCCACTAGCCACACAGGCGCTGGTCCCCAAGCAAGCACACCCTGCCCAGACATTACACTGGGAGCCACTGCCTTATAGGGATTAGGACCCATGCCCAATTACTTTAGTCTCAAATCCATCTACTTAACAAAGAAGTGGATTGTACCCAGTCTTCCACATCCACACCCTCTAAAGATCACACAGCTTTAGATAAAACAAATACTAGTTTATTGATCAGAGTACGATTTCAAGTGATAACATGGCCAGTCAAGGCAGAAACATACTATAAATGAGTCAGGAGTGACCACTACCAAATAAAAGGTATAAACCGCATACCAATCTAACATCTTTACTTAAACTGACCTCAAAGTCCATGATTATGCACAAGGTGTTCGGCTGTTCAATGTTTTCCAGCCATTCTCTTCCTATTCCCAGGCAGGGCCCAGGTCTTGCTTGAAGTTGATTGCAAGATGGTGTCTTCCAGACCAAAGCCTGCAGCTTCCCCTCAATAGTGCCTGTGTCCTTGTTTTTACAAACTTCTGACAGTCCCTCCTCCCTCTGTCCTGTTGTGTGATTCTCTTTACTTCTACCTGAGCCGGGGGGGCAATACCATTCCCTTTGACATGTAAATCTCCAGCCACTGTGCTAGAAATAATCCTGAGAGTCTGAACCCTGTAACATGCTTCATGTCTGCACACACATGTTGCAGTAGTAAACATGGCATTACAGCAATTTTGTAGAATATGTTATAAGCATTCACAAAGGAACTTGGTATAGCGTATTTGGCATCAAATCACACAATCACATTGCAAAACTGAACAGAAAAGTTACACAGATCATGCCCTAGGGGTGCAAGGGATATGCATCCCATCACAGAGTCCCATGGCACTTTTAAAGGCTAACAAATTTATTTATCGCATAAGCTTCCATGGGCTTCATCAGACGAATGAAATAAAAAATATAGCATGTAGGCTGCAAATATATAGATACAGAGAAGACTGGGTCACAAGGTCAGTTCAAGAGCTGAGAAGGTAAGAATGGTAACAGAAGAGAAATTACATTTTGTAATGAGCTGGAATTCATAGGCAAAGTAGACACCTTCACACTGGGTTTGCATAGGGCAGTGTTTTTCAACTGGGGTTCCGCGGAACTCTAGGGTTCTGTAGGCAGAACCTTAGGGTTCCGCGAGATCTGCCAGCCGGGAGTCAGGGTCATTTAAATCTCCCGCCCTGCTCAGCCCAGCCACGTGGGCTGTGCAGGATGGGAACCGGGAAGACCCTGCAGCAGATATGGGTAAGTGTGGGCTGAGTAAAGGGGGTGATTAGGGTTGGGGGGGATTGGGGAGCTGTTGGTAGTCCCAGTGGCGGCTCCCGGGGTTGCTGGGACCCTCCAGATTGGGGCGCCGCCGGGGCTGGCTGAATCAGGCTGCCGGGGCCACCCAGATCAGGCCGCTGCAGTTGTTGGCGGCTCCCGGGGTGGCCGTGGCTGCCCGGATCAGGCCGTCACTGGCGGCTCCCATGGCTGCCTGGATCGGGCTGCCATCGCCACGGGGGCCACCGCCACAGCTGGCAGGATTGGGCCACTGCAACAGCCACTGCCTGATCCGGCTGCCCCAGCGACGGCAGCCCAATCCGGCCAGCCCCGGGACAAGGCAGTAGCAGCCCGATCCAGGCAGCCACGGGACCTGCCAGTGGCCGCAGCGACCCAATCTGGGTTGCCCCAGAAGGCTATGACAGCAGCAGCAGAGTGCGGGGCTGGCCCCAGGCCTTTTCTGTCCAGGGGTAAGGTAAGGGGGAGGGATTAAGGGGGCCTGGGGACAAGGGGCCTGGGTGGGGGTTGGGTAGTGGTGGAGGGGACTATGGATAGATGGAGGGGGGATTGGGTGGGGTGGCTGGGGAGAGATGGATGGAGTTAGAGGCCCGGGGAGGGGGCATGGGGACAAGGGGCCTGGGTAGGGGCTGGTGGTGGCTGGTGGTGGCTGGGTAGTGGTGGAGGGGACTATGGATGGCTGGAGGGGGGACTGGGTGGGACGGCTGGGGAGGGATGGAGGAGGTTGGGGGACTGGAGTGGGGGCTAGGGACAGAGGGGCCTGGGGAGGTGTAGTGGGGGCTGGGGAGTTGAAGGAGGGTGGAGTGAAGACAGGGGAGCTGGAGGGGTAGGGGGTTAGGAGGGCTGGAGTGGGGTCTTGGCAGCAGGGAGTTTAGGAATAGGGGTGGGGGCTGAGGAGAACATGGGGAAAGAGGGGTCTGATGTGGGCACTAGTGGACAAGGTTGGGGTGATGTGGGTTTGAGGCTGTGCTTCACTTGGGAGGAAAGAGATGGCGGGGCTCAAGCAGTTTGTTTTGCAATAGGTTACTATGCAATACTATTGTTTATCGTTATAACTTTACAGTGTATAATTGTATATTATGTGGTTTTGTTGTGAGAGAGATCATAACATAAAGTTTAGGGTTCCGTTAATTTATTTGTTGTCCTAAGGGGTTCCACAGCCCAAAAAAAGGTTGAAAACCACTGGAATAGGGATTTGAAATGGATAACTCATTAAAGATAAATTTCCCCTCTATTACCATTTCTCACCTTCTCAGCTTTTGCTTACAGGGCCCTCTTCCACACTGTTTGAAACAAGACATCTTGTTTACTTTGCTGAGGTGTAAAGTTCTGGAATAACCTTCCAAGGGGAGTTGTGGGGGCAAAAACCATAACTAAAGAAACCATAAACCATAAACTAAACCATAAATAAAGAAAAACTGCTTTCAAATCTGAGCTTGATAAATTTATGGAGGGGATGGTATGATTAGCCTATTTTGGAAATTGACTGATATTTGGCTGTGTGTGGTGGATTTACAAGTGGCCTAAGAGGGGAGAGTACGTGGGGTAGGTTCTGAGTTATTATGGAGAATTGTTTCTTGGATAACTGGCTGTTGAGACTTGCCCACGTGCTCAGGGCTTAACTGATCGCCATATTTGGGGTCGGGAAGGAATTTTCCCCCAAGGACTGATTGGCATGGGCTCTGGGGCTTTTTCACCTTCCTCTATAGCACAGGGCATGGTTCACCTACTGGTGAATTCTCTGTATCTTAAAGTTCTTAAATCATGATTTAAGGAGGTAAATAACTCAGTCATAGGTTGGTGGCCTATTGCAGGAGTGGGTGGATGAGGTCTTGAGGCCTGCATTTTGCAGGAGGTCAGACTAGATGATCGTACTGGTCCCTTCTGACCTTAAAGTCTATGAGTCTATGATAGGCTACCAGACTATCCCTCTTGAACTGTTGGAATTAACTTTGTGACCCTTCTCTGTATGTATATATACAGCTAACATACTACATTTTCTATTTCATTCATCAGATGAAGTGAGATTGTGCCCATGAAAGCTTATGCAATAAAATTTGTTAGTCTTTACAAGTGCCACAGGATTCTTTGTTTGTTTTACTCCTGTGACAGGCAGCCTATATTCATGAGTTAGTTTAAATCCCCTCTTTTCTGAATGAAAGGACGGTTGCTTACCTGTAACTGTTGTTCTTCAAGATGTGTGCTCATATCCATTCCAATATAGGTGTATGTATGCCTGCATGCATGGTTACTGGAAACTTTTTCCCCTTGGCAGTAGCCGTAGACCTGGCTCCAGCGCCCCCTGAAGTCCCACGCTCATGCCACGGTATATCAGGTGCCGCTGGGTCTATGCCCACTCAGTTCCTTCTTTCCGCTAACTCCAAAAGCGGGGATGGCCGGCGGGTGTGGAAGGGACATGAGCACACATCTCAAAGAACAACAGTTATAGGTAAGCAACTGTCCTTTCTTCTTCGAGTGCTGTTCATGTCCATTCCAATATAGGTGAATCCCAAGCCTTACCTTGGACGTGGGCAGAGTTATCGTTGAGTAGACTGCCGGGGTACTCTCCCGAATGCCGCATCGTCCCTAGCTTGCTGGACAATAGCGTAATCCTCAGAGAACATGTGGACCGAGGACCACGTCTCAGTTCTACAAATGTCCTGCATCGGAAACTGAGCCAGAAATGCCATGGAGGAAGCGTGCGCCCAAGTTGAGTGAACCGTCACGGAGCATGGGAGTGGCACCTTCAAAAGAGTGTAACAAAGTTTAATGCATGAAACAATCCACATGGAAATATGCTGGGAAGAGACGGGCAAACCCTTCATTGTCTTGGCTACTGTGATGAAGAGCTGGGTTGATTTACGAAAGGGTTTCGTACGATCCAAGTAAAAGGCCAAGGCCCTATGCACATCGAGGGTATGCCACCTCCTCTCCTGTTTTGAGTTGTGCGGTTTAGGAAAGAACACTGGAAGGAAGATGTCCTGATTATAGTGAAAGGAGGTAACTACTTTAGGGAAGAAGGCAGGATGTGGTCTTAGCTGAACCTTGTCCTTAAAGGTGGTTATATATGGCAGCTCAGAAGACAGCACTTTAATTTCAAAGACCCTTCGGGCCAAGGTGATTGCTATGAGGAAAGCCACCTTCCAAAAAAGGAATTGTAGGGGACACAAGGCCAGGGGCTCAAAGGGGTGGCCTGTGAGTCTATTGAGAATGAGGTTCAGGTCCCACGGGGGTAATGGGTCTCTGACTTGCGGGTAAACACGTTCTATCCTCTTCAGGAAGTGGGCCGACATTGGATGGGAGAATATCAATCGGCCCTGAAGTGGCAGATGAAAGGCCAATATTGCTGCATGGTGAACTCTGAGGGAGGCCAAGAAGAGACCTTGCTGCTTCAGGGAGAAGAGGTATTCGAGGACCGCTTGGATGGGTGATGCCGGTGGGTATATGTAGTGAGATTGCACACAGAGCATGAAGCGCTTCCACTTAGCCACGTACAAACTCCAGTTTGTATTATGTGTTGAACACATTTTTAAACTTGACCAAGTGAAGCTCATGGAATTACCTTCCACACAGCTGCCCTGCCCAGGAAAGGCACTGGATTCCTCATGGAAGGACTATCATTAAGAACCCTTCAAGATTACAATCTAGGGCTGTTGACTTTGAATGTCTCAACACTGCCTCACACCCTGGAACAGTGTTTTGTCTAAACAGGACCCAGGGGTGGCAAAAGAATGAATAGAGGAAGGGCCTGTAGTTTTCCACTTGAGCGGATAGCAAGGAGACATCCTTAAGAGCATTTTCTGATCTGTGCAAGGGGGGGCAGAATATCACCACATATAAACAGAATGGGCAGGAAAGAGGGGGCTGGAGGGACCCTGACAAACTTAAAGCTCTGACAAACCTCAGATTCACAGAAGGGGTGAGCTCAGACATGGGCAGGGTGAATCTAAGGGCTTTTGTTATTTTTCAGATATCTGTAACTATGAGTGCTTTAGAGTAATGTCTCTGTGGTTAAGAAATTCCTTTGCTAAGCCTATGCCTGCTTTCCCACCACATTTTTCCTTAAGGCATTAAACTAGAAGCCCAGAATGCCCACAACCTTGGTAGAGCTTTCAGTTAGTTTGTGTAAATGACTGAAGGAAAGGAGCATGGGAAAGACCTGAGCCACTGGCTTCAGGGTCTGGGGAAGCTGAACTGCAGAATCTCTTCACCAAGGAAATATTCCAGAAAAAAAAAAAGGTGCAAGTCTGGCAGTGTATCTTACAGACCCAGAGCTAGAAAGTGTAACTAGACTTCACCCAGACTTCAAAGTGGTGTTGGCACCCTATCGGGCCCAACAATTGGGATCACACTCAGCAGATTGATGACCACACAGAGGAGTATTGGGCCAGATCGTAACACATTTCAAAACAGAAAGTCAAGCTTTTGTCTCCCCCACAAACAACATGTATTATAAAGCAAATAGCAAGGCCCCCATGAGGTACTCGGGGCCCTAACTGCTTAGTCTGCTTACGTGTAGCATCAGCTGTGACAATGAAGAACAAACGTGAAGTGGAAGTCTTGCAGATATGACCACAATAGAGGTGATGGTTTGAATCTAGCAGGCTTAGTCCCTCAAAGTGTTCACGTAGCTGTGAACTTCCATGAGCAAGGGCTGCACAAGCTGGCCTATCCCATTTTACTTTCTATCCCACCCCCATAAGTTTGGGGAGCTGCTATTTTTATAATATTTCAGCATGGCTAAGTGCTTTTCTTGCTCTGGACTGTGCACCAAAATTTGCTCTTGAGACTTCATCATAGCAAGTTGCAGCCTAATATATTTATGTATGCATTTATTTAATAGCAAAGTAAAAGATTCCTATCTCAAGCCCAGCTCCCTGCAAAAGGGGGTGAAGGAACAGCAGGAATATAGAAAACCTTAACTAGAGTGGCACTGCCAGATACCAATTGAATAAATAAGTGTCTAATAAAAAGACCTCCTAGATGGCTCAGAAATGGAAATGCCATTAATGACTGTTGTATGAGAGTAGCCAGACCAGTTCTAGTAAATATTCATACCCTCATAAATGTCCTGTGTACACAAGGATTCATTGACATTATAAATAAGTTTGCATCTGTGATTAAAATCTTCTGCAAAATAGCAGCATGTATTCTAAAAGGTCCCTTTAAGGTTCTTCCCTTTGATAGGGTAATTGTTATATAGCTATACACCTTGGGCCTCATTAGCCACTGCCTTGCACCTGGTCTAGTCATTTAATGCCTGTGCAAATGGGCTATATCTTGGTTCCAGCCAAGGAGTGCACAAAACAACTTGAGAGGATGTGCAAAGGTGGCCTTTGCACTCCCTTGATTCTGGGATGGCTGTGTGCTTGGCTAGTCCACTAATGCAGACTTCAGTTTGGTCTAAATTTTGGAGGATGCCAGTAACCCCAATATAGCAACAAGGGACCAGTTAGATGTAAAGAAGTCCTCTTCTCTCTGGCCACAGCCCCTACCTTCACTGCAGGGGGGGGAGGCTGAGCTGGTGAAGAAGCCACTAAACACTGGGTCTTTACCACCAGGCTCCCTCTACAAAAGAGTTATTCTCCTAGCACTGCATACTATGGCTTCCGTGTGAAAATCAGCCATTAAGTAACATCAAATCGAAACCAGTGAATGTAAAATAGGTGTAAAAATGTTTACACGTGGTGTGACTTAGGAACTCTGATCTGGTAGCACTTTACACCCACTTTTAGGCCTCTCAGCATTCCTGCATTTCACAGGACTGTCCCACTTCATCCAGGGCCATCCCGTGGAGGGAGCGGGGCCCAGGGCCAACTGGCCTAGGTGGGGCCCCGGCGCACCCCACCCCCCCATGCTGGAGGGGAGGTGGGCTGCTCCACCCTCCCAGGGAGCCAGCCCTGGCGGGGAGGCTGAGGCCGCCGGTGGGGAGCCGGAAGTGGTGGCCGCCAGTGGGGGGAGCTGGCCGCAGCCGGGACCCCACGCCGCTGCAACTGGTGCCCCAGCCGGGGACCTGAGGCCACTGCCACTGGCTAAGGCTGGCCCTGGCCACATGGGGCAGGCGGGCCCCGGCCACCTGCCCCACCCCTGGGCCTGCCTGCTCCACCCTGGGGGCGGGGAGGGCTAGTCCAGAGGCCAGGCTTAGTGCTCCCAGCCTGCCCCGCTGCCTTCGGAAGCAGGGAAGAGTGTGGCCACAGGGGGGCCGCAGTGCAGGTCCCGCACTGCCCCGCTGGGAGCTGGACAGCGTGGGGCCTGCGTAACCGCAGGGCCTGGGGTGATCACCCCATTCGTCCCCCAGGGATGGCCCTGACTTCATCCCCCAAAACCCATTGTCCCAACTGAAGCAGCTCCTAACCTTCAGGGCAATCTGGGCTCAGCTTCTGTTCTGGGCACTGTGACTTGCTTCTGGCACACAGGATCGCAGCACTGCTCAGGTTTGGCCTGGCCCACTTATCGGGGGCAGCCAGGACAAATCTGAGTACGTGGTGCTGGGACACTGTGTGTCAGAGGTTACGTAACAATCGTTGGGGGGGGGGGCCCAGGACCATGGGACAAGTGCTCCGAGCGCTCCATGGGACAAGCGCACCACCGTGAGGCTAGAATAGAACCGGCTCACTGTACAACGCACACTCCGTGCTTCCCACCTCTCCGGGGCAACACAAGAACCATCCAGCCTCCCATCCCAATTTATCTACTTGACATGTGGGGAGGTCTATGCTTTGCACAGGTGCAGATGACCACACAAGGTGCAGGACACTGCAGAATCAAGAAGGACGGGCAAGGGGGCAAAAAAGCCAGACAGGGAGAAGCCACAGAGTAGGGAGGAGAGTGAGACTGTGAGGTATTTGAGGCTGTTAAACTGGGCAGGGCTGGATTAACTGGCCAGGGGGCCCCAGACTGCCCCTCAGCACCAGCAGGGTGGGGGCATTCCCCAAGCCCTGCTGGCACTGAGCTCGGGGGTAGAGCTGGATCAGGTAGGGGTTTTATGGACTAGAACCTTGGGTCCCCCTTTAGGCTGGGGCCCAGGGCTTCAGCAACTGTAGCCCCTGTGATAATCCGGCCCTGAAGCTGGGCTGTTTGTAAACAGAATGTGGTGGGCAAGCAACCTGTAAATAAACCGCACTGGTGGGAGCATGAAGCCAAAGTCTCTGACTGGTTTTTGGGTGCAGAGGACCTGAGTAATGGGAGGGCCCTTCACAAACCCATTACAAGCCCATTGTGCTAGGTGCTGTATATACACATAGTAAGAGAGCCTTCCCATCCATTCTAAGAGCTCACAGTCTGAACAGGCAAGCAAATGAACATACAGAAGGAAGTATTATTGTCTTTATTTCATGGGGGGAATTGAGATACAGTGGTGCTTACACAAGTTCATAAAGGAAGGCTGGTGTGCCAGAAACTGAACCCAGTTTTCTTGAGTTCTACACCTAGTGCCCATATCAGATCATCCTTCCTCCCTAACATTATATTTATACTCTCCAACACACATGCACAGACAGGTCTTGTCATTAAAGCACTGGATTAAGAGATTTGGGTTCAGTTCTTGGCCCTGCCACAGAATTCCTGTGTGAGGGACCGAAGCCATATGGCCAGCTAGTGCAAATCAGCATAGCTCCATAAAAATCAATGGTCATAGATAGTAATTAGGTTCCTATGCTCAGGGAAATCAATATAATGTCCACTAGAGTTTATCTGATGTAAATCAGTGTAAGATCTGGCTGTCTTTGCCTCAATTTATTGATACAAAAAATGGGCACAATGATATGTCTCTCCATCATCAAGCACTTCATGGGAGCCTAGATATTATTGGTTGGTTGTCCTTCAGGAGAGGGACTATCTTACATATGTACTCAGCTCCTGATTTTTCAAAGATGCTGGTCACCACAGCTCCTGTAGATTTCATTGAGTGCTGTAGGTGCTCAGAACATCTGAAAATTGGGTCTCTCTCTCCCTCATGTGTGTGTAAGTTTTCATACCTGAACCATTGATACACTGTAGAGCGTTGATAGTTTGAAACTGAAATAAGCTTACACCCTGTTAATCAGAAGTATATCTATTTGGTATCAAATGCACAAAAACAAGAGGGAGAGAAAGCCTTCTTATGCTTTTAAAAATAGCTTTGTTGGTGGCTAAGGAAAGAGATCCAAGTTACTTGGCCTTCTGTGGTAGGTCATTCTCTTCTGAAAGGTTTTTGAGCCAGGTCAGCCCCACACCAATAACACGTAGATGTACTTAATGCTACTCAATGTAAATATTATTTCATGAAGCCCTATCCTGAATGATGTTTGTGAATCCCCCTGCCCAAGAGTTTCACAGGTGGCCCATCTCACAGTGCTATTTAAATGCTAATTACCTATAAGGGAAGGTCAAAAAACATTCACTTTAAATGTTTTCCTGGCTGCTAGTGGAAAGGATTTTTGCTTCTATTCCTTCTGGCTGTGATGGCTCTTTAGCCTGTTCTACCAATCTGTCTCCTTTTACTCCTCCTTCCCTTCAAAGGGGGGCACTTTGTTTCAAAGGTAGGAAGAGTTTCAGAATGCTAGACATGTCTCTTTCCTAACCCCATCAATTCAAACTCAGACAGTAGATTGATAGGCATGGCATAAACTCAGACTGTATTAGATTTAGATAGATTTAGTGTCTTTGAGTGAAGAGAAATTAGAGCCAGTAGAGGATGAAGTACCTCTGTGTCCCACAAGGGATGAGAACACCACTCCTGGGGCATGTCTACACTGGAGGCTCTGTTAAAGCGACTTAACAAGGTCGACTTTAAGATTAGGTCAATTAGGCCAACTTAAGGGCTTCCCCATCTAGGTTATGTCAACTTAATAAGGGCAACTTAAGCATTAAGTTGACCGTAAGAGGTGGTGTTATTAAGTCGACTTAAGGAAGTGCTTACATCAATTTAATAAAAGCGCAATGTGGATGCAGCAAACTATAGGTCAACTTAACCTTCCTTAAGTCGACCTAAGGCTCCAGTGTAGACGTATCCCTGGAGAGCAGTTCCAGTTGCTCTGGCTCTTTAAAGAAACAGAGCTTTTTTTGTGCTAGTCCTGAGTTAGTTTGATCCACAGTTCTTACCAAGCCTTTTCTTAGCTAAGCAATAGTGTTCCCATACCTCTTTCCAACTATTCTCTTGTTGAGAAATACACCAGTCCTTCCCCAATGGAAGACGAGGGCCAAATTCAGAATGGATGGATAGGGTACTGTAAATTATACAATACTAAGTGGATAGATGGGGGTATAACTGAGTCTAAAAGAGTCTAAGCAACAGACCAGAAAAGGATATCTGAAATAGCACATTAAATTTAAAGGGATGCTTTAACTTACACTTTTAGATATTTTTCTTAATTGCTTTCCCTATTACAATCCTATCTGAATGTTATTAGTGGATAAGTTACACCTTAAGAGTCCAATTCCCTGATGCCCACTTACTGATGTGTTAGGCCTTTGCTGCAGAGACCATGCCCACCAGAAACAAAACAACAATAGCGGATACCCCGCTTCACACATCCTCTCTGTATTTGGCCCAAGGCCTCTAAAGACCTTTCTCTGTCAGCTATTAATTTAACATGTGATACATACCACTGTCCCCATTTTTTTCCCTGAGCTTTCTAGGCCAATACTGATTGCTCTTTCTCCATAACATAAATGCCTTCCAAACCATGAGTCATTTTACTTAGTTTTGTCTGTACCTTTTCAAGGTCAGCAGTTCTTCTCCCTGCTGTAAGGTGATAAGAACTGCAGGCAGCATTTGTCATCTGCCAAGTGTTATACCAGAAGTCATACAAACATGGGAGGTAATGAAAACATATCTGCTTTATCTCAGGATGTGCAATAATTACACTGAATGCATCTCTCTGCTTTCTAGCTCCACCTATAGAAACACTGAACAAAGGAAGCCAACCAGTATGTGAGATTCCTCACAATATTACAGAATATCTTACTCACAATGGCTTCACTACAAGAATATAGCATAAGTCTTATGAAAGCCTAAAAGGAAACTATGCATGTATTTTGCATCATTATACTACCCCCTTGTATCAAACAATTCTGTCTTAAGTGCTTACATCAGTGTAATAATCTTTGCACAAAATACACCTTTGAAAACTACAACTCATGGAGTAATAATATCATGGTGAAATGTGTGTAGCAACATTATATGTAAAGTTATGAACATAAGCAGAAATTCTGACTGAAATGTGTTTACAGGACAAGTCTCAGGAGGGGCTAAAGCTATTCCTCAAAGACAAAGGACTAGCTCATACAAATAGCCAGGTGTCTTCAAAGTTGATTGGTAATCACTGGTCAAATGTCCATTCTTTGGTAACAGAGGGGAGCAGGAACAGATCGATCTGCATTTTAAACAATAGAATGGAGCCTCTTTCACCACAAGAGCCCATATCTTGCCCTCGCAGTGGTAAGGAACTTTATCTAGGGGTAACCCTCAGGAAAATGCATTTCAAGGACTGCCTGGACTATAAAAGTGAGGGGCAAAAACACCCCAGATAGTCTATCTTTATCTCTCTTTCTCTTTCATTTAAGAAGAGCAAAGGAACCAGCCTTTGGATTTTTGGAGGGTTCTGACTTAAGGATTTGGTCAGCCATCTTGCTGGGAATGGGTGGTAAGGATCATACCTTGTACCAAATCTAGTTTGTTAGATTTCATTTACTAGAAAACATTTTCTCTTTATTTCTCTTGTAACCAGAGATAGAGTGAAGTGGGGGGAGGGGCTTGCAGAAGCTATAACCACCCTAAAATTTGTCTTACATCCTTCCCAGTGGCAGCTGTAGGGGCTGGTATGTAAAACCCACTTGAATCCCATACAGTGACTGAGGATGTGCCAAGGATCCAGGACTCTCACCCATGTGATGCAGCCTAGCAAAGGAAAGGGAGCTCTTGGTCTGCCTCCAGTCACAGCTTTAGTTACTATTCACAGGAGCCAATCAGCGATGCAGGGATGCACATTTAAACATACTTTCTGGGAGGCAGCTGTGCTGAGTTGGAGGGCTGAAGTGCAATAGGGGATTGATTGTGCACCAGTTGCAATTGTGCACCAATTAGATACTGGGGAAGTGTGTTAGGCAAGTGGGAGCGCCAATCAAGCAGCAGAGAGAGACTCAGTCTCTTTCTTTGGAGCAGGTGGCTACACTGAGTCACCATGAAGGTTGTCAGAACAGTTCTCCACTGCCTGTCAACACATCTTTAAGCTAAGTTTGGCCTGCTCTTAAAACCGTGGCTAAAGGTACCCATCCTGACAGGTGCTGGGTGGGAGGGAATTTTATGGAAGGTCCAAGGGTGAATAGAAGCTTTGTGAATCAGGGGTGGAAGTTTGGATATGGGCAGTGGGTATGTATAGGGGCTGTAGGCGGGAGGCCTAGGGTTCTGAGCTATATGATGGGCTGTGGATATACAGGGGTTGGCAACCTTTCTTGATCCCCATGCCAGCCCCTCCTCCTTGGCCTTCACCCAATGCCAACAGCCCTCTCCACTGAAAAAAAAAAGTGGCTGCTGCTTGAAAATTTGTCGGTTTCCTCAGTGTGTGCAGGAAGAGAGGGGAAATTCCAGGCACACCCTAGAAAGAAGCCACCTGGAGCTGATCCTTTCTGCAGCATGCCTGGGGCAGGGGTCCTCAGGCACATCATGGAAAGAAGCCATTGCAGGTCCGGGCAGCTTCTTTCTGTGGCATGCCTAGAGAACCCTGGGGCATCACCACTTGCCTATCTGGGGCAGGAGTGGCACTTTCAGCAGAGGGTGCCATATGCCACTCCAAATCAGCTCTCATGCCACTGCTGGTATGCGTACTGGGGGTTGCTGTCCCTGGGGTTCTTTTATGTAGCAGAGGATTAGAGAACAGGGAGTGGATGGGTTCATGGAGGCTCGTGTGGTGTGCGGGGTGCTGGAGTTCTGAGGAGTGGTGAGATAGGGGTGAGTATGAATGGAACTGGAATTCTCATGGAAATGGAGCTACATAGAGGATGGGTGTGATTCAGGTGTTATGATGGGGCTATATAGAGGGATGGTTTCTGGTGGGTGTGACTTGTGGGTGTGTGGGGCATGGGTTGGTGTGACGTAAGGGTGTGTGGAGGGCTGGGTCCTGATGGGTGGTAATGGACATGTGTGGGGTGGATGTTTTAGGATGGGGTGGTGTGATTGGGTGGTTTAGGTGCATATTTTGGAGATCCAGAGAGCAGGTTTTGCAGCCTGGCGGCTAAGACCTGTTCCCTAAGCCCAGGCAAGTTTTTTCCTTCTGCCACTGCTCTGCTGTGACCTGGAACAGTGCCTGATTTCCAGTTAGGCACAGTACACACATGCCTAGGGATGCCAGCATTCCAGGGGTACCTAAACAGTGGCAGATTCCTGCACTGGCCAATGGGGCCCATGCCTGTGGCCCCAGCCAATCTGGGGACCCCACCTGAGTGCCAGAATTCTGGCCCCACCTCCTGCTTCTCCTCCTCCCTCCTGAGGCCCCACCACCTTGCTCCTCTTCCTCCTTGAGGCCCTGCCTCTGGCCAGGCTGGAAGCCAGAGCCCAGGGTTGAGCATATTCCCTCCTCAGAGCTGGCTGAGCTGATTGCTCTAGCTTCTCTCTCTACTTCCCCTCCCACCCACACACATGGAAAACATGAAGGTCAGCTGTAGATAGAAGATGCTCTGCCTACAGGTTCATAAAGTGAAAACACAGCCCTGTCCTGAGGGCAGAGGCGGCTTTTGGGGTAGGCGAGGCAGGCAGCTGCCTAGAGTCCCGAGCAATAAAGGGCCCCGAGCAATTAGGGGCCCCGTCAGAGTCGGTCGCCTGCTTCCCTAACAAGGGTCAGCAACCCCCGGCATGCAACCCCCGGTGTGCCAATCCTGAGTGGCAGCAGCACCGCTCAGGCTCCCCCTGCTGGCCCCGCCCCTCAGCATGGCCTGAGGGCTGGGGCCACAAGAACCACCTGCCGTGGTTCCAAGCCTATGTTCCCTCTAAGCTGCGCGGGTGCGCGGCTGCACAGCAGCCGTCGCATCTCCCGCACAGCACTGAGGACCCCCATGCAGCCCGGCAACCCCCGCGACAGACCCGGCCAGCACCCAGCCTCTGGGCTGGCCCTCCCTGCCCCCAGGGCGGAGCAGGCAGGCTCAGGGCCGGGGCAGGTGCACGGGCCAGCCTGCCTGCCCCATGCGGCCGGGGCAGCGGAGTGGCCACGTCTGGGGCGGGCTCCCGGGCTCCTACCCGCCGGCTGCCTCGACTTCCCGGCCCGGGGCCAGGATCGGGCCTCAGTAGGTGGGGTCTGCTCAGCCCGGCCGGCGGCCTCCTGGGGCCCCAGTCGGGTCCTGCCATCCAGCGGCCTCGGCTTCTCTTCCTTCCTTCTTTTTCTCTTCCTTCCTTTTTTCTTTCTCTCTTCCTTCCTTCTTTCTCTCTTCCTTCCTTCTTTTTTTCTTTCTTTCTCTCTTCCTTCCTTCCTTCCTTCTTTCTCTTCCTTCCTTCTTTTTTCTTTCCTTCTTTGTCTTCCACTTTCTTCTTTCTCTTCCTTCCTCCTCCTTTCTCTTCCTTCTTTCCTCTTCTTCTTTCTTTGCTTCCTTCCTTTCTTTCTGTTCCTTCTTTCCTCTTCTTTCCTTCTCTCTCTCTTTTTTCCTTCTCTCCTTCTTCCTTCCTTCCTTTCTTTCTCTTCCTTCTTTTTCCTTTCTCTCTTCTTTCCTTCTCTTTCTCCTCCTTCCTTCTTTTTTCTTCTTTCACTTCCTTCTTCCTCTTCTTTCCTTGTCTTCCTTTTTCTTTCCTTCTTTCTTTTCCTTTTTTTCTTTCTTTTCTTTCCTTCCTCTTCCTTCCTTCCTTCCTCCTTCTTTCCTCTTCTTTCTTTCCTTCTCTTTCTTTCTTTCTTTCTCTTCCTTCCTTCTCTCTTTCTCTTCCTTCCTTCTTTTTTCCTCCTTCCTTTTTTCCTTCCTTCTCTCTTTCTCCTCCTTCCTTCTTTTTTCCTTCTTTCTCTTCCTTCCTTCTCTCTTTCCTTCTGTCTCTTTTTTAAAAAAAAACTTTTAAAAAATTAATTTTTAAATAAAAACCTTTCTTAAAAATTAAATTTCAATTCAAAATTCATTCAAATTCAATTAATTAAACCCAATTAATTCATTCTATTTACAATCACTTTAACTTCAATTAATGTCTATAATTTCTGTTGTGTGAGTTTACACAAAAATTGTATTCAGAAAACGTTTTGCACAGGGCTTGAAAATTTTGTGCACAAGCCTCCAAACCTTAGAGGGAACATTGCTCCAAGCTCCCTGCTGCTGGCCGTGATTCCCCGCTTCGCCCTGTCCCCGCCTCCACAGCAAGGTAAGTGCTGTGGGAGGAGCCAGTTTGGGGACCAGGGACTGGATCAGGGCCTGGGAGCTGGCGCGGGGGACCCAAGGGCCAGCTTGAGAGACCAGGGATCAGCACAAGGGCTGGCTCGGGGCCTGGGAGCTGGCGCGGGGTGGCTGGGGGGCCGGCTCAGAGCGCAGGGCAGCTCGGGAGTCCAAGAGTCGGCACAGCCCTGTTCAGGGGCCTGAGGGCCGGCTTGGGAGCCTGGGGGCCAGCTTGGGGGCAATCTCAGGGCCCGAGGCAGTGCGGGGGCCTGGGAGCCGGCACAGCCCTCTTCAAGGGTCCAGGGGCCGGCTCAGGAGCCCGGGGGCTGGCCCGGGGACCGGCTTGGAGGCACAAGGGCTGGCATGGCCCTGTTTGGGGGCCTGGGGGCTGGTGCAGGGGGTGGCTCAGGGTTCAAGAGCAGGCGCGGGGCGGCTTAGGGGCCAGCTCAGGGCACAGGGCAGCGAGTCGGCACAGCCCTGGTTGGGGTCCCGGAAACTGGTGTGGGGGCCCGGGGTCCAGCGTGAGCTGTGGGGGCTGGCTCAGGTGTGGGGTCTGGTGCGGGGGCCAGGGGCCGGTGCGGCCTGCCTCAAGGGCCGCCTTGGGGCTTAGGCCTTGATGGGGACCCCACAATGGGCCTTCACCTAGGGCCCCAGATAGCCTAAGGCCGCCTCTGCCTGAGAGCAGTGTATCCTCAGCAGAAGGGATGATTCGTGCTACTCCCCTGTGCAGGATGCACGCTAGGCTGGGCCTCAAAGAGGCTGGGATCCTCTCACTGCATTGAGCCCTTTAAACATGGTACAGGTGTTCATAGCTCTGGCCACTTCTGGAAACTGAAGAGGGCAGCCACTCCAGCACAGCCCTGATACCCCAGTCCCTGCGCTCCTCTAAGTAAGAGCATGTCCCAGCACTGGGAAGCAAAGCGGAGGAGGTGGGTCCAGAGAGCACCAAGAGGAGGGGCCTCAGCTGCTGTATGCTTAAGAAATGAAAGTAAAACCTGCAAAGAGCGACCATTCATGAGAGTTGACAAAAGTAGTCATTTGTAAGAAATGATCTCTTCAAAGGTTTGGTGCTGCCACCCTTACTTCTGGGCTGCTGGAAGAAGAGCAGAAAGCAGCAGCTGCTGGCCGGGAGCCCAGCTCTGAAGGAAGCAAGAAAATGTGGTTATTGGTCACAAATGACACATGGTTGGTCTTCACAGTTACACTACAAAGGGAAAGTTCTGTGACCTCTGCAAGTAGTCACGCATGACAGGTGCTCTCTCTTCCAAGGTTGTACTTGTATTTACTGTACTTGTACTTACATTTACATCTTGATTTTTTGCTGCTTCCCAAATGCTGGTTTTGTGCTTTATTTAGTTTGCATGTTATTGTGGATTTTGTATTAATTGGCACTTCGTTAAGTTAGGAGCCAAATTACTTTTGTTACCTTAACAAAGACTGCACATCATGTGGATGCACAATAGTCACAGGACAAGTGACTCTCTCCCCCAATAAAATAGCTTTTTTAATGTTTTTAATTTTTAGAAGGTATGTATTTGATTGGACTTTGATTTGACCGGAATCAATTAACTATGGGAAAAAGGTGGACTTAGTTTTGGTTGTTTGTTGTTTATTTTGCTTTAAATACTGGTGCGTAAACATTCTTTCATTTTCCGTGTGTGTGCAAATGGCTAATTTAAAATATAATTACAACAGATTCTCTGACTTAAAGTCACTAGCTATTAGCATTATTTAACCAGTAATATCCCCCAGACATTTGCATTTGTTTATTGTTATTATTATTAATAATATTGTACTTATTTATTAGCTTAGGGCTTTTTCCTATTGATATGTTGTGAATTGATGTTGCACCAGTGACCTGTCACAGATGAAGTTTAAAATCTATCTGTATATATTTTTATTCTCCTTCTGAGAACATAGATAAAACACATGTTTAGTGCACATTGTTAAAAATAAATGCATGTGTGCCTACAAGAACTATAAAACAGCCCCTCCGATTTCTGTTTAGCGCACCTCAACCCCTAGTGGGAAGAGGCGTGCACTAATCCTGCTTGTAACCATTTATGACTTTAATGCCTTATACTCACTTACAATCTCTCTCTTTGTAGTTAAATAAATTCGTTTTTTTTTCCTTTAACTAGAACTAATCCCAAGTTATGGTTAAACTGGACTGCTTGGGTAACTCCACTTAAAGTAGCAAACGATCATTGCATATTGGCCCTTTACAGGAGCAATGGGCTTTAATGTCAGGACAGTGCGGAACACACACTTTTGGGACAGGGAATGTGTTGGGGTCACTCTGCAAATAGTAAGCAAGGCTGCTGGAAGCCAACATGACTGGATTCTTGCTGATGGGCTGCTGCAGTCAGAGTTGTTGGACTAGGGTTGTGGCTATACACAGGCACTTGTAGTGTCACCTGCAGGCTGGTTGGGAGTGACCAAGCTGGGAGCTGCAACAGCAAAACATTGTGAGCACTCAAGGTCCTAGGGCAAGTGATGAAACTATCCCTTACTGGACTGGTTGACGTGGTATACCTTGACTTTAGCAAGGCTTTTGATACGGTTTCCCACAGCATTCTCGTCGGCAAGTTAAGGAAGTATGGGTTGGATGAGTGGACCGTAAGGTGGATCGAAAACTGGTTAGATCAACGGGATCAGTGGGTAGGAATCAATGGCTCGATGTCTGGTTGGCAACCGGTAACGAGTGGAGTGCCCCAGGGGTCGGTCCTGGGGCCGGTTCTATTCAACATCTTCATTAATGATCTTGATGATGGAATAGACTGCGTGCTTAGTAAGTTTGTGGATGACACCAAGTTGGGGAGAATGGTAGATACTCTGGAGGGCAGGGACAGGATCCAGGGAGACTTGGACAAATTGGAACAGTGGGCCGAAAGAAACCTCATGAGGTTCAACAAAGACAAGTGCAAAGTCCTGCACTTAGGACGGAAAAATCCCATGCACTGCTACAGGCTGGGGACCGATCGGCTAAGTAGCAGCACTGTAGAAAAGGACCTGGGGGTTATGGTGGATGGGAAAATGAATATGAGCCAACAGTGTGCCCTTGTTGCCAAAAAGGCCAATGGCATATTAGGCTGCATCAGTAGGAGTATTGCCAGCAGATCGAGGGATGTGATAATTCCCCTCTATTCGAAACTGGTCAGGCCGCATCTGGAATACTGTGTCCAGCTTTGGGCTCCCCACTACAGAAAGGATGTGGACAAATTA